>OX438799.1:23162111-23756103 GCA_949316475.1 Hypomecis punctinalis | reverse complement strand
AGCGTGGTGGATATGACCCAATCACCCTTCGTGGGTAGGCCTACGTCCTGCAGTGGACTACTAAAAAGGCTGGTACAGTACAGAGCATACTTCAAAAATAGCTCCATTAAAATTTTATATAAATTGGCTGAGTAGTTTATAAATAATTATTTTCTCCAAAAATGGCATAACCGACATCAGCCGTGTACAGAATTCGAATATTTCGCACGGATCTATGTCATAATTTTCACTTATAGCTGATTAATCAAAAAAATATAAATCAGCCAATTTCAATAGACACCAAAATGAACCTCTAAAGTGTGATCTACCAAAAAAAAAATAACTATCAAAATCAGCCCAGTCTGTAAAAATTATGCGTAGTCAAACATAAAAAAACGCGTCGATATGTAAACTTTCTCCGTTTCGTCGGTTAATAATCAACAATAACGTACATAAATATCGCTAGACTGGTTTGTGCGACATACTCGAATAGGCATGATGAATTAAAAAAAATTGTCCGTCAGATAGACTATCAAAAAAATATTAGACATTTATTTTTTACTAATTCGACGTTTTTGCAGACAGCGTTTCTAGCTTAATTGGACAAAGCATCTGGGCCGGAATCCCAAAGAGATGCAGGATCAAATCCTGCAAACGCGTATTTTTTTGAAATGTTTACACAAAAAAAGAAAGTTTCTATACACCTAGTGTGTGAAGCACGATAAAAATCATTTCATTTATTTTTTCGGTTGTCAATTGATGAAGATATAGCCCGTCAAAGTTCCGCGTGACGTCACAAGTGCCATACAAATGTCTATACATTTGTATAGCACTTGTGACGTTACTTCTCTCACAGAAGTATAGACTTCTGTGAGACGTCACGACCCCCACTCACAAACTTTGGTAAGGTTTATTTTTGTCTTTTGTTGTTTGATATCCGAAAGAAAAAATACGTGTCCAATAGAAATGTTTGATCATCTAACTCACGGACTAATTTTAACAATATTTTTTTACCCAGGCGTCATGCCTATTCAGACAGAGATTCTAGACGTCACAAATACCATTTGGTACGTAAGAAATGATGATCTCCTCCGGGACCTTCAAGTGGTATCCGTAAAAAGTATTATACAAAGATACGCAGAAGCTCACGACCATAGACTTCACCACCATGTGAATCTTGAGGCAATCCAGCTCCTCGACCAAACGGACACAGTAAGAAGACTTAAACGAACAAAACCGTTCGAGTTAGTGTAAAAGTTAAACTCGTAGTCATAGTGTTATACTTAGTGCTAGTGCCGCGTATAAAAAACACAATAACGAAGTGTCTTCGCCTTAATAGAGACAATAATAAAAGTGTTGATGGACATTCTTAGTTATTATACTTACCTAGCAATTTAAGTTAGATTTATGTTACTCATTAGCCCATGGCTACATTGTAATATTTTAAGGAATGCAAATCGGCGCTCCTTAAAGAAAAAAATCATGCCTATTCTTATTCTGTACCCCAAAAATAAAAACGTGTACTTTATATCACACAGTGCAACGGGAATACAACTGAGATATGATACATAATTCATTTATTTTTGTACAGGACAAAATTTTACACACGCACAAGATATAAATATACGTTTGTACACAAATGCTACATTAATCTTGTGTCTGCAGGATAATTATATCACTAACTAACTGGAATCTAAATGTTTGTAATTGTTTCAAGCGGGAAACACACAGAAAATAACTATTGATTGTCGATAGCCGGGTTCTGAAAACTGTTGGTCACGTCTGACTGTAGAGCATCGACCGACTCTAATGGGTAATTTACCTGGTATGGGTTAAATAATACTTGTAGGGCAAATCAAATTTATCTGTGAAGTTCCTGGGGACCGTTCAAGTATTACGTAAGGGGATTAATTAAAATTATTTACCCCCCCTCCTCCCTTGTCAGCAAAAGTAAGCAAAGCTCTCACCTCCCCCTCCGATTCTCATGTAATCATTGGTACCTCTACCTATATGCGTTTTGCTTTTTTTTATTTTTGCATGAGCGGGAAATAAATAACTACTGCTGACATAATCACCATACAGACCCCCCACTCCCCATGTCATCAAAAATAAGCATCGGATAGACCCCTCCACCCCCTATAGTGCTTACGTAACAATTGAACAGCCCCCTGCGTCTGAAGCTGACTTGATAGTAGCGCGAAGGTTTGATTCCGCGCAGCTTACAGCTGACGTCGCAGCCGCCAAAAAGTTTGATTCGGCCTATAATACAGAAACCAAAAACTACGTCATGGCTAGCATATGCACTACGACATAATTTTGTCGACATGTGAAAATGTGTCAGAATTATAAATACCATAACTTATTCTCGTTTGATACGTGAAAAAAGTAAGTCGTGGTGCGTATGCTAGCCGTGGTGGTCATAGTTTACGAATTTTAAAATGTCAGTCAGCCAGCCAAACAAGAACGATTCACGCGCTAATATGTCTACACCGAGTAATACCTTGGTATATGTGTAGAGTATTTACTGTAGTATTTTTGAAGTCTGTAGACTTCAATAAGTAATTTAAATAGTAATTTTAATTTATATTTTTAATGTAGGATAAGGTACCTGATGAAAGACACGAAAGTAAAATTTTGTATTTCAGAGTGAAGCAAAATATTAACGAAGGAACTTTTAATTATATTTTAGGTAAACTGTACAGCAACGACCGACTTACTCAATTAATTGGTTATTTACCTGTTAAGGGATTAAATAACAGATCGGGGATTCCAATTATGTGTTAAAAATCACGGGCGTGACTTAATTTCCATTAATCTGACTTAAATCGATACTCAGCTCAGTGGCGTAACTATAGCATCTGAGGCCCGTGGCAAATTTTTAGATGGGGTCCCATTCCAGTAAAAATGTAATGTAAATGACACGTTGTAATTTAATGTAATTTGTTTTTTTTTTCCGTAAAGGCAAAATTTTAAGCTGAGGTGCGAGTAAGGGAAACACATATAGCTGTAAGAAGCGCGAGCGCAGCGAGCGCGAAAAAATTTCATGTTTTTTTCATTACGGTAATAAAATTTGGAAATTTTGTTCAAAATGTTAGACTATTTCTGTGTTTGCGGCCTCTTAGGCCGGGGCCCCCTCTAGTCCGGGGGCCCGTGGCATTTTGCCAGCCCTGCCACCCTATAGTTACGCCACTGACTCAGCTAACAAAATGGAACTAAAATTTTGCATTTTTAACGTCAAGCCAAGTCAAAATTTAATACAACGTGTAAATACATGTATTTTTGGGCTTACATAGACTACTACAACAACTAGTACTCCTGCAGTAGACTATTAAAAAGAGCTAGTACAGATACAGAAACTTTTCAGAATACAGGGTTATTGGTAATCAATTAGCATCTTTTAAGGGCTTATTCTGTACATCAAAACTAACAACTTGAGTTCTGTGACTTTTGTCAATACTAAAAAAAGCAGCTGTTTCATTCCAATTATAATATTTTGTCGAGTAAGAAGGATACTTTTCTATGAAACAGCAATTTGTTTTTTGAGATTTGATAAAAGTCATCATTGTTATATACTACGGTACTAATATAAATAATAGCGCCAAAATTAAGAGAGAAATAAATACCTCGATCATCCCGACGTTTCAACCGAGTTGCATCAATCGTAAAGTAAAGTAAAGTAAATTTTATTGCTATAAACTGTGTCATTACAATGGGTCACGGGTAGACTGGAATGTGAAATAGCTGGTACCGCCAATTCAACTTGAACTTGAAAAATATATAACAATAATAGTGTGTTCAAATCGCGAAAGTTTAAGAACAACATTTGAGAAAGTCGTTGAACAAAAGTTGTTAGTTTTTATGTATATAAAAAGCTCTTAAAAGGATGCTAGTTGATTACCAGTAACCCTGTATTGTACATGCAGAAAACCACTAGTGATAGCCTATACTATAGCCCAGTCTGGAGTTCTAGAAAGTTCATTCGTCATGCATGACTGTAAAACGACCTGGTAATTTACCTGTTACTAAATCGAATAAGGGCGTGGCGGAATGAACAGCTTACTGTACTGTACTAGCCTTTTTAATAGTCCACTGCAGGACGTAGGCCTACCCACGAAGGGTATTTGGGCCATAGGGTTGGTGGATTCACATACGCCTTCGAATTTCTTCTACGGACGTATGCAGGTTGCCTCACGATGTTTTCCTTCACCGAAAAGCCAGTGGTGTGAAATTCCGTACATAAATTCCAAAGAACTCATTGGTACGGGACCGGGGATTTGAACCCACGACCTCCCGATTGTAAGGCGGGTGTCACTACCTCTAGACCACCACGGCTTAACTTGAACAGCTTAACTTGTTTAATAATGAAGGAATATTTTTTTAACTAACACATAATTATTATGTTACAACTATAAATATCTAAGTCAAACAACTCAATCAACTTTTTTAGATCTACCTATATCACAAAATTGCGGAAACAACGTGGAAAACAATCAAAATTGCTGATATTCAGACTGGACTTTGGCTATTTGTCATGTCTGGCCGTAGAGCCAATGACTCGTTGACTGAATGAAGTAATAGGTAATTTACCTCACTAATCAATATTTTATTGCAAATATTACCTGCTACCAACATTAACAGAATAAGGACAGGCGAGACACAAAATAAATATGTGTCAAAGTCATGGGATTAAATTATAATTGATATAATTCAAATTAAAGTGTAATTAATATTCCACTGTGAGTAATTATGATAATACTTAGCTAATCAGATGGACTAAAATTTTACGTTTTTCAGTGTAAAAGTTTTCAGTCATCATTATTTTTCGCAATAAATGGTATGACCGACTTCACAAATTCGCTCGGATCGATGGAGCATTTTTCACATTATTGTTGATTTATCAAAAATGGTTCATCCGATTTCGATAAAATTTAAATGGGACCAATTTTAAAGTATGTTATTTACAATAATAAACTTACAACAATAGTTAAAAAAAATATGCGTCGAATTGAGTACCTAATACGTTTCGTCGGTCAAAAATCAAAATCCAGATAAATGTTTTTACAGAAGACAAACATTATATTTTATTATTATATTAACACGCCCGACATTGGAACGCGGGGTTTTCAATTGCAGCCTAAAAACTTTGACACTAGGGCTAGCTACCCGGCCTATACGAACTTTAATAAACTATCCATAAAAAGGTTTATTCATTAGATCATTTCATTGTAAAACATAATTTCAATGATTTGTTCTGTTTTTTAGGGTTCCGTACCTCAAACGGAAAAAACGGAACCCCTATAGGATCACTTTGTTGTCCGTCTGTCCGTCTGTGTGTCTGTCAAGACTCTTTATCTCAGGAACGCGTAAAGATATCGAGCTGAAATTTAAACTGTGTACGTATATCTATGATCTCTTACAGTTGTGTAAAGGAAAAACTTCTAATTTATCATATAAAGAAGTTAGAGCCGTTTATGTCGTAAAAAACCGCAAATTTCAACACTCACAAAACTCAAAACCTACAGGGTACTTCCCGTTGACATAGAACTATGAAATTTGGCGAAAAGCATTGTCTTAGAGTAGAGTACACATATAGGAATAAATCTGAAAACTGAATATTTTTATTTAAATCACAAAAAATAGGGCTTCAAAATTTACAAAAAATGGGTTTAAAATTCAAAGTGCGTAAATCGTTTCATATAAGGTATCATATAAAAAAGCTTTATTAGCACATGCTAAAACAGGTTTTTAATTATTTTAACAATTTCGATGACGAGAAAAAAAAATACTTTTTCGATTATGATGATGATGAGTATAGAGATTTTAACAACGTACTTCCCAATTTGTGAAATTTTCTGGATTTGTACGGAACCCTCGGTGTGCGAGCCTGACTTGCACTTGTCCGGATTTTTCTTATCAAAAACATACGTCACCAAAAATCTCAACCATTGAAAAACTATATTTAAACGAAATGTTGTATTTTGTCGCTTAACACATGTATTTTAAAACTTCACCGCAAATCTCACCCCAAAATTGATTGACTGCAAAGTGTGGGGTCAGTCCCTCCACATAAACCAAAGTCAAAAGGCGACACGCGCGGACCATGGGAACCGGGCTCTAATATACCCCTTGCTTCCACCCTAAAATCCACTGTGAATAGTTGGAAGCATAGATATCTATAGAGGCATTATCTTAATCCGGAGTATGCGAGAGATACAATATGTATAAAAAAATATGTATAAGTTCTTTAAGGCCGGGTATGTTCTTTTAGGGCAAGACTTGATGTCACAGTTATTAAGCCAATAATGCAATATACATGTTTGTGAGACATACTATGCAGTATTGTAAGCACATATGAATAGGGGAGTTGTCGTGATCTGTGTAGATAATACTTAATTTATGTATCTAATGTGATGTGATTTTAAGGCGTTTGTATACGTCATAAAATTATACAAGAAAAAGGAAAATAGCAGGAAAAAATATTCGACATCTTCTTCTAATTAAAAAATATCAATATTTATTTCATTCGTTGTACGCTATGCATATGTTTTTTTAGTAATTCAATGCATAAAATCTCACAAGCGAATCCGCAAACGAATGGCTGTGACTAATTGAAAGGCCACTAAGCAAAAAGTCGCGCGAAACAGTCCCCTTGAACGAGATGACATGTCGCATCTACTGAGATCTGTGGTACCAACCCTGGGATTAAAGGATTGTTAAGGTTTAGAAGACATCTCTTTAATACTCTGTTACGTGGCTTCGGTCATTTCTACCCCTCATGAACGTGTTCACTATAGTTTGAGATAGTTTGTAGTTATTGAATGACTTCATGACTGGCTGATTTTTTTCTTTTATTCTGAGTTGGTTCCAAATGATAAATTATAATGATGATCAAAAGTCCTTGTTCTCGATAATCTTGAATAACAAAAAGTACATTGCTACAGTCATACATAAGCATAACACCGCTACTGGTAACACTACATCTTGTAATTACACAAAACATGAAAGAATATTTTTTAAATGAAACTATACATAGAAAAATATAGGTACCAATTTAAATGTCTCTATTCCAATTGTCATGAACCCAAATACCTAATTTATTTATATTTTTTTCCTCTTACGCTATGCTATTTGTCGTGACATATCAGTGTCATCTCTTGGTTTTTTCACCGGTTTTTTACAATCGTTATCAGCGTACTTACCATATTCGCGTAAGACACAATTATTGGCACATCTCAGCGCGATAAGCTATCTACAGCTGGCTGTGTGTCAAATTATTGCAATCAACTGTTATCTTCACTGATGTAACAAATCGTAACGTAACAATAATGATTTTCAGATAAACTTTGTACTTAAGTAGGTTTGTTCAGCCCCCTACCGCCTAAGCAATAGCAATCGTTGACTTCATTTTAGTCATTTGGCACCGCCTATGTGACGTTAGCCATCAATTGCTTTGCGCGGATTGCGAAAACAATCGTTGAATGAACAACTTTGATGGCTAACGTCACATAGGCGGTGCCAAATGACTAAAATGAAGTCATAAACGATTGCTATTGCTTTAGGCGGTAGGGGGGCAGGCCTGATTGATAGCCCTGCACGGCTTGCATAGGTACCTAAAGTCTTGAGCGGCTTTGAAGTTCGTCTGCAATATTGCTGAGACGCCAATGTAAGAATTGATCAGTGCTCAAGTGTCACTTATGTTAAGTTATGCCGTTAATAACATATTACAATTACATACCTAGCATTTTCCATTTATTTATTTAATAACTAAAACTGCACAATAGTTACCACTTACATTAGTTACGAACAATCAATTAATTACACAGGTTATACAAATCAGTTGGAAAATTCTTACAAAAATAATAATTACATGTAATCAAATCAAATAAATGTCAAATAAGAATAAAGATAAAATTTGGTGCAGTCATAATTAGAACTAAATCTTACATACCTAAAATACTTCATTCAAATTCCATGCGTTTTCGACGCCATCTTGCACATAACCACAATGTCCATTGACAATT
Organism: Hypomecis punctinalis; assembly: GCA_949316475.1. Classification (NCBI taxonomy): domain Eukaryota; kingdom Metazoa; phylum Arthropoda; class Insecta; order Lepidoptera; family Geometridae; genus Hypomecis; species Hypomecis punctinalis. The sequence goes on along the minus strand of OX438799.1, from coordinate 23,748,103 downwards.
CTAAAAAGTTCCCTTTTTGAAACTGTCTTTGGTTATGTCCATGGATTTATCATATTAACAGGATTGAGTACTGGCAAAGAAAAACGTGCCGACAAGGATACCACATCAGATGATTGTGTCTCTTTTCCAAGTAGGATGACCAAACATCTCGATCGTCTCGGGATATAATATTTCTTTGGAATGTTACTGCACGCAGGAATCGCAGTTATCTTACCCCTAACTCGTCGTCCTTCGTCATCGTCGTCGTTTTAGCAATAGGACGCCTATTGCTGGGCATAGGTATTCCCTAAAGATCTCTGTAAAAACCAATCCCCATAAAAGCAATGGTCTAGCTAGAATTAATATATACGGAGATAATTCGGTTTCAAGTTTGACAGCTGTTATCGAAAATGTAGATCTCGAAGAGTTCTTTCACCTTTGTTAAGACAGCAATGGTCTAGAATTGATAATGACGGAGATAAACCATTTTAAAGTTTGACAGCTGTCATCGGATATGTAGATCTCGATGAGTTCCTTCACTTTTGTGATGACAGTAATGGTCTGGAATCCATATTTACGGTGTTAAACAACGTTTAAATTTCATAGATGTAATCTTGACACATATCACGCAACCCATGTCAGTACTTAACCACGAAAAACTTTTTCACGAAAACTTTTTCACGAACGACTTTTTCACGAAAAACTTTGTCACAAAATAGACTTCATCACGAAAAATCTTAATAACGATAACTTTTCCACGACTAGACTTTGTCACGAAAAATCCTGATAATTATAATTTACTCGTATTACGAAAAGTCACAATCATTTTTAGGCTTCCGTAGTAAATAAGGCATCCATTTTGAAATAAAAAATGGCGGACTCAGTTTTTGAAAAAGTCGCCATGGGTGTAGTTTTCGAGGTTTTTGGGTGTGTATATTTCAAAATTGACACCCATTTTGGAATTAAAGATGTCGCACTTCACTTTTTGAAAAGGTTGTCATGGGTCTCGTGTTTAATTTTTTTGGATTGTAGATTTAAAAAATGGCATCTATTTTGGAATTAAAGATGGCAGACATCTGTTTTCCAAAAAGCCGTCATAGTTGTCGTTTTTTAGGTTTTTGGGGGTGTAGGTTTCAAAAATTGCATCCATTTTGAAGTAATGTTCGCCATTTTTAATTCCAAAATGAATGCCAATTTTGAAATATACACCCGCAAATTCTCAGAAACGACACCCATGACGACTTTTTCAAAAAAGCAACATCCGCCATCACTAATTCCAAAATAGAGGCCATTTTTGAAATCTACACCCCCAAAAATCTCGAAAACTACTCCCATCACGACTTTTTCAAAAAAAGTTACGTCCGCCATCTTTAATTCCAAAATGGATGCTAGTTTTGAAATCTACACCCCCAAAAACCTATTAAACGACACCCATGACGACTTTATGCAAAAAGTGACATCCGCCATCTTTAAGTTCAAAATGGATGCCATTTTTGAAATCTACACCCCCGAAAACCTCGAAAACTACACCCATGACGACATTTTCAAAAAAGTTACGTCCGCCATCTTTAATTCCAAAATAGATGCTAGTTTTGAAATCTACACCCCCGAAAACCCATTAAACGACACCCATGACGACTTTTTGCAAAAAGTGACATCCGCCACTTTAATTTCAAAATGGATGCCATTTTTGAAATCTACACCCCCGAAAACCTCGAAAACTACACCCATGACGACATTTTCAAAAAAGTGACGTCCGCCATCTTTAATTCCAAAATGGATGCTAGTTTTGAAATCTACACCCCCAAAAACCTATTAAACGACACCAATGACGACTTTTTGTAAAAAGTGACATCCGTCATATTTAATTTCAAAGTGGATGCCTTTTTTGAAATCTACCATAAAAACCCAAAAAAATGAAAAACGACACCCACGACTACAAGTATACAATGTACACCCAGCATGTTTAAGAAATATGTCCAGCATAGTCACCCTACCACACTTCTTTGTATACACCATAGTACGCCATTTGCAATCGACGGTGATACTCTAGTCAAAATTAAAAAATAACCACTAATCATAAAGACGTAGGTATTCATAGAAAATAAATATCAAACTCTGTTTTATTAGCATCTATTCGCAATTTTAACTAAATTCTCATCAAACTACATTATTATAAAAACTTAAAAATCGTTAAGGGAGTCGCGGCTTTACAGTTAATAATTCTACCATCTATAAGTGTCTTTTCGAAATGGCAATAGTGCGAGCGGGACAACTTCATCACTTTGGGAAGTCTCACTCGGCACAGCGTCTCTCTTATGCCATTTCAAAGGAATATATGTTTTGTTGCAACGCATTAAGGTTGAATTTTCCTAAACTAACTTTGAGCCAAATTTCGTCTGTGCGCAGTCCAGATAGTATACAAAGTCCTTGGTTATGTCCTAAACTTTTTGTAGCTTATAGAATTTTTCCTCTCATTTACTTTTCTATGTGACAACCCTACCTAGTGGGAGAAGAATACGAAGATGATGACGATAATCTCATTCCAGTACAAAACATAAAAAATAGCAGCACTATACAATGAACATGTTTACTGGGTATAAACATCAAAATTATAATTAGTCCGTTCGTTAGATTATTAAAAAGTATTGGACACGTATTTTTTATTTTGTCAATCAAACATATAGATCAAACAATTAATGACAAAGATTAACCTTGTCAAATTTGAGAGCGGGGGCTTGTGACCTCACTAGCCTCACTAGACTCACTATAAATGTATCGGTACTGGTACCGATACATTTGTAGTAGGTTAGTGACGTCACGCGGAACTTTAACGGGCTATATATCTTCATCCATTTTTATTAAAATGGCGAAAAGAAACATACGTGTCTGATAATTTTTGATAATATATTTGATGGACTTCTTGTATTTTTAGTAAACAAGCCTTAAACGTAATTCTTTTGTATATCGGTACACGCATAATATCACTCGTTGACGCATTTATAAATGAATCATCTGAAATCTGCTCTATTTATTATTAAATTTGTTATCTTTTAAAGGATGAACGACATTTTAAACAAAGAAGTTGATCTTTGTTTCCAGATATGTGAAGTAATTTTATTGTAATGTAAACCGCAGTTAGTCATGATTTTACGGGATAAATGGAACTCGGTACGTATAAAATTATCTATAAAGAATAAGTTGATAATAGAGGAGAGTGACCAAGTATGGAATACCCTTTTGTTTGATAATAATTGTCTTTGTTTTGAAATACAGGATCATTTTCGAAGGACGGTTCTTACCTATTGTTATCTTGACTAATATTTATTTATTTATACATTGTTGAAAAAACAAACAGCTTTAATAAACAAACTATAGAAAAAAGAACTTAAACAAGTAAGCCTTACAGTTTCCACTTGTTGCAATAGAGATGAAGATATTGTCTTCTTAGCAACAAATTAATTTATATATATAAGTCCGAAAGTCTGTTTATTAGTTATAACTCTTTCACGTAGCAACAGAACAACTGTACTGTACTGTACCAGCCTTTTTAATAGTCGACTGCAGGACGTAGGCCTACCCACGAAGGGTGATTGGGCCATATCCACCACGCTAGCCCAGTGTGGGTTGGTGGATTCACATACGCCATCGAATTTCTTCTACGGACGTATGCAGGTTGCCTCACGATGTTTTCCTTCACCGAAAAGCCAGTGGTGTGAAATTCCGTACATAAATTCCAAAGAACTCATTGGTACGGGACCGGGGATTCGAACCCACGATCTCACGATTGTAAGGCGGGTGTCACTACCTCTTGACCACCACGGCTCTTATAAACGAACAACACATAAACTTAATTTTTGGCTTGTATACCGTTTCAAGATTGGAAAGTAACAAAATATACTCATTATTCCAGAAAAATAAATAGTTCCTAGTTCGCTATCGAGATGTTTTGAATTTTGTGCTATGGTATAGCACAAAAACGCAGCAAAACAAAGCAGGCAAAAGCTAGTTCTAAAAAATATTTACAGTCAACTTATACATGGATTATGGAACCAGCACTAAAATCGCAAAAAAAAATGTCAAATTTTTCAGCCCATCTTATGTCATCTAAATTTACTAAACGTGTGATTTTTAAAAAAGTGAATCGCGGGGCGAATCGCCCAAGACTCTTTTTGAAGGTCCCCATTCGCCCCGCATTGTTTGGAGCGGGCCGAATGGGGACCTTCAAAAAGAGTCTTGGTCGATTCGCCCCGCGGGTCCAACAGCTTGCGGGGCGAAACGACGCAGGACTCGTGATTTTTGCGGCAGAAAAAACAAAGGAAACACACTATAACATGAAATCCGCAAAATCGTGTTGATAATGCATAGATATTGATTTTGTAAAAACAAGATTTTTTTAAATAAAATATCATAAGCATAGCATAAAATCAAAATTTGTATAACGCGGGAGAAGCCGCGGGTTCAGCTAGTGTACCAATAAAAGAACAAAATAGAATGAGCTAGCTATGAAAACAACAAACCATCTAAATAATTGTAAACTCTATTTTAATGGCACAACGTTCATTTCATATTGCACTACAAAATAATAACCCATCTATCGATAACATCCACGTAAAAATCTACTTTTCATACAAAAACCTTGTTATCGTAACTTGTGTTCGTTGTCCCTGCTGCGCGGCTGCCGCGCGGCAATTTGCGTACGAGTTGGCACACAATAACTCTTTGATGTCGCCGCCGCATAATTCATGGATGGCCATCAGGTGCTCCTTAAATCAGGTGTATTGTGTCGCAAGGCTTGTAAGTATTGTGCCGCGGATGAATAAACTGGCGGACGTGAAACGCCGATGATGAAACAAATATTTTGTGGTAGCTTCAATCGGGTGCTAACACGTGACCATGGTGGCCTTTACATCTAGAGTAACGTGTTATGACTAAGTTGGTTCAATTATAAAGTAAATATATTCAAAATTCAAAATGGATTCCGGTTAAAAGATGACTCTACAGAAATGTATTCCAATAAAGTAAATACTTAATCGTGGATACAAAATTCTTTATTTGAAATTGCTGTTAACAGTGCTAATTTAAGTACTTTAATTTACAGTGTTACACTGTATTTAAGTACTTTAATTTACAGTGTTACACTGAAAACGCATACGAGTCCATGCTGTAATCGCCAGGCCGTGACAGACTTGAACAAGCATATATTCATGTAAACAAGATAGACACAAACGCAAAATCGACAGGTATAAGCAGAAATACAGCCATCTGATGACATGTGCCACGCATATGAGTCCATGCTGTAATCGCCAGGCCATGACAGACTTGATCAGGCATTTAGTCATGTAAACAAGGTGGACTCAAACACAACATCTACATGTATGAGCAAAAAACGCCCGACTGATGGCATGTCCCCCACATTTGAGTCCATGCTGTAATCACCGGGCCATAACAGACTTGAACAAGCATTTAGTCATGTAAACAAGATGGACTCCGCGTGTACGAGTGTTTAAACAGGAAAATAAATTTGTTCCTGTGTGGCTACATTCGTATTGATGTCGGCCATTTTAGTGTCACTAATCCTTATTTGGCTGCGATTGTAGATTTGCAGCATGAGTTTCAGATAAATATTAAAGTAAGAAGTAGCCAGCTGAGAAGATTAAAATCTTTTGAAAATAAATGAGATTAAAATAAATATATGCTAGAAAATTGAATAAATCAATGATTTTATTGAAGCCTAAAAGCTCTTACTCTGATTATGTCTCAAACCGAATATTTTGTCTGAGAATTATGTACGAAAATATTTAAAATATAAGTGTAAATTTTAGGATGGCACACTTGCTTATTCAGTGCTAAAATATGTTTCCACAATAAATCTCAATCTTTGCGATTAAAGAATTGAAGCGATTTGTGCTTAAATGAACTACTCGTTAATATTACTGGTAGTAAGTACGTTAAAATTTACTGGATTACACTGTGTGATGCTTAAAAAATTGACAGGAGTAAAACTAGCTACTTACAAGTATTAGGTAGTTAATAAGTGCCTCAAAAAGTTATTATAATGCGTACACAGTAGGTGACAGAGTTGTATAATAGCTACTGGACATTTTACGTGTAATTACCGTTGTATTCATTTTTGGTATGAAATAAATAAGAAAAATAACTACTCTACCATTTAATAATTGCGTCGAGAATGAATGAAACGCATTATAATCTGTGGCGGGATTATAACCTCGAATGCTTTATTATAACTCCAGCCGGCACCCGCGGCATTCATAAGTAAACCCAAATAACAGTCGACAAATAACTAAAACAGTAAACTAAAATCTTACTATTTAATAAGTGCGTCAAGAATGATTGAAACGCAGTATAATCTGTGGCGGGGATTTTATCCCCGAGTGCTAACTCCCGGCCGGCGCCGGCTATCAGATGTAAACCCAAATAACTACAAGAGCTTGTTATCAACTCCATTAGTACGAGAGCCGAGCACGCTGTACGGACAAACAGTTGCTTAGCTCTAACGGAATAAGTCACGCACACGTTGAAAATCAAAATTTAACGAATAGAAATAAGTTAATGTGTAAAATATTTTAGGCAAGAAATGCTGCGAGCTATATTGTCAACTCCGAAGCAGCAAAGCATCAATGAAAAAAAAACCAGGTCGATGCAGCAAAGACTGTGTTTTGCCAACTTTCAAAAAGGAGAAGGTATTATGAAAGTATTATTCGTCTGTATGTTGTTTTGTGTGCGTTCATCGATATTTTCATCGAATTAAAAAAAATGTTTTATTTCGAAAGGTTATACCTACTATAATACTATATTACCACAATACGGTTGGGGTTGTATTGTGTTCGCAGATCCGGTATCAAAAAGAGATGCATACTGTGCGCGTGCGCTAGTCGACGGGAGCGCGCCTATTCTCTGACGAAGGAGTACTAATTACTCTGAAACCGGTCGGGTTCCCAGCAGCCCAGCCGCGATATACGTGAGTAAAAACCGGTGTTTTCTTTAGTATGAGATGAATATAAGTACATAAATACCTATTGCGTGTCAACATTAGTCACTGATTTACCCCACACGAACACTTCAGTCGCGGCTCCATTTATTGAATAATATCTATAGAATGGACCAATTACATCTGTTTATCTACGCTTCGGCATCCGGCGATATCGGTAGATTGTGGATATGGCTTACAAGGGGTTTAGTGGTCACTGTCTTGTCCATTTTGTACAAGGAATAAAGTAAAAAGCATAAAACTTTATGTCCTTAAAAGGATTGTTGGTTTGATGTTTAGTTGTAGGATTGGTGTAGTAGCGTTAAGGCTTTCTATTTATCTTTTTTTAAACAAATAGGTACAAGTTCTACGACATGCTAATAGTCGTACCTACTATAGATTCTAAGTAGTTTACGAGTAATTATAACAAAAAATACACTAATATAGATATCTCAGAGTCTTAACACTCAAATTGTAAATAAAAAATGTTTCTAAACATTTAACGATGACAATAGCTCAGAAAACTGATGACCAATAAAACTGCAAAGATCTCGAAATGAGACCATGTACCGGCAAGCGCAGTGTTGGATATCCACCGACTAGGTGGTATCTAGGCGACCTAAGTAAGGCTGTAGGATCACGCTGGATGTAATCCGTTTCCAACAGATCTTATTAGAAACTAACTTCTGCCCGCGGCTTCGCCCGAGTGGTATTTTAATTTTTATGCTATACCGTGGGAGCATTTTATTTTTCTGAGATAAAAAGTAGCCTTGTCACACTCCGCTATTTAAACTAAGTCCATGTAAAAAACCAATTCAATCCGTGTCTCAGTTACCGCGTGAAAGAGGAACAAACCAACATATACACTTTCGGATTTATATTTTATTTTTATCGCGAATAAGTCCACCGTCGCTTGACCACCAATTCGCGTGATGGTAAGCGGCGTTGTGGTTGAAGATGAAGCACGCAGACCTAGAAGATACCTAATCACTCCGACCTTGAAAAGGTTTAGATTATATCTCTTAGGAAACAGGAAAGCAGGAAATAGTAAGGCAGTAAGGATCTATTGGGCTATGTCTGATATTGCATGTCGTACAGTTGATATTATGGGTTGAAGGATGTTTTCTGTCTGTTGAATTTGAATAGGATCTGATGTGTTAATTTGGTACATATATGTATTTGTATATATCTTAGTATGGTTTTATGTATGTATTTTATGTAGGTATATAATTATTTATTTATTTGTATGTAATAATTATAATTTGTTTTTGTATCTGTGTATTTGGTCTATGTAGTTTATGCTATTGAACAGCACCGACCGCAACATAATTATCCTAATATTATTTTATTTAGGTTGCCTGAAAGAAATCGCTGCAGGCGATAAGGCCGCACATTTTTTTACCGGATTATTGTTTTATTTTTCTAGTTTAAGTTGTTTTGTAATGTATGGTGTGAAAATAAAGTAATTTTGTATTGTATTGTATTGTATGTGATGATTTTTTTACTAACAGACAAAGTCAAGCAATAAAAACTAGAAAGAATATCACAGCTGATATTAATGTTTTCATCATAGCACGATACCATCATGTCGAAAATAAGTGCTTATGATAACTTAATTAGATTACTGAGAACTTACAAGAGTCAATGTTTCTCAAGTTACGTTCACCTTGGAGATACAGTATCAAATGTTTATTATACTTATATCTGGGGGAAAGGTGACAATCAGTGAGATAACTCCAAGGTTAACTCGATTAAAAGTATGCTGTCATTGTAGAAAGTGTCTTTGTAAGGCCTGACTCTACCAAAGCGAAGTTGGGCGGAGTAAATAGTACATGTAATCGTAAATGATTTGATGTCCACCGCATAAAAGCGTACGAATAAAAATAATACTTTTACTTTAGCAAATGCAACTCTCCGTGCAAGGGCTCTATCTTTTACTTCCGTATGGCTCAAAAGGTATACGGAACTTTGTCAGTAATAACTAACTATTCGTCATATTTGTTTTGTTAGTTTTTTTAATTAACAACCCATTTCACGATTACCCCTCTTCCAGTTTACCGTTTCTTAGAAAATAGTTGTGTCTACGTGCTGCTAAATTTGAAAGAGTTATCTTTTTTGACCGACAAACCGTAGGAGGTACTCAATTCGACGCGTATATATTTTTTTATGTATAACCACGCATAACTTTTTTCATAGTCCGATTTCAATAAAAAAAAAATATTGGAAAGAGTATATTTTGAAATTGGTCCAATTTAAATTTTATCGAAATCGGCTGAGCCATTTTTTATAAATCAACAATAATATGAAAAATGCTACATCAATCCGTGCGAAATATTCGCGAATTCTGTACACGGGTAAAGTCGGTCATGCTTTTTTTTTGCAAAAAATAATTATTACACAACACGTCTTTTAAATAGTAATGTGTAGGTACTATTTAAAAAGAATCGGTTAGCAAAAGAGGACATCGTAAAATGGAACGTTAGTTAAAAAAGCACGAAGGCCAAAAATAGAGCCCCAAATTCGCTCCACGCCGACTTGTTGTGTCTGGCCATAAAGATTGGGACAAACCTGCGCGATCATTGACTACGATACGTAGCAAGCGGGCGACACGCCCGACATTGGAACGCGGGGTTTTCAATTGCAGGTCAAAATTCCTAATGCCGCTGAAATGTTATAGATAGGCAAGATAGCGTCAAGCAAGTGGATTACTGATGTTGTTAAATAATATTATCACCTATAATCAAAAACTATGGGTGACCGCTATCGGTTCGGAAAATTGCGTAGCGTCTTCTCGTCCGACATACCTCAGTGCCTCAAGTCGAAAAGTTCTCGAGTGTAAACCACGTACTGGCAAGCGCAGCGTAGGACGTCCACCCACAAGGTGGACGGATGACCTCATTAAGACCGCAGGATCGCGCTGGATGCAAGCCGCTTCCAACCGGTCTTATTGGAGATCCATGAAGAGGCCTATGTCCAGTAGTGGACGTCCTTTGGCTGATGGATGGATGGGTGACCGCGGGTGGCATTTACATCTGAGCGCTAACACGATGCGCGCGATGACACGTTAAATTGTAGGCCCCGGTTGTTTTAACCGCTTTGCCATGTCAGAGGCCTTCAGGCGGCCTAAAAACTTTCACACTAGGGCTAGCCATCCGGCCTGTACGAACTTTAGTATACTATTATGTCAATTGATCTGTTATGTATAAAATAAAGATCTTAGATCTCATAGCTAAGTACTAAACACAAAGAAAAGTTTGCTACTTTTATGGTAAATAGACGACCATAAAAGTTTGCTGCTTTTATGGTCTTATATAGATTTCAGGCTAGCGATAATTATCAAATTATCAATATTTTCAGAAAAAAATTACCCTAAGTATATTTGAGTGAAATAAAAGCAAAATCGGGTCGATTTCTTACATTTTGCGTTTTAAACTTTCTCTTTGTCATTGGCGCGTTGGTTTGACTGTACTCTATAATTACTTTACTGATATGAGTGATATGAGTACCTCTGTTTTTGCCCAAGATAAATATTCTGTTTATGTTACCCTTATCTAGGGTTTGTATAAACAATACTTTCTTTAAATATTGTATTACAAGTGATGTAACGGTCTTCAGTTGATAATGGAAAATTCTATACTTTTCTGGATAAGAATAACTTTTTTTTTTTTTTTTTAAATATAATGACAATACTACATTACTACTACATAGAAAGCAATTGGATCATCCACAGACCCTTGAAGGTCTAAAGATAATCCAAGTGCTCAAGCTAAGCTATAACTTAATCTGCTCTATTTTTACGCATGTTTAACAATAATAGTAAATAAGTAAAATATGAGTAAACTAAGAATTTAATAAAATATATGTGCAAACTAAGATTTAAAAAATCTTTAACATTACAGAAAATAAGTCGTGGTGGTCTAGTGGTAGTGACACCCGCCTAACAATCGCGAGGTCGTATGTTCAAATCCCGGTCCCGTACCAATGAGTTCTTTGGAATTTATATTTAACACCACTAGCTTTTCGGTGAAGGAAAACATCATGAGGCAACCTGCATATGTCAGTAGAAGAAATTCGATGGCGTATGTGAATCCACCAACCCGCACCGGGCCAGCGTGGTGGATATGGCCCTTCGTGGGTAGGCCTGCAGTGGACCATTAAAAAGTCTGATACAGTATAGTACAGTAATTACAGAAAATAAACCAAAATCAGCAATATCTCAATCACAAACTTATCTTCAAATATCTATCGTAACTTTTCTACGAATAATTAATTACTTCTCAGGGTGTTGGATATTTTTATCTACGTCGTAATAATAACTATATTTTTTCTTACACTGGGTACTATAAATTTAGACTTCACATAATGATTAGCGAATTTATAATTGATAATAATAATTGCGTAGCACGTGTATGAGCCTAAGTTGCAAAAAAGTAGTTTTATCTCTAAAATTATCATTGAGACAGTTCCAGCAAAGTTATCGTTATTTTAAACCGACTTCAAATAAAGAGGTTATCAATTCGATCGTATGTTTTTTTGTATGTATGTTACGTGATTACTTCGCCAATTATGAACCAAATTTGATGATTCTTTTTTTGATACATTAATCCGCGCGAACTATACTCTATAAAATTTAACTTGATCTCTGCGACAGCTGTCAGAAAAATCACACCTATGAAGTCTTGAATTTCTTAATAGTACAGACAGTACCTGTCAATGTCACACTTTATGGGCATGCCGATTAGTGATGGGCGACGAATGATCGTGACCACAGAGTTTTAGATCTAACGATATTTTAAATAAAACTTAATTTATCATTAATTTTATTGTATATTTTAATATCATAACATTTTACACATGTAATTAAATTAAACCCAATTATATGTTACATTAGCATCGATAATAGTGAAAAACGTCGATAAACACTATCGTTACATTATTATAAGTATTTAATTAATATCATAACATTATTTACATGTGTACATACTTGATCTTAAATAATAGTAAGTAAATAAAATCCAATTTCTCACCTTCAACTACTCATTCGATTTCATTACAACATTGTTTGAAAATCTATTTACCATCACTATCTCAACTCTAAAAATGTCAATCTTCTACGTCAAAGTCACTGTCGCAGAGATCAAGTTAAATTTTATAGAGTATAGGTATTCGAATTCTGTAGAAGAACGGTAAAAATCAATTATGTCATTTTAGCGAAATATATTTACTGTCTAGTCGATAAAACTCAAAAAGCCAAGTTAAATAACGATCAAACTTGTACATAGACTCTGATAACGGGTCACATTCTTCAAGTATGCTTATCACTAACTTTCACTTCACTTTCTTTTTCTTAACAATAATATTTACTGGTTTGATTGCAGGTTGGCGTCACTGCACCCTATCTGTGCACCCTTACTATGGATAGATATTTTATAACTGCTGATAAGCTCAAATTTTTCCACTTAATTTTTAGGGTTCCGTACCTCAAACGGAAAAAACGGAACCCTTATAGGATCACTTTGTTGTCCGTCTGTCGTCTGTGTGTATGTCAAAACTCTTTATCTCGGGAACTCGTAAAGATATCGAGTTGAAATTTAAACTGTATACGTATATCTATGATCTCTTGCAGTTGTGTAAAAGAAAAACTTCTCAGTTATCGTTTAAAAAAGGTAAAAGCCGTTTTTGTCGTAAAAAACGCATATTTCGTACTCACAAAAATCAAAACCTACAGGGTACTTCCCTCCCGTTGACGTAGAACTATGAAACTTGGCAAGAAGCATTGTCTCAGAGTACACAATACACATATAGGAATAAATCTGAAAACTGTACAATTGTTATTTCAATTACAAAAAAATAGGGCCTTAAAATTCACAAAATATGGGTTCAAAATTCAAAGTGAGTAAATCGTATCATGTAAGGTATCATATTAAAGAACTTCATTGCCACATGCTAAAACAGGTTTTTAATTATTTTAACAACGTGTTCGTATGGAACCCTCGATGTGCGAGCCTGACTCGCACTTGTCCGGTTTTTTATTATTAATATCATTGTGTGGTGGCATGACAACTATAATTATAATTTCACTTTTATTTCTTTAGTAATGGTTTACAAGTTGTAATAATGTTTATTCGATTGATTGTAAGTTTATACTTTTGCACCCCCACTAATGATAGGTTATAATATACATTTTTAAGAAGTACGATAAGTTTGAAATTTTCCACTCAATATTGATCGTGCACTCTCAGCCTTATTTTTCATAACCGTTGATAAGTTCGCATTTTTTCACTTAATTTCATTGTGTAGTAGTTGTTCCATAGAAAAACACCCGCGACAAAATGTATTGCTGAATTTTTTTTTTTGCTTTGGACGAAAGACGTAGAACAAAAGTTGTTAGTTTTGATGTACATAATAAGCCCCTAGAAGGATGGAAGGATGAAGGATGAAATAACCCTGTAGAAAATTGATTGTGCCACGGAAGAGAGAAATTTCCTTTAGCACTACTAGTTGAGCCAATCAGCGGGAGATAAACGGTCACGCAAAAGGCCAAAGGCGCGCATTTTCTGTGACCTACGAGCATACAAGAAACACAAAATGCATTTTTGCAAGTTATTGTAATGAACGAAGCTTGAGCGCTAGTAAGTACTAAAAAGCCCTTAAATCTGAACTGTAAGGTGATTCTTACGTACAAAGACGTCCGTGTAACGTGCTCTAACTTAAATCATATGGAAATTCATCTAAAAATATTTATTTTACAAATAACATAACTTAAATACCAACCCGCACTGGGCCAGCGTGGTGGATATGGCTATATCACCCTTCGTGGGTAGGCCTACGTCCTGCAGTGGACTATTAAAAGGCTAATACAGTACAGTACAGTATAACTTAAATTCGTTGTAACGTGACATCATAATGAAAATAATTCTCTAAACCAGCCATTCTCAAAGTGTGTTCCGCGGACCCCTAGGGTTCCGCAAAGCCTCTGTAGGGGTTCCACGAGAATACTGAATTAATGAGAAAAAATAAAACAAAAATAAATTTCAGCGACTCAGAAAGGTTTCAAGGTGACGTTTGAAGAATTTGGCCAATATTACTGGGCTGCACTTAATGGGGGCTTCTTTTGAGACATTGTACCGAAGAAACGAGTACAAACATTTTTTTTTTGTTAATTTTAGGTCTCCGCCGAACATTTTGCTTTTAAAAAGGGTTCCGTCAAAAAATAAGTTTGAGAACCGCTGCTCTAAACAAAATTCGCGGAAGAAAAAAAAACTCGACACGTTACGTTTTGTCGAAAGATAACTAGGCCTCTGGGTGGTTTTGTGCTTAGTTTTCGCAATAAATCTAAAACGTCCATGCAAAACAGTATCCGGTTAAAATCCCCAGTTAATCAACAGTTAAAAATAGGCACAATTTTGTTTGTCCGATCGAATCAAAGAGGGTTCGTTAAACCGCTATCTATGCTTAATGTATTCTCCGATTGTTTGCTTATCACTGCGGCTGATAACGCGCAGTTAATTATTTATGTAGTAACGTCGGATCTGTTACTTGAGATTTTTTAAATGACTGTCTTTAAGTACGTTTATTTTTTAAAGAATAGATAGATAAATAAATTCTGTATGTAATAGACATTTCTATAAGCAGACGCCAATGTTTGTTTGCCTTTTCTTGGCAAAGGCCTCCTCCAGTTGTTTCCATGTGTCTCTGTTGTTGGCTGTTTTTGACCATTCACTGTCTGCTACAGCTTTTGTTTCGTCCACCTACCTTAAGCCGGAAACATACTATCGGACGCGGTTGACGGACGCGACTGACAGCCGCGACTTAGCAATGTGCACAGTCTTAAAACATGATGTCCGATAGTGTGCACGGCTCAGTGTACTTTCATAGTCTAGATACCTATCAGTCGCGGTTGTCAGTCGCGTCCGTAAGCCGCGTCCGATAGTATGTTTCCAGCTTTAAGCAAGAAAAGACAAACAGAGATTAACGTTGATAATTGAATTGATAAATAAGTTGTAAAGAATGTTTAGTTATGTAATATGATGTTTGAATAAAGGCTTCGTTATTTCTTATTTGTTTATTAATAGACATTTCAAACAAGTGAATCTTAACAAAGATAAAAAATCCTGATAAATCAACAGATAAACCACGCACTAAAAAGTTTTAAAACGGTTCTAATTATCCTTGATTAAATGTAAATGCACGATACATTTATATTGTTGATAGCCTATTCGATAGGTTTGATAAAAAATTAGCTATTTAATTCGATGCCAAAAACCCCCCTTTTATATTTTGTTTTTTAATAACTATCTAAGAACACTTAGGTTTTTAAGAAAAAATAAAAGATACCGTATTTATCGTAACCCATCGAGCCGTTTAGGAGATACGTGGGAATAAAGAAATAAATGAATAATGAAATTTGCAGATTCGAGCAAAAAACCCTTCCTTGGCAGTAGGGTAAAAATTAAGTCACTAACAGCGTTCTCTACTAGGCAATCATAGGATAGAGATTCGAGTACCAGAAAATAATTCAGATACTAGCTACTACGAGTAGTGTAGGATAAGGACTCTATTTCGATAGTAAGCCCGATTACAGAGGCGCCAGCGTAAATTTAATAGCAACGTAAAAAGCGTTCTCTCTATCGAATGCCTAAGGTGAAAAAGAAACAGAACTATGCTATTTAGCTATTATAATTACGATGGCGCCTCTGTAATCGGGCTTAGTGTCCTACCAAAACAGAGCCCTTACCTTACTCACAATGCCGAGAAACCTATGCCCAGCAGTGAGAGATTACGGACTAAAAATTATGTTTTCTGAAAGGGTATTCGTTGTGTATGATATGAGTAGGTAGGTACTCAAATCACCGACTGGCTGCCTAAGAGTATTTACCTACACCTTTGTATAGCGCTATGATTATACACTACAAAAATAACTAAACAAAATGGAATTTATGGACTAAGATTTTTTTCGATACTTCTAAAAAACATCTCATTTATTACTGAAAGCTTTCAAATAAAAATAAACATTAAAATTAGCTCATTCGATCGGGAGATAATGAAGTCCCAGAAAGATAACAAATACCTACATGTGCAAATCAAACCACTTAACTACTAAAAAAATAGCTACTAAGATAAATACATAATGTAAGCAATGTAAATTAAAAAATACACCTAGCTTTTAAACTTAGGTCACTTAAATTAGAACATACACGCGTCCTCTAAACATAATCTAGCTTTAAGCCTAGACTTCATCAACCAAAACAATGCTGCCAGAACGTTTTAGATACATACTCGTAGATAGACAACTTTTTACTGTACATACCAGAAGGAAGCAACAATACAACTGAAATGATATTAATTTTATAGTGCATGTCACACTATGTTTATCTCAAAGAGTTATTTTTGTGATAAACATTTCAAAAATTCATCGCGAATGCAGGACTCGAACCTGCGTCTTCGGATCACTAGCCCGACGCTCTCCCAACTAAGTCAATTCGCAGTCCTGACTCGCGTCGAATTTGTGAAGTGCTTATCATTTTAACCAACTTATACCGTTGGCGGCGTCACCTGTGATACCCGTATTAGACAGGTTATCACTCAATTGTATTTTTGAAATGTTTATCACAAAAATAACTCTTTGAGATAAAGTGCACGGAGCAAAGCTGGGTATAGTTCTTCACCAAGCAAATATAGCACTTGTATAGTATTCTATCCTCTTTAGTGGAGTCAGAGCCTTAGATAAGCATTGCTAAAAAAATAAATTTGAAAACCAGCTGATTAGTATTAAAATATACCGTTTCTTTTAAGTGGTCTCTCTTTATCTAAAGGTCTTAAATATTTATTAAGATATCGTTAAGTCAAAATCGCATTAAAGTATAGATTTTTGTCTTTTAAATGCAAAAATACCTGTTTATTTTAAATATCTATCAAAAAGTCGATCAATTTTGATTGTGCAATTTAAATGGATAGCTATATAGATATGTTTATATCGATTATCGATATTTCTAACCTATATTTTTATGCCTAATAAAATAAGTGTTTCGCCACAGCTTAGAAGCTTTTAAAAAATACTGTTTAAATTCTCAAAATATTCCATTTTTAGTGCATTTTATCACCTCATTAATAAGTATATCCTTAAAATGTTTACTTGAATCTGTGAATAAAGCTATGAACTAAGTATATTTATGATGAGGTCTTATTAAACGACAAAATATAATAAATTTACAGTTATTCCTACTACACAAACAACAATTAGATCGATACATCAGATGTGGAGACATTTATTAGTTTATTAATATAATATTTACTATAGATTTGAGAGCAAAAAAATTAGGACTGTTTAAAAAAATAGTGAGTGTTCTTGGTTTACGAATATTATGTAATTTTAAAATTAGTTCATCGAGGACAATAGGCCATGATGACTAAAAATACAAGGTTATTTTTAATCAATCAGCATCTTTCTAGGGGCTTATTCATAAAAACTAACAACTTTTGTTCTACGACTTTAGTCAAAACTAAAAAAAAATCAACTGTTCCATATATTTTGTCGCGAGTGAACAAAATTTTTCCATGGAACAATTTTTTTTTTTGAGTTTTGCCGAAAGTCGTTGAACAAAAGTTGTTACGTTTTGATGTACAGAATAAGCCCCTAGAAGGATGCTAATTGATTAGAAATAACCCTGTATTAGAAATAACCCTGTATAATTAGTCCGTCTGATAGATTGTTAAAATTATTAGACACATATTTGTTCTTTTGTAAAATAAACAAAAACTGATGAAGATTATAGCCCACTTAAGTTCCGCGTGACGTCATAAGTTTAAAGTTTAAGTAGGTGAATACCTACTTATAAATAATACGTCAAGAATTTTAGAATTAATGAAATAAAATCCTAATTAAAAACCACGGATCAAGCATAATAACGTCTAAATGAATCATAGGCACAAATGTCAAACTGGAAAAATATGAACCTCCTTTTGAAACAGTCGAGTAAAAACCAGTACAGGACACTTCAAACCGGCGCGTGTCATTTATTATAGAATAATCAAGATCGCACAATCTCTACAAAAAATTACGCAATAAATCCCACTTCTTAAATATTAAAATCATATTCAAAATGCCTATAAAACATAATTCGATCATAACATTTGTGTTTTAACTTGAAAATACATAAATCACAGAATTTGGTTTCCACCGGTTTCCATCGGCTTAAAAACATTAATGTAATTAGCAATTCTATGTGTTTTTGTGTAAGATTTAGTTGATCATAACGTTTTAAGAAATGACAATATATTGGCATAGATTTGACTGGTTTAGAAACATCGAGACACGAAAAGTTTACTAAAACTTTTTTTTAATCTTCGAGCAAAGTTCTTAGAGTCACAATCGTGCAAAAAAAAAGTGTCCGAGCCAAAACCCTGCCCAAAGTAAATAGTGGGCAGGCTTTTTAGTTAGTCGTAAGGAGATTTTCAAGTCAACTACAACGCCGCGCGACGCCAAAGAGCTAGATTACAAGCACTAATTAGGTGTCATAAGGTCGAGATTCGAGAAAACGGATTATTGTGAATTATTTAAATGTAAATATCTAAGACGGTACCTATGTATGATGGCGCTAGGACATTTTTTTACTACTTTCACTTAGGGAATTCTGTTTTGTAGATATTTGCTCGAAGCCTTAAATGCTATATTTCTCTTTTCTCTCACGAAAACATCAACATATCGCTGACCTACGAGTATTTTGAAGCCTACCAAAACACACAAAAACAATCATAAAAATCGGTCAAGCCATGTCTGATAAGTTTGATTAAAAACGCATTGACACAAGAATTTAATATACCAAAATTAATAAGTTGCTGTCAACGTGTTGCCTCAGCAGTGTCTAGAGCGTGACTGCGTAATCTTCCGGCATTTGCCTTGCTTTCTGTTTGCCAAGATAAGAGCTGGTAAAACGAATCTACAGTAAAACATCATGGCTTTAGGTCAATAACATATTATAAAAGGAACTAATCTACATAAGATCGTGAGAAATGATTAAATTTAACTATAAGTACGTTTATAAAAGTTAATGGAGTCGATTTGTATCTTTCACTAAGTGGATGGCGAATTATTGCTTTTCCTTATCATTTTAATATCTAAATACTTAATTTTGTATGAAATCACTGTTTTATATTAAAAAAGGGTTGCATTTTTATTTGTTGGTATGATGGTAAGTAAGTAAGTTTGTATAGGCCGACTGGTTAGCCCTAGTGTCAGAGTTTATAATGGTAATATCTTGTGAGTCCTGCACCACTGAATTTAACTACCAATGTTATGCCAAATAAGATTGCGCTCGCGCAGTTCAGTATCATCATCATCATAATTTAAGAGCAAAGCTCTTGTTGGTGGAGCAACTTCCATGTTTCTCGGTCTTCTGCTAGTATTTTCACCAACGACATGACGTCTGCTTTTTCTTTAATTTGGTCTAAAAACGCTCTGCGTCCTCTTCCTCTTTTTCCTTCTATTATGATTTTCATTAGATTGTCATGTCGTACAAGGTGACCAAACATCTTTCCTTTTCTGTTTTCGATTAATGATATAAGCTTCCTTTTTTCTTTGACAATGTCTAGCACTTCTTGGTCTGTTTTCTTTTCTGTCCAGCTGATTTTTCCATCCTTCTCCAACACCATATCTAGAACGCCTCAAGTCTTTCTCTATCTTTCTGCGTTACGCGCTTCACTTGCATATAGTGCAATGCTCCATATGTATATTTTAATAAATTTTTTCTAATGTGTTTTGAGATTTTTGATTTGAAAAGGTGTTTTCTGTTGTGGAATGCTTGTTTGGGTATTGATATTCGTACTTTTATATCTGTGGTGCATTTCGCGTCGTTAGTGATGGTGCTTCCTAAATATTTAAACGATTTAACCGGTTCTTTTGTGTTATTGTTTAATTTGATTGGGTTATCCTGTGTAGTAATTTTTTTGGTTTTGCTAACGTTAATTTTAAGTCCTATTTCTCTAAAGGCTCGATCCATGATTATTATAAGGTTTTGAAGCTGTTTTTGGCTTTCTGCTAGTGCTGCGATGTCAACTGCATAGCGAATAAAAAAGATAGGTTTGCCGTTGAATTTTACACCTCCTTTACACCTCAGTTCAGTATCAATAAACATAAAATATCTCAACATTTCCAGAAAATTAACATAAAATAACGCACATTAAGTAGAATTTTTAACAGTTTTTAGAAAAGGAAATGATCAATTCGTCTAAATGTTTTTTGTATGTATGTATTGTATATATATATATATATATATGTGTGTTTTTGTATATAGGTATGTGACGCGATTACTCTGCTAATTATGAACTGATTTCGACGTTTGTTTTTATCTTATGTTTTGGAAGATCGATCTTACTTTAGAGATGATTTGATTTAAATCTTATCGAAATTGGCCGAGCTTGTTATTTTAAAACATCAACAAAACACATCGATTCGAGCGAACTCTTCGAATTTTGTACACGATTCATGAAAAATAATTATTATTTTTGCCAAAAACGCCACAACCGTCAATCTAGGATATTTAGTAATTTATTTATTTTACAAAACTAGCTGTCCCGGCAAACTTCGTATGCATGTAGTAAAAATAGTTATTTCAATATTACAAACAAACACTCCAATTTTATTTATTTGTATAGATTATTAAAGTAAGGATTATATTGTTATTCGTATAATGATTGATAAACGCTTTGATAAGGTTTTTAGTAATTCAGTACCTCTGTTCTCAAACTAGTAAATTCGAGTGAGATAGCTGTAGCTAGTTCAAAGATCGTTAAAAAGAGAATGCAAGAGTCCAGAGTTAAAGATGTATGATGATGATGATAATGAGGAAACAAACTGAGCTATATATTTCTAATCGCAAAGCAACACTACTAAACAAAGGCAAAACTTTGAAATATAATTATGGTTGACTCAGATTTTCCTTAAAACTATCGACTATTAAGGTCAAATGCTGCTACTAATATGCTCAAATGCTGCCATAATATTATTATGGAAAATATTTTTTGGGCTGTTCCCTAAATATTTGGAAAGTTACTAGGATCAGGTGAATTAATTAACGGGAAGGTATTTAATTATTCGGTAGTTGATAAATTAATGCTACAGATAAACATGGACAGCAGTATAAAAACAATTGGTCCGGTACGTTACGCTAAAATGTAATATGAATTATAATATGGCCAAGAATGAGATGTATTACCAACCAATTTCGTTTAGTTAACGGCCTACACTTACCTGCCCATATAATGCATTTGAGTGACCAAAACTATATTTAATTACCCATTATACATTTCTCTACAACTCATTTCTATTTACTTTCCTGCTAAGTCACTCATGCCAGATATGTTTGCTACCATGCCTTTTATAGTTTCTCAATTACCTAAACTACAGTATACAGCTACCCAGTTAAATCAGTGCCTATTATTATTAACATATGTGTGACCAAAGGCATGAAGTTACCTGATATACCTAATAGTTTCAGAAGATGACGTTTTATTGTATGCTATTTAAACAATAATAAAAATTATGGCTAAAAGAAAGATGCTCTAATCTATTAATTTGCCGCTTTATTAATAAACGCAGTAACTTGGAGTAGCCAATTTTCATTTATTTTTCCAAATAACAATTACGCAATAATTTACTCAGATTAGCGTACAACCATAAAACTTAAAAGAAACATGAATGAAATGAATAATATAATGAATGTATGAAATTTAAACATGTACAAAATTGATATCGACAACACCATTCCGCGTTGAAAGACAGAGAAACAATGATAGAGGGCAATGCAAACTACTCTATTATTGAATAGTTTTAGTGGGTTCACTATTTGGGCATGTAAATGGTTTTTTTCACACAAAGTTACCTGCATTTACCTTATCAACATGCCCTTATCACTATTTCAAACAAAACTACTAAAAATAAACAAACAAACTTGCAACAAAGTACCTAAAGTCAACAAATAAAACAAACGAAACCCACAAAAAGTTCACAACAAACTTATCAAGAACTTAGATACTGCTTACTTACTTAAATATCTGAATTTGGACAAAATAAGTAAGTTTCTATAGATTGTGAGGTCAGAATCATTTTTAAACTTGCATTCAATCTGGGGAAGCATGTGCTCTACAATGGACATCCTACGGTTGACAGTAATCAATTAATGATGATGATATCCTTGTGATTACAAACCCTTTTACTATGAGGCCAACCCCGTATATGCCAAAATAATCAGCTCTTCTATAAATGTTTGAAGAGCATATTGTTTGTATGAAACATTTGTTTTTTTTTTTTGAGATTTTGGGGTTGTTCTCGTAGTAGTTGTTCATAATGATGTATATCATTATTAGAAGCCGACTCGCTACGATGGTAAGACTTTCACTGGTGGACAGAGGGCTCCCTGATTCTTGGTATAAAACCTCTGAAAGTTCCCGTACTTTGTTAAACAACATGTTTTAGGTGATTAAACCTTTTTTTAGTTTAGCTAGGTACTCTGCTCTACAAAGAAGTTCATAACTTAAAAGTATCTTGGGTTCAAATTTTAGTAGTTTATTTTATGTCTAGATATCTAGTCCTTAATGGATCTTCAGTTATTATGAATAAATATAGATATAATTGTTAAATCTTAAATATTTTAGTAGAGAAATAAACTTTGATTATGTATATTGAATTTGGTACTTATATACTTATTCTAACTTAAAATCTACGTTTATGAGCTTTTGATTAACTCTAGACTTTCGTGGATACGTTAGAAATGCAATCGTATTGTTGTGAAAGTAGATATAAATAGTACTTACATTTAAAAAGTTGGTAACTTAAACGTAACTTAGCTCTAACTTATAAACTTACGTTTTATACTCTTACTTACTCTTTACCCTTCTAGGCTTTCATTCCTCTGTAGGAAATTCCATAGTTGTTTTGGAAAAGTAGATTATGTATGTACTTAGGTATTATGTATTTCTAGTTAAAAAAACTTGTCCTTAAAAGTTAGTAACTCAAACTTAGCTGAAAAACTCACGTTTTAAAGGTTTTGGGTTGCTCTGCTTCCTTCGCGACATGACCTAGCTTGCACTTGGTTCCAACATGTCACACTCACTGCACTGAACTGACTCGTGACGCGAAGTCTCGGAAGGTCGTGCGACGTGCGCTCGGCAGCACGGTCCGCGCGCGACTGGCGAGAGGCGTCGTCTTCGGAGGAGGGCCGGTGAGGCCCCGCCTCCTTGGTACCCCCTCCCCGCGCTACGGCCCGTAGCGCGTAGCCGTCGTAAACGTTGCTGTAGCTTTTGGAAAAATCTAAAGAAAATTATCTGGTTTTGGGAAAATTTCTGGATAAACAGCATCAGCGTTCAATTTCCACAGAAATATTACTTTTTTGTGTATAGGAACTATTCCTATAAAATATGAACATCTTTTTCTCTATACGAATAGATATGAATGCTAAATATTGTGATCGATATTTCATCTTAAAAAATATTTTTAGTATAACTTCATTATTTAAGGGTATCTTGATTTTAGTAACGTATATGAAAAAAGGACACATTATTTTAAAAGTTATTCTAGGTTGTTTTGAGACTTAAGTAATAAAATATTGTTGCTAAAGAACTTTCGTTTAAATACTGTGAAAGTATCGTGATTTTTGCCATTACTTTCTACTTATGCAATCAATATGCACGTTTTGTCAGCCTTCTATTTTTCACAGTTTTCTCGTGAACGTGCGTGACTGTCAGTATGATAAGTCAAAATAACGTGAACACAAACATTAATTTCCATATCACAATTAAATATTTCGATAAAATTTAGTACCTACAGTTTCAATGACGTGAATATTTAACAAAATAAATAAACTACTAATACTGTTTAGATTGCAAACCTCAAAAGGAAAAAATCTGAATCCTTATTAGATCACTTCAGGTCTTACTTACCCGTCCATTTTACATGACCTTTTATCGCGAAATGGCGTAAGTACTTACATTGAAATCAAACCCAAAAACTCAGCTCCATAGTCTTTTGCAGCTGGGAAAAAATCAAACTTCTCAAAAAAGCCAAGTCAGAACGCCGAATAATGTCATTCCGTTTCAGACTCCTGGTGTATATAAGGTGGATTGCAGCTGCGGTAGTTCCTACATAGGTCAAACGAAGCGTACTATTGCTGAACGGATCAAAGAACATATCGCGGCAGTCAAAAACCGCCAGATACAGAAATCTGCTATAGCTGAGCATTTGCTTGACGGAGGTACTGGTCATTGGATCGAGCTCCACGACCCAAAAGTCCTCTCCACGGATCGACACTATTTTTCAAGAATAGTTCGTGAACCGGTTGAAATCAAAAAACATAAGAATTTCAACCGGGAGGATGGATTTAAGTTATCGGCGTCGTGGAATCCTGTTGTCAACAAATTTCAAATCGCGTAGTGTAGATAGACATTGTTAGATACCGTCAGTGTTGTGTGTCGTAATGACAATTTTTCAAGTTCAAATTGAATTGGCGGTACCAGCTGTTGCATATTCCAGTCTACCCGTGACCACGGTCGATGCAACTCGGCCGAAACGTCGGGATGAGGAGGTATTTATTTATCTCGTAATTTTAGTGCGCCATTAGTCCCGTAGTATATAATAATAATGTTCTCAAAAAAGGTACAGCCATTTATATCACAAAAAAACGAATATTCATAAGATGGGGTGCTTCTGAGTAGGTACTTTTCATTTCGTTGTGTCCCTCCAGGTTTTGATTCCCTCGTGAGTGTCAATATACCTATAGATTTTTAACGACATACACGGCTGCATATGTAATGATATCCACCATAACTGAGAAATTAAATCTTTACACTTTTACAAGGGACTATAGACCTGCATAAGTACTTGTATATTATTTTAATTTCAACGCGACAGCTTTATTTGGTCTTTTATTTAATTTATAATAAGGCTACATGATGGGAGGTACCTGATGGAAAGCTAAGTTGTAGCCGAAGATGGAGTATGTAGACCTAGAAGATACCTATTCACTCTTGTCTTGAAGACTCCAGACTGTAATTGACAGGAAATAATAACGGAGGTACGAGTATTGCATTCCAATCCCTAGCTAACGGTTCGCATTATGAAAAAAGAAGCGAAACGCTCATTACGAGCAGGTGTTACGTCGACTATGTAGGGATGGTATTTAAGAGATTTCCGGCTTGTCCAGTTGTAGAAAGGAGATGGAGGAGATTAGGTCGTGGAGTTTGAACGCGCACTCGCCAACATGGAGCCTATAGAAAATTGCCAAACACGCTAAGTGGTAACGTTGCCGACATAAATGGTCTGGACAGACAGATAACGAAGTGATCTTAACGATTCCGTTTTTCCCTTCTTGAAATACGCAACCCTATAATTAAAAACAAATCACTTGACCATAGATGAATCATTGAGGACTAAGATTCATCTATGCACTTGACTCATACAACTAGCGTAGAGCGTTATTTTTGACCGACGAACCACCGGAGGAGGTATAAAATGCGACGCGTATATAAATATTTTTTTTTATGTATAACCACGCATAACTTTTCGTAGTAGTCCGATTTCCGAAAGAGTATACTTCAAAATTTAAATTTTGTCGAAATCGGCTGGTCTATTTTTGATAAATCAACAATAATGTGAAAAGTGCTACATCGATCCGTGCGAAATATTCGCGAATTCTGTACACGGGTGAAGTCGGTCATCCTATTTTTTGCAAAAAATAATCTTGTTTTATGTACAATACATAGGTATAAGTAAGACCCACTTGAAGGAACAGGAAAAAAGACAGAAGCCTGCTTTATCCAGCACTCGAGACTCTTTTTTGTCACTTGCTTTTTGCGGTATACTGATCCCACCATAAACATTTACATGTCAAATGTTGCCAAAACGGAACAGTATATAGCCCGCACTTATATTAAAAAAAAGTTATCAGGTATCTAAAAAGTTATCAGTATTATTATTATATACTACGGGACTAATCGTGCACTAAAATTAATAAATAAATAATTACGGGTAGACCCGTGACCACGGTCGGTGCAACTCGGCCGAAACGTCGGGATGATGAGGTATTTATTTATCTCGTAATTTTAGTGCGCGATTAGTCCCGTAGTATACAACGTGTAACGGAAAGACTGTATACATACTGAAAGTACCAAATCAGATAACGGTAACAAACTAGATGGGGGCATGTTTAGCCGTGTAAGTTCGTTTGCTGATTTTTAATCTTTATTTGAAAAACTAGTCATTTTTATGACTAATTCACATTTGTACAGCACTATCACACTAAACAGCTGTGAGGTCAATAACACGACCTTGTCCATCAAAATCAGACCACACCATCTCTGACACCAGGGCTAGCCACCCGGCCTATACGAACTTACTTACTTAGACCACACCTCCTTGAACTGCTGTCCTTTTTTTTCTAGTCAGTCATATTTTTTTTTTTAAAAGTGAATGTTGTTATTTTGGTTCGGAATTTCGAATAAGTACAGCATCTATAAGGTAAGTATAAGTAGGTTTCATAAGGTATAGTATCATCCCACTTTTTATGTATACAGCCTTTCCGTTACACGTAGTATAATAATAATGTGTTCAAATCGCGATAGTTTAAAAACAACATAAGTTATCAGTAGTTCTAACTATATACATGCCCTCACTTTACAAGCCCTAACTTCACAAACTCTACACCTTCGTTAAAATATGCGGCTTGGCTTTTGTGCTGCGTCTCGGCCCGTCTTGGTGGGGCACAATTTTCACTTTTATGCGAACTATTTTACTACAGTTTCAACTGCAAAATCCCGAAAAAATATTCTGTCCCATAAGATATGTTATTTATCACCAAAAATTAACTTTAATCGTTTCGATCTAGGTACGAGTACACACAAAATTCGATTAGTTCACTTGAATCGATGTCGGTACGTACGAGTATTGTACCATATTAAATTATTGATGATTTTTCTAAAACTGCTCAACCGATTACGATGAAACTTAAATAAATCATATTTACTCGTATGCCTACTTTTTATTCATAACAAATAAATGTTACATGTCAACTTAATTAATCTTACAGTTCATCACCTCTGAAGTATGATGTACTGTTGCTTTAACCCGTGACTTCGCGTCCTATTATGTTTTTTATGCTATCTCATAGGATATTTCTCTCGACTATTTAAGATAAACATCTCCATAATACATTATTCTTATTCTCATTCATTTATTCAGCTTTTGATATTATACATATATACACTTAGCGGCGTCATTCCGTAAAGAAGGATGCGCGAGCCCATACATACCAGGACCTGTTATATACGAACAGACTAATTTCTCCTTTCTTATTTTCTAAGAATGATATGTTCACCAATGTAATTTAAGACGCTTCTAAAACTGTTCAGTTATGTACAATTTGGCTAAAATTGAATATAAAATAATAAAAGACGAAAACAATTTTCAAGCTATAAGTACCTATTTATAGACAGGTATACACACTAAAGATTATGGATTGCCAGGTTTGTTATGTTCAGAGTGCTAAAATGGTGCTCGATTTTAAAAACTTGATGTATTTTTAGTCAACATTGTCTCAATGATATTTATATTGATTTTTTAAACAGTTCATGTCATCTTATCTGTAATTTCAGATTACTTTTTGGAGTTCATCGATTTATAAGACTAGAGAGTCTAGGACTGATATAAAAAGAAAATAAAAAACGGAATAGTATATTGCTGTAGCCTGAAACCGAGATTCGAATAGCACCCTTAAGAATTATTACGAGTAATATTAAAATTGCCACGAATTTCTCGGATAACTTCAACTATATCTTTTTGTTTTTAGTAGTAAAGTATATGATAAAAAGTACATATAAAAATAAGAGTATTCTTTCTTTTTGATAATCTTTTAGTATACAAAAATGTATGTTTCTATAAAAATGTATTATAACACCTCAGTTTGTAAACATTACGGGCTAAAACGAGTTAACGCAGGATTATGTGCCAATAGTTAAAAAAGAAAATAATTATTACATCAACACGTCAACATTTCCAAAATTGCTAAGTCTGGATACCGAGAACGAATTCTAGCAACACTATATACGTCATCTGATTGACTGAATTTGACATTTCCTTTTTTTGACAGCAACAGTAACAAAAGATTGATTTTTTTTCAAAAAATTCGCCCATTTTTGGACAGGCTAAAGCCTTTAAGACCATACCGCCACTTCTTATGTATGCAATCCGTAATGTAAAAACAATAGAAAATCATTGTAATTTTTCTGGTGGGTTAATTTTAATTAGTGATATGAAAACAGCAAAAAATCTCTATATTTTTGAAGCACATATTATTTTTAGAAAATTTGTTTGGTTTTTTACTAACAAAAAAAAAATTAAAGATATTGACAGGTTAATTCCGTGTATCCTTCTTTCAGTTTCAACCTACCATAATAATAAATTAAATAATGTTACAATTTTATTTTTGCAGCTGTAAATATTATTATAAATAAAATATTACTTACTAGAGCTATACTTACGTAAGCTATCTATCCTCTCCATCCTAAGCTTGCCTGGTACAGATCGCTATCAGCGATAAGGCCGCCCTTTGTTACACTGTTATTATATCTTTATTTTTTCTTATTATTGTTATATCTTGGTGTGCAATAAAGCGTTAATCTATCTATCTCTAGTAAGAAGTATGACCGCTCTAACGGTTTTTGCAGCAACCGCCACATTTTTTTCTACTATTTAATTAACTACACTTGCCGTTATATGTTTAAGCGACGAAACAACGGATGAGTTTCTCCAATTGACGCGTATATTTCTTTATATATGACCACGCATAGAATAATATGTCTTGTCTATTAGTAATTTCTTAAGTCTAAATTTAAAAATGTCAACATTTTTAGTATCTTTTACAATAATTACGGACAATCCACTCAAAATCTTTACGAATAATGCTTGAAAGAGTAACAAACATACTCAAAATTAGTAAGTTATACGTAATAACAAAAAAGCCATCAGTCAATTTTCACATTTTGGAAATTGGTTGCAAGTATTAAGACGCTCCAACAGTAAACTTTTAGGTATTTTACAATAATGTCTTGCAGTATACAAATAGAATCTAAAATCGCGTGTCGTTTGTTTTTAGACGAAACTCGAGATGAGAATTCGATAATTTTCCGCAGTTTTAGTTAGTTTAAAAAGAAATAAGGCAGTGTTTGCAATAAGATATATAGATATGTCTTTAGTAAATTTTCTATTTTATGATTACAAAAAATATAGTAGTTATCGATCTAAATATTGAGAAATGCGATGCATTTTTGTGAATTTTTTTCAAGATACCAGATATTTTTTTTGCAATATTATTTAAAAAGTCTCTCTTGTGAACTATCATTGTGTGCTCTGTATTTTTTCCAAGTTTGTATCAGTAACAGTTACGCCTAACTATGCGACGAAAAACATGACGTTTTACGGATTTTTGTCTTTGGGCAGCGCCTTAAGTAATTTTTTTTTTTTACAAATTCAAACACATACCCGGGTCAAACGCTAAGGAACCCGGCTGACTGAGTCTGGAGCATTGCTGTACACCGCCATGGTAACTTAGTACCAAAATTACAGCTCTTAGATAAAGGTTGCATATTTTTCGCGGGCTGTTTTATCATTATACTGGGTCATAGGTACTAAACGCAAAACCTTTTAAGGTATCATGTGGTGGATCTTCTCCTTACTTGTAATGGAGTCAGGTGTCAGCGTCAGGGTGTCCCCTCTTGCTGGAGCTGGACGCCCTGGGACTCTGCCCAGGGGCTAATGTAGGGGGATGGTCTGTTACTCTTCTCCCCTCCAACGGAACGGTGTTATTCATAACATCCGTGCCGCGATGGTCGGTGACTGCTAGGCTTCTTTGAGCCCTGTTGAGGCCTCATCTTAGTGGCTGCTTATTAGCCCTCTTCTTCGTCCTCTTCCTCTTCCTCTGCGTCGGCCAACAGAAGATCTCTCGGGAGGGCTCGCCAGGTACGTACGTCTTCGTCTGGGGGTCGAGTGTGAAGCGGGGTCCTTTTAAGGGCGGGTGTAGTATATAGACAAACAAACAAACCTTAACTCTCATGAGATCTCGTGTATTGCAGTGCTATACACACGTACACACACACAAACTATACATTTCTGCGGATACTGCAGTCAATACTCTTCCGAACAAGTAAATACTATATATTATTTTATTTTTTATTATTATTATATCTTATTCTGCGAATGTAGTTCCCTGGAGGTAAACAGTACTTACAGTACAATTTTTTGCTTGGTGTAGGTTCTGTGTACTAACTAGATTTATAACCACTAGTCGATAACATAAATGTGAATAGTATTTATATCAACAACTTTTGTACTACGAATATTGAAAATTCGCTATAAAAAAATTCGCTTCTCTTGACATTTTGCCGCGCGTTAACAAACTTTTTGTATGAAAAGGCTGATTTTTCTTCGTGATTTTCCAAAAGTCCTAGAACAAAAGTTGTTTGTCTAGATGCACTAGCTTCGAGCAAATATTTATAGAGTCACAATCGTGCAAAAAAGTGTCCGAGCCAAAACTCTGCCCAAGCTACGTAGTGGGCAGACTTTTTAGTTAGTCTTAAGGCGATTGCAATCCGACTACAACGCCGCGCGATGTCAAAGTACTCGCATACAAGCACTTAACGTGACATAACGTTGAGTTTCGAGAAAACGGGTCATCTAAGTCGGTATGTATGACGGCACTCGGACATTTTTTTTACTACTTTCACTTAGGGACTGTGGCTCTGTAGATATTTGCTCGAAGTGTACTATACCTGCCCTTAAAAGGTTTTGCGTTTAATACCTATGACCCTGTATTAGGTCAGTGCATTCATTTTTTTATCACGAATAAGTCCGTGCTCATCTACCAACTTTTAACACAACGTTAAGCGACGTTGTGGTCTAAGATAAAACACGACTTAGAAGATTCCTATTCACTTTGAATTTGAGAAGCATCAGATTTTATATCTCTCCAAGAAAGCCGACTGTAGGTAGGTACCTATATAAGTACGTCTGTTTCATTTCCTGGCCGTACGTATTAGTCCAGTCGGGGCAGACATAACACTAGCCTGAAATCTCAGAGCAAATAAAAAAATCAAGAGAGAACGTCGTTGATAACAAAACAAAATATATGAAAAATAAAAACAATTGCACCTCCTATTTGAGTACAAATCCGAAAATATTGATCGTGGAGTGGAGTAAAAAGAGCGAGAACCAAAGTTGAAGAAAATAAAATTCCACCCATTACGATTTTTTTGATAAACTTCATAGTATAACTCTGCAAATATTGATCTTAGCGTAAAAAT
This sequence comes from Hypomecis punctinalis, assembly GCA_949316475.1. Classification (NCBI taxonomy): domain Eukaryota; kingdom Metazoa; phylum Arthropoda; class Insecta; order Lepidoptera; family Geometridae; genus Hypomecis; species Hypomecis punctinalis. Next base: position 23,716,791 of record OX438799.1, on the reverse strand, counting down.
GATACTGACCAAACTTGTGAGAAATTAAATTTCCAACAACTTTAGATACCACCATTTTTGCTCTAAAGTTGAACATTAGAGTAAAAGATAAAACGTGTTATTTCAGAAAAACGAAAAAATTTAACTTCTAATCAAGATGGCGGCGAATCCTCTACCGGGATTAGTTAGAAAATCGAGATTATTTTTCAGTTGTAGGTACTACCACTACACCTTGGATTAACGAAAACGTATTTAAGAGCGTATTTTCGGTCGTAGGTACTACTACTACACCTTGGATTAACGGATTTTAACGAAAACCTTACTAAGTTAATATGCCAACCTGGGCAGTGGTTACATATTTGAGCTCTTTGAAGTAGAGATATTTCGGGTCCGTGAGGGCTGAGAGCTCATCTAGACACGCGGGAGCATGTCCAGCCAAGACAAAGAAAAAGGAACTGGCGACGCGACGTGTGTAATATTACACGCAACATTTCGAGCCACTTTTGACACCTCCATAACACGAAAACAATTTAACCTAAAAAAATAATTATTAATTAATTAAAATATAGGAAATTTAGCCTATTTATTAAAGTAGTTTAGTATTTAAAATTTCGTTAATTTTGCTTAACAGTTAATGATAAATTCACGTTTAAAAACCGGGGTTTCATTGACTGATTCACTGACTCACTCACTCACTGACTTATAGATCTAAAACCTAACCCACTTCCAGATGACCTTGATACGTGATATTCGGCACCAAGGTAGACTATTACGCATATACAAAGGGAAAAATCTAAAACTTCGAACTTTACCCCCCAACCCCTTGAACTAGCTAGGGGATGAAAGCTTGTTTGAGGCTATCACTAATTTTCATGCTAGAAGTCTAAAAATTTATATGAAGACTCTTTGTTATAAATAATAAAATACGTATTTCAGGGTTTTTAATAAATCACCCCCCAACCTCTAAAACTGAAGGATGAAAGTTTGTTTGAGACTTTCGCAAATTTTGATGCTAGATGTCTGAAAATTGATAAAGACACTCCATGCTATAAATAATAGAACACGTACATCAGGATTTTTAGTAAATCATCCCCCAAAACCCCCTTAAAACTGGAGGATAAAAGTTGGTATAAGACTTATGTAAGTTTTGACGCTAGGGATCTACGAGTATTACCGATAAATATACTTGTAATAAATAATCTACAAAAAGAAGTGAAATCCAACAAAAACATTTTCATGTGAAATATAGCCAAGACCACAGTTCGCACTTTCAAAAATTTGACAGATCTTATGTAGAGCCAAGCTTCTTACTCTACACGCCTTAAGTCTACAAGTCCTTACTTCACAAACTCTACACCTTAGTCAATATATGCGGCTTGGCTGATTCGCTAACTGCACATGGGCGTATGATTGCGTGGATTTAGTCTCTGCTCATTATTTCTCTGTTATACAAATAGTTGTTGTATTAACGAAACAACCAAGCAACATAATATTATATTGACTAAGGTGTAGAGTTCGTGAACTAAGGGCTTGCAGAGTTAGGCCGTGTAGAGTTAGAAGCTTGGCTCTGCGCCGTTTGAAGCGCGGGGCCCCCTAAGGCGGCCTGTAGCATTTGCTACTCTTGCTACGTGGCTAATCCAGCGCTGAGTAGCTCCCAGATTAGAATCCATAATAAGAGACCATATTCCTGTGCCGTAAATCATCACTGGTTACACCCACTGGTCAAAAACTTTCGACTTGGGCAATTTGTGAAATATAATGCATCAATGCATTTTTAAACAAAAATGGTTCAACCTTACGGTACGTTACAACGGTACAGCCTTCCTGAACCAAACCACTTGAGCGCAAGTGGTATTTTTGCTAATAATTTTTGGTAGGCGCTGCTAATTTCATCAATTAAGTATCTCGAACTACTTAAAAAACCACTGATAGAATAAAGTGAATTAAATATTTTAAGCATCCATTTGCAAAAAAAATCTACATATTGAAAAATTAATTAGGAAAATCGGTGAATGTATGACGGAGAAACACTTGATACTTACCTACATTGACAAAATAGTGAAAAACAATAAAATAAGGCAAAAAGTACTTTAGAACTTGGTTAATGTATAAAAAATAATCTTAACTATTGGTCTTGAAGGAAAATATTTTTAATGTTATAAATAAATAAAATAAATAAATAAAACTAATTTGACTTTCATTGATTTTTCATATTGCGTAGAGGCGCCAACTTGACCAAACAAAAACAATAATCTGTAACCTCCTCTAAATATTATCTGATTTGAGTGATTTTTTCATGTAATCACCACTTCAATAACTAGCATTACACGTCTTAGTTTTTATAGTATGTTGTTATGACCTTAAAGATTTAAAAATAACAGCATTTTCATACGTTTATAATCATCCCGTTTACATTCTTGCACCTTTTATGGCAGATTTACCAATTTACTTCCAACAGCTGATGATGATGATGTCCCTTTCTGTCACGTCGATAAAATTAAGTCGTAACCAACGCTAACCCAGCTGGCCTGAGAGTTTTAAAGCCGTCTTTATGCTGGCTTAGCCGGTTAAGACAACTGGCACCTACAATTTCACGTATCACCCGAAACACGGTAGCGCTCAGCCGTGCCGAAAGTCTGGCGGATAAACGGATTGATAACAATTGCGTTTTAAAGAAAATTGTGACACGCGTTGATGTCTTTTCTTGGGAGATTAGAAATGATTTACATTTCCCCATTTTTTCTTATAAATCCTGCTACCGCTTCCTTAAAACCTCTGTATTTAACCAAATTGTTGTTTATTTATAATTTTATGATTAGTAAAAATCAAAAGTACGACGTTGAACTCGTTTCATTATATTTTGATGCAAGGTTATCAATAAAACTTGCAATAGCTTAGTATCACCAAAATAAAATGTTAGCAAAAGTTTCATACAAAAAAAAAGTTTTCTTAGTTATTAAAGCAGTAGTGCCATCTAAACACTATCTATCAAACTTTTTTTAAAGCCTTACCGCACTAGACCTTTAAGAAATCTACACCTTCGAGCTGTTACAATGTTGTAACACCAGTGTTTTTCAGTTGGTACTTAACGTTAGTTCAGACATTTTCCGCTAGATAGCGCGATCAGGAAAGAAAATTATTGTTACGTTTTAGTTCCAACAGACGTCGCTAGGTGGCTACCACACTTGAGACGCAAAATCCTGAATCGCGATGATAAGATTCTCCGGCAAACACTGAGGTTTCTCGGTGTCGGTTGATTCGTCACTCTGGTTTCCCTTCAACACGTATAAATCTTTCGCCTTTTACTAAAGATTTCCGTGGAGGGGAACACTCAAATGAGTCTAATCCCAGTTTTTAGAAGCTTTTACTTCGGTAAAAGCTATATTTATACTTGAAATTGAAATTCCATGTGACGTCTATCTATATAACTTAGATGTCACTTCACCTAAAATCTCAATTGAAAATTCTCAAAAAATCAATTGTTGTGATGTGATGAGTCTCTTCAGATGCCTGCTGATTATCCTGATATTTTTAGGTTTTCAAAAATGTAACATTTCAATGGACTAGGCATTTAATTTATTTTGTAAAAATTAAAATGATTTCGGTATTATTTTCTACAGTTTAGGTGGTTGATATTATTTTCTACAGCTTAGACGAAAATAATTCTCGATAACGTATTATTATGACAAATATGACGGCCATACCAACAAAACTTAATTAATAGCAGTAAATGTGATTTTTGCAGCATTTTGTTTGTTATATTTTAATGCTTATTTTGACGAAGTCTTGATCTACAGCGAAATAATTTCTTTAGTATTTTTCTCAGATGATAGTTGAGTAAAGGACTTATGACTTCATCTTAAGAAACAAAGGTACCTAATTCAGTTTCATCCTTGGCTATCTACTTATAAGTCTTTTAGGTATTGTAGCTGTAGATAGCTGGCCTGATAGAAGGTTATAAGTTACTTCTATCAGGCCAGCTGGTAGCCAAATAAATACATAAGTAGGTATTCAAAAAAAATCAGGTAGGTAAGGTCGTAAAAGTCCATACATTTTTGCAATGTCAAACCAATGTTTTTCCAAAACAAAATAACAGCATCACAGTATACGGCGTAGTTACTACAGCAGTGCAAATAGCAGTTTTATGCACGATTCAAAAGGGTTTGTGATACACGCATACCTAAGTCTATATAATATGTACTTTGATGGGTATGTAGTTATAGGCAATATACTATATTGCCTATATTGAATATAGGCATGTTGTATGCAATCGTACAAACACACAGATGCAGGTTGAGTATGGAATAGGATATAATAGGTATAAGATTATAGCGGGAAAATCAGCTATAATCATCAGCAATGCGCTGTTTTCCTGTAATTTTCCTGGAGTTTATTGTCGTCCTCATTGATTCAGCCATAAGACCTCCACTGTTTGACACTCTATAGTCTATACATCGCTGAAAACATTACTACAATATCGCATGCAAAACTGTGGGCTGAAAAGTTTGTAGGCTCACACATAGATGGCGCTACTAGTATTAAATCCATACGATTTTCGCCCTAACCGTCAAAAAATACGTGTATAAAGCTGTCGTACCCAAGGGTCGTACCTCCTATTTATTTGTGAATGAAGGAACTTTTGTTAGTTTGACAAAAAATAATTTCGTGTGTTAGTAAAGCATTGCTTTATGGCAAAAAAAAACTATTGTCACCAAGGCTCTGATTGATAAACATTATTCGGACTTTACCCCAGGAAAATCAACCGTTGAGAAGTGGTTTTCTAAGATTTAAGACGAAACATGAGTGACAAGGAAATTGAGAAATAGGTATTTGGACTAAACTATTGCTGTCGCGATGCGCCCGAACCAGGGAGCTTCAATGTGTGTGGTGATGCAATTGTATTTGTGTGCGTACTGCGCTCGAACTCTCCCCGCACCCTACCTGCGCCCCAACGAACTCGCTGGCCGACCGATATTTTATTTTGAATTGTAGTAAAATATGATATTACGTAGAATGCGCGCAAGATAACTCTGCGCGCGAGTCGTGGCGCCACGTACGTTATATCACTAGTATTATGTATTCCCTGGCAGCATTGAATTGGTTCCTGATTTTGGCCGTACGTAGAGCTATCTTGCGCGTATTCTACGTATGCTCTGCCGGCTTAGCATGCGACCCGAAGCAATTATTTCGTCCGAAATACCAATTCGTGTGAAGTAAATTCGTGTCATAGAATTGTGATCTATGGTCACGAAAAACTAGTGTCGCCCTGTGATTAAATAATTTGGATATTTAATTTTGCAATGAAGCAACACTGATATAGTTCATATCATCAAAACACAGGGGTGCGTTTACGCACTTCAGTTTATGATAAAAAAAACAGGCTAAGTCTATGTCACCCGTTTAGGGCATCCGTCAGGTGGAGTGCGTAAATGCACCCCAGTGATTCCAAAGGGATAATATTGTGGTCTGTGGTCTATCGAGATAATCTAAAAGAGATCCATTGATTTAATTTTAATACAACATGAGTTAAAAAGATATATGAAAAATATGAACTCTTGTCAGATTTTCCATTGAAGAACGTTACATTTTATTAAAAATTTGACTACAGAAATACAACAGATAACAAAGAAGGAAAACCATTCCTCACAGAGATACCTCTGTGATTATCACAAAGGTACTTATACGATTATCAATGATCATCATAGTTTATATTATGACTGAAACCTTGAAATGAACTGCTGCATAACCACAAATTAATTTGTGTTTTATGCGTTGGAGTTCATACATTGGTCTTTGAGTGTATTTTTGCATCTTGTAAAATATTGTATCGTACTACAACTGCAAGCGAAGCATAATTAGGATACAACATATTCCATAATAGTTAAATAGGACTCAAGTGTGTGTCTACTGTCAATAATAACTGTGCAAAACTGAAAAACCTTATTTTACGAAAGTGAACCTAACAATGTCCAAAGAAATTGATGTGAATGATAAATAAACATGAAGAAGTATTTTTAGTTTTATTTATAAATTAACTTCTATATATCTATATAAATAAATATATAGTATAATAATATATAAACTTATTGAAGGATTGAATATTATGCATAGGTACAGGAATTAATAAATATTTATGGAGCCCTAAAAGTAATGTCGCCATTTTGGTAGCCATGTTTTAAAAAATAAATAAATGTCAAACTCTAAAATATCAGCCCGCTATTGGTTGTTCGAAGATTCCTGTCTGATACGTAGTACCTTTAGTAGTCTGTGAGAGTATCACTCAAGAGCTCGGTGCGCTGTTGTAAGTTTGATATTTACAGCGTTACCAATACCAATTTTCCTAATGACCGAAAATCCGAAGTAAAATTCTCTATACTGGGGAGAAAAAATATCCCGATTTCCAATCTAAACTGATACCTCGCCAAATTGCAATCTAGAAGGAGTTTCAGCTCGGAACCTGTTTTAAAAAAATTACCTCGCTAAGGGATGATTTATATTACGAAGGGGCAGGCACGGGACGGGCCGGTGATAGGCCGGGCGGGGCCCGTACGAAGCCCGTATAACGCACATACGACGCTTGTTCCATACATTTTTGTTGTGGCACGTACGACGCCCGGACGGGGCCCGTCCGAGCTTTTACACAAAATGTATGGAACATGCGTCGTACGGGCCCCGGCCAGCCCGTCCCCGGCCCGTCCAGCACCCGCCCCGTCCTACTATAAACATCCCCAAATCGATACAATAAAATATCTATTCCCACAACAATCTCCATTGGAGATAATACCCCGTAATTTGACAAATCCTTCGCAATTCAGCAACGCTGGTTGTTTATTTAGTTAGTTTTGCCTATCTCGTAGTATTTCGTCCTCAAAAAGTTTGACGAAAAGATATTCGCGGTGAAATGTCAAAATACGGCTAAATTCGCGTGCACATGTTAGAGTTTGTCGACGAAAGTGCCACAGGTACATAAATCATTCGCGAGAATTCTACACCACAGAGTAAAAACTGACGAAATAAGTGTGTTGTCATGTTAGGGGAGGTAGAAGTATCGGAATATTTCTATTTTACTCGAAATAAGATCGTTCTCGTGGGTCGCATCCTAGAGGGCCAGGTTACCTAGCATGTATGGCGGGTAGGCGATAGCAAACAAAAATATCCCTGCTAAAGATTATTCATTTTTCTGCCATTAGGAAGCTATAGATTTTGTGACATGGGTTAATTTTTTTTTTGGGCTTATTTATTTTCTTTTAAATAATTATTGTTTGACAACAACGTAATATGTACCTAACTAAATCATATACAATTGATCAAAAGCAGCGAGCAAAAGTAAAATATGGCTATTTGATATCTGTAGGGGCTCCAGTTTACATAATACATTTGTACTGAAATTACTTCTTTCAAGATACCTATAAGTTAATTATTTTTAAATGGAAATATCTTACATTACATCGTTATAAAAATCACGTCTGATGTATGGTATGAAAAAATATTTATTTCATTCTATTTTTTGATTGACGAAAAGGAGGAGGTACTAAATTCGGCGCGTATATTTACTATGTATAACCACGCGTAACTTTTCATACAGTAGTCCGATTTTGATAATTCTTTGTTGGATTTTTTTATTTGAAAAAATATACTTCGAAATTGATCCCATTTTGATTTTGATGAAATTCATTGAAATGGGCCGAGCCATTTTTTAATAAATCAACAGTAATCGATCCGTGAGAACTATTCGGGAATTCCGTACCTACACGGTTGAAGTAGATATTTATTTTATTCTATTTTTAGTTTTTTTTTGTTATAGTGGGAACAGAAATACATCATTTGTGAAAACTTTAACTGTTTAGCTTTTACGGTTCATGAGATACAGCCTAGTGACCGACGGACAGACGGACAGAGGAGTCTTAGTAATAGGGTCTCGTTATATTACTGTATATCTGCATTCTACACATCTAACAGTCGTGTTTGCGTTCCGAAATTAGTCCCATAGTATAAAAATAATTAAGGATTCAATTAAACAGGTGCGAGGTTTACTGTTTAGAGAACTGCTTGTCATACTTTGGTTCTACTTTAATAACATTTAAAAAATTGAAACAATTAGCAAATTAAATCAGCAGTGGGTAGGGCACACATCATAATAATATAGGATAGAACATCCACAATTTTATTATTATTAGATTAAATAATTTAAAGCACTTCTAATTGAACTTTTTAACAAAACTCAGCGGATTGCAAGTTAAAATGACAGAGGGCAAGGCACATAGTTCAATGAACGGATAGCCGATGGGGCTGTTTTCTCGAATGGATCTCACGTATTGGCAAGCATAGAACGTTTTTTGCTTAGGTGGACTAAGGATAGATTTATATGTTACAGTTATAATACATTTTTAGAGAGCACGTGATTTTCCTAATTTGAACTATTATTTCGGCTTAGACGCAGTAATATAATGTAATGAATGAAGTAGTAGGTATAATGGCTCCTAGTTCTAAGTAAAGTTTAATTTTACGAATGCCCAATTCTATGAATGGCCAATTCTAAAAATTCTCAATTCTTAAAATGGTAAAATAAATAATAAATGATTATAATTGGGAAAATCACATTTTCATTTAAAAATCACCGGTAATTAAAGCACAATCTCTTTAGAGCAAAGTTGGTTGGTTTGAAAAGAACAACTTTTACTATTGAAGCAACTAACTCCAAATTGGCGATAAAAACTAGCTGCAGGGCAATTCTGTTAACTTATCTTTTTACTGAAGTGATACGATCTTGAAACTCTCTCGTTTTTCTGACAGTTCTGACAGCACAAAACTGTCAGAAAACCGAGAGAGGTTCAAGAACGTGTCACCTCCTTTGAGGAAATATTACTACGTATAGAGAAGCTACCCTGACCAAATTTCATGCTCCATTTTGTTAAGAATATAATCTAAAGTGCGCTTCAGCACTGTAACAATAATTAGTCGTCTAATCAGCCAGTATAAACACGCAGCGCTAGAACACTTTTAAGGTATAGTTTTCTCGTGGCAAAAAGGTCGAAAGCGCCGCAATTCTTCGAAGCGCTTACGCGTTTCGTTCAACGTTCTGCATTAACTTGTCGTTTCTATAGAATAAGATGCTGACTGACTACAGAAGTGACAAAGTTTATATTACCTACACACGCTTCAATTGAATTCGTACTTTGTTTTTTCTTCTTCATAATATAATATTAGTTGAATTATTGATCAGTAGAAAATATTATATTCATCATCATCATCATCATCTCGCCGATCATTGACGTGGTACTTACCTACACAGGGGTAGCTTGCGAATTGTGTCCGTACCGGGACAAATAACTTGATAAGCCGTGGTGGTCTAGAGGTAGTGACACCCGCCTTACAATCGTGAGGTCGTGGGTTCAAATCCCCGGTCCCGTACCAATGAGTTCTTTGGAATTTATGTACGGAATTTCTTACCACTGGCTTTTCGGTGAAGGAAAACATCGTGAGGCAACCTGCATGCGTCCGTAGAAGAAATTCGATGGCGTATGTGAATCCACCAACCCGCACTGGGCCAGCGTGGTGGATATGGCCCAATCACCCTTCGTGGGTAGGCCTACGTCCTGCAGTGGACTATTAAAAGGCAGGTACAGTACATCATCATCAGCCCGTAGAAGTACATTGCTGGATATAGGCCTCCCTCAAAGATTTCCACGACGAACGTAATATTATATCATAATGTAAATATTTAAGTTAAACTAATTCTTTCGTTTAAGTATTTTATATAATATACCACTGTTTGCCTAATCACACTAATATTACACGCAATGTATTATACCTATGTATATTAGGTATTTATCATTAATATATTTTTATCTTTTTTTGTTAAATCACTGATGTGTACTTTTTATGTGTTAGATTATTATTTTCCTCTATAAGAAGAAACTTTAGCTAATTTTACCTACACTTGTTACACACACAATGTCACATCTTCATTTTTAGTCTATGATAAGAATCGCAACATGGCGTCCACGCGCCATCTGATAATATTTTGTTTGCATTTAATTGTAAAATGATTATCTAATTACTCACCGATGGAAAGTTATTCCTTTGCACTTCGCCGTATTCTTTGTATTATTCGTGCAATATCTTAACACACACGAGACCATATTCAATAATTTTGAACTTTTTTCGTTTTAAAACAAACTAGACTGATTTACTCAAGAGCTAGCAAGCAACTAATTGATGTGCAGCCATATGGCTGCATTTGGGCGGAACATGGTAGGGATGTGCGTTGTCCTCTCTATACGTAGTAATATAGCTCGATGGTCACCTCAGCAACGAGAGCGAATATCAGAATTGCCCCGCTGTTCCATTCACTTTGTCCATTATCAACGGACTTTTTCTATAGTTGGTTGATATTATGGTTGATTTTTTTCGCGGATTCAGCTCTGGTTGGTCCCGTAGTATTTATCTTGATGTACTGAACTCGCCAAAGGAGGTTGATATTTTAGGTACCGGTAAGATTAAATGTTTATTACTTCGAACTGTGTACATAGAGGTGGTACAATAAAATTTAAGACACAACAGTTTTACGTTCTAACAGACATGCAACTTGTTAATTTAAGACTTGGCTAATCTCAAAATTTTGAAAAGTTTGAAAGCTATAACACCAAATGATAAAACATTTTTAGGAGACACTAAATAAGCTAATATTTATACATTTTTATTAGTGATAGTACAGTCGACACAATTTTTCACTGCACTAATAACATGAATACTTAATTATATATAAACACTAAAAATAATATTTACACAAGATTAGACACAGTTATGTTTTAAAAATATTTTTTTTTTTACTTTCAGACACTATGCAGGTACTTTAATAATATAAACATCTACAACTCGACCTTAACATATATGTAATCATAATTAAGTATGACACAAAGATCTATGTACACATGTGATCATAATTATCAGTCAGAATTTGTACATTCATAATATTATTTCATGCTATAGAAAGTATTTTCTAAAGATTTTATGTAAAGAGGTAGACTATTGTACACTTTTATGACTGTATTAAATTAACTTCTATGATACAAAGTATTATTTACTTGTACTACACAAATGTTGAATTTATGTTGAGGACGTAAAATATGCAATCTAGCTGATTTATTATCAAAAAAGTAGTTCTGGTTATTTTTAACAAATACACAAGTACACAACAAATACACAAAAGTAAGATTTTTTAGAAAATTCTTAATTGAAATTATGTTGCCATTTTGATAATTGGGCATACCCAAAACTAACCATTGTGAGAAATGAGCATTATGAGAATTGGTCATTCTGCGCCTAAACCATTTAGATGTCTGCCGATACAACACGATATATATATATATATATATATATATACAACGGGACTTATTGCATATAAGGTTAAATTTTAGGTCCCGGTTGTTTTAACCGCTTAGCCATGTCAGAGGCTGTCAGGCGGCTTCAAAACTCTGACACCAGGGCTAGCCACCCGGCCTATACGAACTTACTTACTTACTTATTGCATATATGCCTTTAGTTACTGCGACTTACTATAACGACTACACAATTCTGTGTGTATTCAATATATAAGATCTTTTTCTTCAAAAGTAACAAACATTAATCGGTCAAATTACAAGATTTGAAAAATTAACTAATATTTTTAATAAACATCGATATCGATGGACATCACTGGAGCATCGACAAAAATATCGACTATTACTACATCCCTAGTGCTTGTGTACGTATAGGTTTGAACCTCCCTCACCTCAACCCCACCTCCGCATCGTGCGATAGGGACAATTGCAGCTCAGAGCGATTTATACCTACAAAAATCTTAGCGAGACAACGTTTCGTATTACGCTGTTTTCTTCGTCAAAAACTAAATGAATCAAGTATTTTTTTATATCAAAATTTAAATAAAACATGTGTTTATGATTTTGTCATTTCATATTTTGTTAGATATTAATAAGTCTATTCTGGTGGGTCTTTAAAGACGTCGGTAAAAATGGTCAATTTTTTTGTGACTTTGAAGGATTATATTTTTCCTGGTAAATAATTTATTAAGAAAAAGAATAGACAGGGTAGTTAAAACAGTTAAATTTAATTTTATGGCAAAAAATTGTAACTCGCAAAGAATTTTCGAGGAAGAAAACAGCGTAATACGTTTGTATGAAAAATTACAGACCACCTTCGGCCTTAAACGAGGCGAAATGAGCATCTAGAACGACGCACGCAGTAGACGCCCCAAAGGGGCTTTCACCGACAAATATCATCAAACAATTTAGGACAACTGTACCCAAAGTGAAGCATGTTGAGATAGCTGATACCCCAACGATCTATTTTCTTCTCTATTCATTATGGAGCTTAGTAGCTAACCACTCCAGATAACACACTCAGGAAGGTGTTGTTTGTTGTTTTTATCTAATTACCCTATTCTTACGAATATACCTAATTATTACACAATACTTACATTTTGCATTACCTGATTCTTGGTTATATGTAGCATCTGGACTGGAGGAAGCAGAACATATTCAGAGCGCTTAGTTCAGGTTTTGCGTAGTTTACGAATACTTTCGCGTTCGCATGTACTTCCATACATTTTGGTTAGTGGTACTTCCTAGTTTCCGCCAGGGGCGCTGAACAAAAATGTAAGTATAAAGCCATGAAAACAACTGTAGTTTCAATCTATGTGTAAACCTGGACTAACCGCTCAGTAGATCTATTTTTACTCAACGTTTCTGATCCGTGTGGAAAGAAAGTGGAAATAACTGAGGGGCGAGGCAGCTAAAATCTGCTTTTTGAAAATTCACCCCGGGTGAAAAGGTATCAAGTCTACGTGTTTATCTTTACCTTACTATAGTGAGTTGCTGGTCGAACCCAGACTTATTCAAAACAAAAAAAAATTCGGCTGTAGTAAATCGTTGTTTATAATATATTTTGTAATCAGTAGCAGACAATGCGGATCAGGAACATTGAGTCATGCTGCTTTTAACGTATCGAAGAATAAAAACCGGACAAGTGCGAGTCAGGCTCGCACATCGAGGGTTCCGTACAAACATGTTGTTGAAATAATTAAAAACTTGTTTTAGCATGTGCTCATGAAGTTCTTTTATATGATACCTTACATAATACGATTTACTCACTTTGAATTTTGAACTTATATTTTGTGAATCTAGATATTAGCCCTATTTTTTTGTGATTTAAGTAAAAAAGTGATTGATTGATTGAAGATTGTATTTTATATGATACTCTGAGACAATACTTCTCGCCAAATTTCAAAGTTCTATGTCAACGGGAAGTACCCTGTAGGTTTTGATTATGGCGAGTGTCGAAATATGCGGTTTTTTACGACATAAACGGCTCTAACTTTTTTATACGATAACTGAGAAGTTTTTCTTTTACACAACTGCAAGAGACCATAGATATACGTATACAGTTTAAATTTCAACTCAATATTTGTACGCTTTCCCGAGATAAAGAGTCTTGTCATACACACAGACGGACAGAAACTTCTCAGTTATCGTTTAAAAAAGTTAGATCCGTTTATGTCGTAAAAAACCGCATATTTCGACACACAAAAATCAAAACCTACAGGGTACTTCCCGTTGACATAGAACTTTGAAATTTGGCGAGAAACATTGTCTCAGAGTACACATATAGGAATATATCTGAAAACCGTGCATTTTTATTTAAATCACAAAAAATAGGGCCTCAAAATTAACAAAATATGGGTTCAAAATTCAAAATGAGTAAATCGTATCATGTAAGGTAGGTATCACACATAAAAATTTCATTAGCACATCCTAAAACAGGTTTTTAATTATTTTAACAATATGTTTGTACGGAACCCTCGATGCGCGAGCTTGACTCTCACTTGTCCGGTTTTATTTAATTCGATGTCCCTTATAGAGATTTTCTTTGCTATGAATTAGTCAGGTATTAGGTATTTATTTTATTTGTCTTCAAAGTTAATTAAAACACATTCAAAAATAGAACGAACAAGTCTTAACCAAATTAGCATTCATGACAATGCCTTCTAAAATTAAAATTTACCGCAAAAACTTCTTTGTTACGTCATACAAGCGTAAATTGACGTCAAAGTCGCGTCATTTGCCTATTTCAATAATAATCGTATTAGATCCGAAACTTATCAGGAACCATAAACTTACTAATACCGGTATTTATATTTACTTAAAAATCAGCAACTTGATAACCTTATCCTATATTACTTTAGCTAGTAATTCGATCACGCTGTTATGAAATGATTTTTAGGGTTTCGTACCCAAAGGGTAAAAACGGGACCCTATTACGAAGACTCCGCTGTCCGTCTGTCAGTTTGTCTGTCTTTCTGTCACCAGGCTGTATCTCATGAACCGTAATAGCTAGAACGTTGAAATTTTCACAGACGATGTATCTGTTACCGCCATAACAATAAACTAAAAACCAAAAAAAAATATTTAAAGGAAATTCAAAGAAAAACCTGAATTTAGTTATTTTTAGTAAGTTTTTCACTCGATTTTAATAACGGTGACGGTACGAGTAGATGCCACAGAATATTTTGTGAAATTTTCAATTTAAAAATAAATAATTAAAATAAAATAAATAATTCAAGGGTATATCGAATATTTATTGGATAATTGTATGGGAACGCATCCCATACAAAAAACATGATTTTTGGTCCAACGGCAACAGAAAAATGCTTGAAATATTCACAGAATGTAAGGTTGTGTAATAATATCCTCTTTAAAATAAATAATTAAATAATATACTTACGTTTTAAATAAAATACAGGGTTATTTGCTTATCCTGTACTGTACCGAAAGAGGGTGATTCAGACCATCATTACGAATAGCTTTTACTACAGGGCCAACCCAAAATTCGAGAAAAAAAAAAAGTATCAGCTGTTTTATACAAAATTGCAACTCGGAATCTACAAAATGTATGAAACAGCTGTTTTTTTCTCGATTTTTTGTTGGCCCCATAGTATAAGTTGTTCGTAATTAATTACTAGCCGCGCATACGGCCATATACATGTACACACACACACACACTTATACATACACACACACACACACACACACACCCACACACACACACACACACACACACACACACACACACACACACACACACACACACACACACACACACACACACACACTCACACACACACAAGCGCGCATGTTCAATTGTTGTTCAAAAATGGTTTCTGTCATACTAACTTCTTATTTATTTATTATGTATATATATACCTGTTTTGTACAATTCTTTGCTGGAGGTGGGCGTTGCTATCTGCGACACAGTCTTCCTGACTACTGCGGGTAGCATCGTTTCTTTGTTATTTGTTACCTTATGTTTTTTTTTTGTACGAAATAAAGAATTTTGAATTTGAATTTTTTTTGAATTTTTGAATTCAATTCAATTCAATCATTTATTCATCAAGTGGGTACAGAGAAGTACACTTTTGAACGTCATATACATGATCAGAAAATAATATAAATTACAATAAATTAAATTAAAAACATGTCAAAATTCAAACATTACAAATTAATAATATCCAATGTCATTTGTTTCCAAGCCAGTTTATCCTTCAAAAAGTCGTCAATTGTATAATATGCTTTCTTTAACAACATTTTTTTGATTGTATATTTAAAGCGATTGTCATTTAAACTTGTCAAACTTACAGGTAAAAAGATTGTAAAAACGTACACAATTATTTTGGAAAGATTTAATGTATAAACCAGTCCCCCCTTTCGGCTTAGTAAATGGTAAGCAAATATTCCTGATTATTATGGGGGCTTCCATACGGTACGGAACCCTACGTGCGCGAGTCCGACTCGCACTTGGCCGATTCTATTTTATTTAGATAGTAAGAAGCGCGTAGTATTTCGATAAACTGCTGATTCTCACGCCTCACGTCGGCATATTGTCACAGAATAATATGATAGCTACTACGAAGTCTGTTAGTATAATGGGGCGTCCATTAATTACGTAAATTGATTTCGGTGACTTTTTGACCTATAATCTCTCATTGGTTAGATATTTTGAGATTCATCTTATGTGTTATTTTAAAAGGCTGAGGAGCTGGCGAGTAAAAGCTGATATTTCCAGTGTGGTGAATTTATTTTTTGGGTTTTCGGGTTCTTATTGTACGATTCTACAAACTCCTGAAAAACTTAGCAATCAAAATCGGTTCTATGTTATGACATAGACATACTTGAAAATGCAGTTGTTGATATTTAATATCTATGGAAATTAAACATCAACAACTGCATTTTCAAGTAGAAACAGACATGTCCAAGAAAAAAAAAACCGGACAAGTGCGAGTCAGGCTCGCACATCGAGGGTTCCGTACAAGCATGTAGTTAAAATAATTAAAAACCTGTTTTAGCATGTGCTAATGAAGTTATTTTATATGATACCTTATATGATATGCTTTACTCACTTTGAATTTTGAACCCATATTTTGTGTATTTTGAGGCCCTATTTTTATGTGATTTAAATAAAAATGTACAGTTTTCAGATTTATTCCTATATGTGTACTCTAAGACAATGCTCTTCGCCAAATTTCATAGTTCTATGTCAACGGGAAGTTCCCTGTAGGTTTTGATTTTTGTGAGCGTTGAAATATGCGTTTTTTTACGACATAAACGGCTCTAACTTTTTTATACGGTTACTGAGAAGCTTTTCTTTTACACAACTGCAAGAATTCAAAGGTTTACGTGTATAGTTGAAATTTCAACTCGATATCTATACGCGTTTCCGAGATAAAGAGTCTTGACATACACACAGACGGACAGACGGACAACAAAGTGATCCTATAAGGGTTCCGTTTTTTCCTTTTGAGGTACGGAACCCTAAAAATAAAAAAATAATTATAATGTGTACCATTGTACCATTTAAATAAAGTGAAAATAGGAATATTGTTATAAATCAATGCAGAATGTAAATGTAAAAAATTAGAACTCTAGCTATCCTTGTCATTTAGTTTTTCACCTCTACTGTAAAAAATATTAATGGGACATGCCCGCTTTTGTTCGCCACCAAATAGATACGTCAATCTGTTTTCATTTTAGCTTACAAACTCAGCTTATACGACCCAAATTTCTTGTAATTTAGACACAAGACAGTTAATTATTGACCAAAACAAAATTAAACTAATTAAAATTACAATTCCTAGTTGAAAAATAAGCGAAAATGTCGTGACATCTGCTGAGATCCCTTGAAAGGTGACGTCCACAAGTAGTAGTAGTGGTATATTATTCAGAGAAAAATCGAACCAAGATGATATATACATCATTTGAAAGCTTGTTTTATGGGCTTCCCAAAAGTATTTAATTTAGATTTTTTCACCACTCCAATTTTTTTTTAAATGCGAAAAATAAATTGTATAAAAAATAACAATACAGCTTATTATTTTTCTAGTTTAGCAACAATAAAGTGCTTCTATCGTTATTTTACTTCCATTGGTGGCTGATTCTTGCACATTCATATCTTAATTTGCTAAAATTGTAAATTACAGTGTGACCAGTTAGTAGGTACAATGTGACAAAAAACACTTAAAAAGTGTGTCTAATTGGTAAAAATGCTTTTATTTAACAATTTGGAGGCTACTTAATCAGGGTTGATAGAGATAAACTACCTATTGAGCCAAATGTGTTTATTTATCCTAATAAATTAGAAATTAATTTTAAAAAAATCGGCTCTTTTCATTTTTAACTGTTGTAATATACTCAGAATAATATGAACTTTTTCTAAATGTAACGAGTGTTGTGGTTAGAATTTTAAATTATTATTATATACCAGCCTTCATACATTTTGTGGACATGTCCTTTAGTTCGACTCCCACATATATATACAGGGTTAATGGTTATCAATTAGCATCCTTCTGATCTAAGGGCATATTCTGTACTTCAAAACAAACATCTTTTATTCTTCGACTTTTAAAAATTCGTATTTATTTCATGCAGACAAAATTTAAAAAAATAACTTGACCGGTCTAAGCATAATTGATTAATTAACTTGCTATGCTATGTAAAAAGCGCCGCCACCCGCGGTACTTGGACCTCAGAAGATCTGATACTGTATAAACAAGTGTAAATATTAGTTCAGTGTGTAAATACAATTATTTGAAAAAATACAAAGTCCACTTTAAAAAAAATTGTTGAGATTTGGGAAAAGTCGTAGAACAAAAGTTGTTTGTTTTGATGTACAAAAATAATATGCCCTTAAAAGGATGCTAATTTATTACCATAAGCCCTGTATACACATTCACTCCCATTAACAATCAATGGACGTCCCTATTTTACTACGACGCTACACCACAGATTAGACAACAGTTAGTAAGCACCGACGCGATCACGTAGCCCAGTAGTAACTGCTACTAAAGCTGTAGAGAGGGACGACGTCCGCGCCACAGCTTAGCTGACAGTTGGATCACTCAGCGGTCGCGTGCTCGCTTTCACGAGACCGGTGCGTCCGCGCACTCACACTTACGTACTCACTCGGTACACTTACACACGCAAGCAAGCTCGTATGACTAATGGGTGTTTTCTAATGGGTGCACCGCCGTTAAATGTCAAGGGGAAGTCTTTTTGTGCCGTCAGAGGTGGCAACTTGACGATCCTTTGTCAACTTTACCACGTCCGAATTTTGTCATTCTTTCGTATTTTTTTCAAAAACGACAATACTTGCGTTGATTTAGATAGTTTGGTAATATTTTGAAATGAGTGGTGGCCACACTAAAGTTTTTTCATAATGGTAACATTGTTATCTATCTCAATATGGCGTCATTTGTAAAAGTGCTGAGAGAACGTCGCTTCGATTTATCGGAAAATTAACACTGTATCGCCTATATCTGTAGCCAAAGGTGAGTAAAATTTGAATATGATATACATAATTTCATTGGGAATATGCTATGATAGTTGGTATTTACTATTAATGTGTATTTTTTTAATAATGTATTATAAACTAAATTTTGGGCTTTGGTAAAGTTGCCACAACGCCCAAAATGGCATCTTTACCACTGCTTAGGGTTGTCACAATTTTTTATCCGACTTCACAAAAAAGGGACTTTTAGTAGTGTAGATTAGTGGTCTTTATTTTTAATTAATAAATATTTAATGTCTTACCTATGTTTATTCAAATAATTTTTTTAATCTTCGGCCAAAAAAAAAATCGTAAAAAATCGTTTCAAGTTTGACATGCTTCTTTTGTTTTCGACTTGATAAACCTGACTAGCTAAATGATCAATTTTGATATAAGTAGTATTTATGTTTGAGAGGATAGATAAAAGTGACACTAATGAAGTTTAGTATCAACCGCGTGTTCAGCACTTATCATTATTTATTAATCAGCGAAATGTTACATTTTTCCATTTCGAGAGCAGCTTATTTTTTTATTTACCCAATCCGGCTAGTTACGCGATCATTATTCAAATGTTAGTTCGGTTAATAAATACTACTTATATACCTACCTATTAGTGTTTCATACGAAAGTTTTAATTTTTCTACATATTATTTTTACTTACAGATTTCACAATGCCCAACGCCAAAAAAAAAAGAAACAGAAGGCGACCTGGTGCAAGACCATATAAAAACTATTCAAATGATATGTTAGAACTAGCTATATCAATGGTTAAAAGTAAAGAAATGACATCTGCATATGCGGAAAAAACATACGGGATTCCTCGTAGAACTATAGAAAAAAAAATCAATGGTGAACACACTACAAAACCGGGTCCTCGATTCAAACTTAGCAATGAAGAAGAAGAAAATATTGTAAAAGTACTCGTTGCTGCTGCAGACTTTGGATCTCCATTGACGGCACTAGATTTAAGATTAGTAGTTTACGAGTATTTAAAGAAAAACAATAAAGAAAATCTGTTCAATGGTAAGCCCCCAGGGGAATGGTGGGCTAGAAACTTCATTGATAGACACAACGAAAAACTGACGACAAGAGCTACCCAAAACATAAAAAGAGCACGAGCTGAAAAAACAGTCACAGAATTCCAGGACTATTTTAAAAATTTAGAAGAATCTCTTAAAGGTGTCCCACCGAGTAACATTCTGAATTACGACGAAACGAATGTAAGCGACGACCCAGGATCAGATAAGTGTATATTCCGCAGAGGCGTAAAATATCCGGAGAGAGTAATGTCAGCAACAAAGGGATGCATTTCAATAATGTTCTGTGCATGTGCAGATGGCAATATGCTACCACCCTATGTTGTCTATAAGTCTGAATGCATGTGGACTCAGTGGGTTGAAGGTGGTCCAGAAAATGCCCGTTACAATAGGACAAAAAGTGGATGGTTTGATACCTCTACATTTGTGGATTGGTTTACGACCATTGTTGTGCCTTGGGCAAAAAGGCTGGAAGGACCAAAAGTCATTATTGGAGATAACCTCGCTAGTCACCTTAACATTGAAGTTGTCACGATGTGCGAACAAAACAACATTCGATTTGTTTTGCTTCCGCCAAATTCAACTCACCTCAGCCAACCACTCGATGTTGCATTTTTTGGACCACTAAAAAAATGTTGGAGAAGAATACTTAAAAATTACAAAATAGAAAATCCAAAACAATCAGCTCTAAACAAGGCACATTTCCCACCGCTTCTGAAAAAACTGATTGAGGACTCTAATTTGAAAAGCAAAGAAAATATTGTAAGTGGATTTCGCGCAACTGGTATATATCCAGTAGATCCACTTCCAGTTATGAGGAAATTACCAGAATACACCGAATCGAATTCTTATGGTGTTGATGACGCTCTTCTGGATTATTTAAAAGAGAACAGAAGACCAAATCCGATGAAAAGAAAAAGTAACAAAAAAATGAATGTATTACCAGGGAAATCTGTTACAATTGTAGACTTAACAGGTGATGACAAAACGGAAGAAAGTGAAAACCAAGTACAACAGTTAGAAGAAGACAAAGAAAAAAATACCAAAGATCATATACCTAAGAGTCTAAACGATGAAAAAAAGATTAAAATACTATCTAACATTCTGCTACCAAAAAAATACACCAATAAAAAGAAAGTTAACGTCGACGTAGCAAAGCAAGAAAAATCAATAAAATATAAGAGAAAAAGAAAATTAGATGCTTATGACGGGGAGAACATGACAAAAAAGCCAGTGAAAAATAAAACTAATATAAAAAGCAATTTGTACAAAAAGAAAAAGAAAAAAAATGCATCTGAAACTAGCGATTCAGAGTGCTCTGTAAAATTCGATGATTCTTCCGACTATAACTTTGAAGATGAATATAATATGGAAGAAGTAGCCAAAACCAAAATAATGGACAGACCAAATCATCAAAATAAAATAAATTGTGTCAAAAAAGAAACTAAACATGATTTCAGACTGAAAAATGATAGCACGAATGACGTTGTTCTAACAATAAACTGTTTTGGAAATCTGAGTGATGATGAAAGTCAATCTCATTCAACCTGGGAAGGATTAAACAAATTACGAAATCAACCTATAAAAGATGTTACATTACAACCAAAGATTGAATTACAGAATAATATGAAAAAACAAAATATATTATTCAATAACATAAATGACAATGAAACAACACTGGAAGAAACTGAGCAAAAGATCGTATGCTCTCACACAAACGAGGGAGGTAAAGTTAAAACACACTATGAAGATACAACAAAAGACGAAAATAAAACCCTTTGCAATGATTCTACTACTAGTAAACAAGACGATGCCAAAAACGAGACCTATGTTGAAGAAATGAATACCGAAAGATTAGAACTGTGTATTGGGGAGACTGTGCTAGCGCGGTACTACGAAAAGAAGACATGGAAATACTATATAGGCGAAATCATAGAAATTGATATATTGTCAGAATGTTACAAGATATCATACTACAAGACTAATCGTCAAAAGGACGGTATAAAGTTTACAAAACCACTACGAGAAGATATTGACTCTGTACCGCACAATGTTATCGTAAAACCAATAGCAATGCTTCAGATATCAGAAAATCCAGATTCATTTGTTCTAATGGAGGATGCCGATGCTGTTTATTTCTTATAAATATATGTAGGTACTAGATATGTACTAGGTAGGAGACTAAATTTAAGCGAAAAACCATTGTTGAATAGGATTCATAATGTACACCAAATAATAGATAATTAAAAACAAGTCACTAAATTGAGTTCCTACATGTTTCATTATCGACAACCCTAACCTCTATAAAGTTAGTATGGAAATATAGCATACCCGAGGCAACTTTACCATTTCTCCGATATTGCCATTTCGCGTAGTACTTTTCTTCTAGTTTGAAAATAAACAATGTTATTGAATGAATCGCAATATTATGTGAAAGAAAATGTTTATGGTATCTATACCTTTTCTACAAAATCTTACGACATGGTAAAGTTGCCAAACACATGTCTACTTTACCATCTCAATATTAATGGCTACAAAACTTGTATCTTACGAGTTAACTGATTAAAAACCTATGTAAAATGAGCACAAAGTCACCGTGTAAACGATATTGTCCGTACTTATTATGAATGTTAAAATAAAAAATATTTATTACTAATAACGTCAAAAAAAGCGGTAAAGTTGCCGCCTTCGACGGTGCATATTTATAGAATTTTCCACATTTTGTTGTATGTAGAGCATTCTGTTTTAATTTGATGACGATAACTAAAGCGTCCTTGTTATTTATTTACTGACTTACTTACCTGCTAACTTGTTTTGGATGTGATTTGTAAACGATGTAGATAGGTACAATACTTAATCAGGTAGAGACTTGATGTAGGTCATGCTCATGACTACATACTTATTGTTAATAAAATAAGCTCTAGTCATAATATTTACCACCTTCACGGTGATTTTCCTCAAAAACATGTATTTGAATTTAACATTAACTCCTTGGACTATTCCACTCGGTCGTACCTATTCATGATGTTTGTGCCTGCAATCACGAAAGCAAAAATGTTTTTCTAAAGGTAGAAGTGTAAGTATATTATTAGCAGAGCTGTAATATAATTGCGCATTCTGTCGAATTTCAACAGCGACCTTATTCGAGCAAATTTGAAAGTTTGCGGACGAGCACAGCCATAGCCGGTCCCGTCGAGGGCGACGAACTCGAACTGTCAAAATAGTGAAGCTAGATGCAAGCAAGTGTCATTGTGAGTGCGGCGCGGTGCAGGCAGCAGCAGGCGACCTTGCCGTGCCCGCGCCCCTCGCGACGTCATGCGGGGGCGCGCCGATGACGTCACGCCGCGACCTCGCACGCCGTCACTCCGTGTCCACGTGAAGAACACGCGCTCCCACGCGCCGGCTGCGTGATCACTGCCCCGCCATTGGTCCGCGCAGCCGCGCCGCCCGCTCCCATTGGCCGCCCGGCCCCCGCGTCCCGCAACATCGCATGCCTCCAACCTCGACAGCTCGCGAAGCGGTTTATTCGTCTGCCGCCCGCAAACAGATCCACACGTCTCTAAAAAGCGGAAGCGCGTAGCGAAAACACAAGTTTTGTGAATTAAAAAAGAAAGTTTTATTTTATTGAATGCTAAAAATTTGCCCAGAATGTCTACACTGATCGAAGTTTGCGGACCTCTCTCACCGCCGTCAACGCCGCCGTTGATGGAACACAAAGTGAGTTTTTGCGAAGTTTTCTAAACTTTTAAAATTCCCTTTTCCCCAAAAATAAATAAATAAATATTTTCAAAAATATTTCATTGTCATGAATCCAAAAATACATCGTTATGCCATTTGTGCAATCGAAAGTATGGGCGTGTAGCGCGCGCTCGCGGTGATCGAGCGCGATCACGCAGCGCGCGCGTGGCCGCCGAGTGAGCCAGCGACCGTTCACTTACGTGTGTTTGTCTTTGTCTACAGGTTGAATTGCCTTTCAAGAAGGCTGCCGTGAAGCGCGCCCGGGAGTCACCGCCGCCCGGGGGCCTGGTGACTCCTCAACCCTCGGACTCCGAAGGGGAAGATGACTTCGCCAAGAAATCCCGGTTCGAGCTGTCACGCCTGGAGCTCACCACCCC
Source organism: Hypomecis punctinalis (assembly GCA_949316475.1). Taxonomy (NCBI): domain Eukaryota; kingdom Metazoa; phylum Arthropoda; class Insecta; order Lepidoptera; family Geometridae; genus Hypomecis; species Hypomecis punctinalis. The sequence continues at coordinate 23,692,784 of OX438799.1, read as the reverse complement.
GCCGCCGGAGCCCTGCTGCAGACCCTCGGTCATCATGCGCGCTCACAAAGACGGCACTTGTAGCCCCGAGCCGCTGCCACCTCCCCCACCCACCGACATGAACATCCTGAAAACCCTGAAATTCAAAATGAACCGTGGCCACAGTTACTCCCAAGTGAAATACATCGCAAGCCAGGCTCAGGCCGCCGCGGCGGTGGAGCCCGCGGTGGTGCAGCCGCCCAGTCCGCCGGCGCCGGCGGAGGAGCCGCGCGTGCCGTCCCCGCACGCGGAGGCGCCGCGGCCGGCGGAGTGCCGCGAGGAGGCGCGCCCGCCGGCGCCGGCTGCCGCGCCCGGCTGGGTGCCGCTGGCGCCGCGGCCCGCGCCCGCCGTGCTGCTCCCCGGCACGCTCCTCCCCACCGCACACCTCTGGCTGGTCTCCCCCGCACCCGCGCCGAGAAGACGGCTCTACGAATGTTCTTATCCCGGATGCGGAAAAAATTACTTCAAGTCGTCACATTTGAAAGCGCACGCCCGCACGCACACCGGCGAGCGTCCGTTCCGGTGCGCGTGGCCCGGGTGCGAGCGTCGTTTCTCCCGCTCCGACGAGCTGTCCCGCCACAAGCGCACGCACACGGGGGAGAAGAAGTTCGGGTGCCGCGTGTGCAACCGCCGCTTCATGCGCTCCGACCACCTGGCCAAGCACGAGAAGCGGCACGCCAAGGAGCGCGCGCCGCCGGCGCCCGTGCTGCGGCTGCTGCCCTCGCCGCCGCTGGCCGTGCCGCTGGCGGTCTCCGGCGCCCACTGACAGCCGCGCGACACAGACTGTGATCCAGATCTCAAGATCGTTACCTAGTTGTAGCTCTACTCATCTCTAAGACTGTCCTGACTACTTAAGTAGTTGCTAGTTCATAAGAAAATATGTTATCGCGAAGTTAAGCTTCTGGAGAATAAAAACAGATCGTTTTGTACTATTTGGTTGTTTACTTTCCTTGAGAGCACTGCAATCCTTTGGGGCACTAGCACAATCACTGCACTAAGATCACTGTATCCTCTCGGAGGGTGTTGAGGGAAGGTACGTGAGTGTGTGGTGGCGGAGCCCCAGCGCGGAGGGCCGGCGGCCGACTGGTGGCGGCTCGCGCCCCGGCCGCCGCCCGCGGCGCTCCGCTGATAACGCACTTGCTAATACTACTGACATCAGACACTTCTTATCTATAGCGATAGCACCACTTACAATTTCTTATAAGTCATAAAAATATACTAATTGGTAATCGACCCACTAGGAACAAAGAAATGTTGACTAAAGAAAACAAGAGAAAAGAAAAAAATTCATGACGGTAGCTTTATAAAACATGCAATTTCTCTAAAAGCATTGACTCAATAATGACTCCAATAGTAAAAGTCGATAATTTTGCAAGTAATTAAAAAATAGCTTAAGATAATGAACAAACGATGAACCCGAAACATTCCAGAACAACTTGTTTGGTAATGGCAAATAAAATATTAACCCAGCAACCAAAATTGTTGCATCATAATAATACTTAGCAGAAGGAAATACCAAAAACTCTAGAGCCAAAGTACTTACCTACAATCAAACATATCTGTACGATGGAAAATTCCCGAATAAATATTGTTTTCTCTGAACAATTAAGTCTTAGCCAAATTAGTGATAATTTATCAACACTACAAAACTTTCTAGAAAAAGAGACAATAATTTATAGCATCGAATCATTGAAGATCGAGATTATATCATTCGTTTCAGCTTGCGTTGCGTCACGTATTTTGGTCTCCGTCCAAAGGCTCGCATTACCGGGAATCAACAAGTTCAAGAATCATAACAAAAATAATCAAAGGGGCAGTGGCATCTCAAAAATATAATCTAATAATCGCTTTATGAAACGATTCTGTAGAACCAGTCGAGCTGTAGAGATGCAGAAACTACGCAGAACATGTGCCACACCCATTTCTATAAAAATCAAAGCAATGGTCGTCGATCTCGCAGCTTATAATAAAATTCCAAACATTGAACACTTGTCTGACGTACTTTTCTTACAATACCCGCATTCCTTTTTTGTATACAAAGTTAAATTGCGCCCTTTCGGTGTAAATATTTTGGTGCATATTACGTTGGCATATTTAAAAAAAAACTGCTTGAACTTAAACTGGCTAAACCAGATTACCAAAATCAAAGAAAATCGACTCAAATTTTGAGGAAACTACACTGCCATAGTCAAATTCATAAAAGTCCTAGAAGCTAGAATGTAAGATTTTTGACAGATTGAATTGAAAATAGAACTTTTCTGCTATGAAGTGAAAAAAAAATTAATTACTCCAAAATTCTTGTGGTCCAAAAGCTTTGTTTTAACCTCAGAGCAAATAAAAAAATCTAGAGAGAATGTTGTGAATAAACAACTGGAGCCAACCAAAACTACACCTCGCCGTGTGCAGATAATTACACACACATCCAGGTAACTATGAAACTACGCCTTGGCTTGTCAGTCAAACTATGGCGGTGCAATAGCGACGCACTCACACATGTATAAAAAACCGTCTTCACTTGACTGTTCAACGACGTTCCCTCTGGTTTTTTTATTTGCTCTGAGGTTTTAACATTCAAGTCACCTAAATCTATTGTTACTCTATTAGCATCGATAACCCCTTATGTCTTCGTTGAGTGTGTTGGTACTAACTTATTGTCTACACTAATGTTTTCGATTCATTTTTGTGTCTTGTAACATTTGCAACTTATTTCCAGACCTTGCAACTGCGACACACCCACAGGTTCCACGGACATATTTTTAGCGGGTGTGTCCAGCAAATATTTTTTTAGTCATAAACGTGGAAGACACTGGAAGAACAGATATTAGTTTGCTTAATTTTTTGCTGAGATTTTTTTTAGAATTTGATAAAAAGTCCAGCGGTCGAATTCAATATTTTGTTTAATTAACTTCAGAATTTATTCGATTGGTTGATATGAAATCAGAAATTAGAAATATAGTTAAAAAAAAATCCCCTAAATTATTATAGTTCAAAAAAATAAGTCGAGCGCTTGATCACCAATTCGCCTACTAGTCTAGCATGCGACCACGAAAAGCCACGAAAAGATCTCTTTTCGACGTGTGAAAAAGTGACAGATATATACTTCGCCATAACGCTGTCTCGTTCTGAGAGTCTGAGACGTCGAAAGAAATATTGCGTAGTGGGCATCCTAGCCTGACTGGTGAGCGACGTTGTGGTCGAAGATGAAGCACGTAAAAGTAGAATAAATAAAACTATTTGCTTACTCTGAATTTGACAATCTATCATCATCATCATTCGCAGCTTTCTTTATCCCGTCGCTGGGTATAGGCCTCACTTGCAATGCCGCCTGAAGAAAAACTTTATGATTTGCTTGACATTTGATTTTAGAATTTATTCAATCTCGAAAAAATAAGCCAAATAAGTACTACTATATACCTTTATTTTTTTTAGTTTCTTCATATTGTTGAGAATTAATTAACATTTTGTATGGAACAGCTTACTTTTTTCGCGATTGCTCGTTAAACAATTTTAATAAAATATTAGGGGTATAGCGATATTTTGTCCATTTTCGAGTGATTGGCTGTTTCATGCGCGAGCGCCGGGCGTGGCACGCACGGCCCACGACGCGGTCACGTCGGCGCGTCGTGCGCGTGACGTCACCGCTGAAACTACACTTTCACGCTGATAACGACCCACACGCCGTGCGGATGTTTTTACAATATTTATTTTGTTTTTTTACATCTACATTTTTGTTCCTTTTAATTGAATGTTTAAATTATGTTATTCTGAGTGAAGCTCACTTAACACTTAACTTCACAACCGCCAAGAAATTTGGTTCGGCCTATACCTACAAGAGGTGCGCTAATGAAAAAGCCATGCGATATTTTTACATTTTTTATTATGTTTTTTATATTTTCTGTTCTTTATATTTGAGTGTTTAAATTATTTTGCTTAATTTAAATTTTACCAAAAAGCAATCGAGCTTCACTCGGTGCCAAAATTAGCTTTAACAACTTGTACAAGTTTATACGTAAATTAAAACTGCAGTAGTTTCCGTATGACTTCATACATTTTTGTACAGCGCCCCTCGCGGAAACGATTAAAACTTGAAAAAATGTATGTAGCCACACGAAAACGCGCAAGTTTGAGTAAACTATACAAAATCTGTACTACAGGCTCTGTACGGATCCCGTTTCGAATCGGTCTTCCATAAATTCCGGCATTTTATTTCCATAATGTCTGGCAGAGGATATGATGTACTATACCCACTGTATCAGCCTTTTTAATAGTCCACTGCAGGACGTAGGCCTACTTACGAAGAGTGATTGGGCTATATCCATCACGCGGGCCCAGTGCGGGTTGATGGATCCACATACGCCATTGAATTTCTTCTACGGACATCATGCAGGCTGCCTCACGATGTTTTCCTTCACCGAAAAGCCAGTGGTGTAAAATTCCGTACATAAACTCCAAAGAACTCATGAGAACGGCATCGGAATTTGAACCTACAACCTCACGATTGTATGCGGGTGTCACTACCACTAGACCGCCTGAAGATGAATTAGTGAATAAGATAGATGTGACTTAGCACTGATTCACAGTGCATGTGCACATTCAAAATGCAGTGAAACGTAAACGGAAAGTGCATCATTTATCATTACTCATAGTCACGTGTTTGAAAAGCTGGCCAAAAGTGAATCAGACTTGCGTAAGGCTGAATCCCTTTAAAAAAACAGAAAACGTTCCAAGAAAATAAAAAACACACGTTTAGCATTTTTTTTGCTTAATTATTATTTTCGTCCGAAGCAAAACTGAGCATTTTGGTATTTACATAATTATTTCATAGCTTAAATTACAGAACTGCATTTTAGGGAGTTTTGGCTTTTATTACGATGTGTTGACAAAGGACCGCCATATTCTCCAATCAAACGATGAATCCAACTCGGCTGGACAGCGGAAAATTGCGTAACGTCTTCTCGTCCGATTTACTACATTACCTCAAGTCGAAAGTGTTCAACCAGTGTTTATTGCCTCATTGCCAGTGATGACTTATAGCACTGAAACGTGGTCACTATATTTATTAATAAGCTCCAAGTCGCCCAACGAGCTATGGAGAGGGCTATGCTCGGTGTCTCTCTGCGAAATCGAATCAGAAATGAGAAGAATTAGAATCGTAGAAGAACCAAAGTTAAATACTGATAAGCCGTTGGGCTACATCGGTAACTTTGGTTGATCGGCAAATTGAAATGGCAGTGAGCAGGGCGCATAGCACGGAGGACTGATGACCGATGGGATCGAAAAGATCTCAAGTGGAGACGACGTACCGTAGGACGTCCACCCACAAGGTTGACGGATGACCTGACCTCATTAAGACCGCTGAATCGCGCTTGATGCAAGCCGCTTCCAGACGGTCTTATTGGAGATCTATAGGGGAGGCCTATGTCCAGCAGTGGACGTCCTATGGCTGATGGATGGATGGATGGATGTTCTCCACACTGTGTTTCCATCCTAATTTTTTAAATGTAGAAATGATGTCTAATGTTCGAATAGGATCGTACCTACATACGTATGCTATTCTCTCCCGTTCGCACAAGAATAGATAAAAAAAAACTTTATTTGCCTTAAATACTTTTGACATTCATTCTTTCTCATTCTTTGTCATTCTTTCTTGATATTCACTTGTCCATTGGCTCTGAACTAGTTTAGAAATGCATCTCAGAGTTTTGGCGGGAACGCGGAAAAATCATGTCGCCTCATTGTATTATTTTGTTAAACTTGTGTTTTGTTGATTATGAGCTGATTTACGTGCATGAGTGTAGGCAAGTGATATAATGTGACGTATCATGTTGTTCCGTGTTGTTACCAAAACTCCATAGACGCCTCTAGTAAGGTATCCACTGCTTTACTGAGGTATGACTTAGACTATGATTGAACTTGACAGCGACTTTATTAGACTATGACGAGACTACGACAGTGACTATTTTGATAAAATATTATCAAAAATTATTAAAACTTAATACTTGACACTGGCAAATGCACAATAATGCGACGCCAAAACTAAGAGGAAGAAGAACTGTATCTCAGAACCAATGGCTTCTCCCGTAATACAATCTGCAGCAATAAAAAGTTATACAAAACAAAAGAAAATTTACTAAAACAATTTAGATAGGTACCTATTCTATTCTCGCTCTTGCTCTACTCGGTCTCGTGATCGCGATCATTAACGCATACGTTCAGCCACTGTAATGATTCGATTATAAAGCTCCAGGTGTTCTGTTTTACGCACACAGAGAAACAAATCTGTGGTTATACAGTTGTAAATAAAAAACTAAGCGAAAAGATGAAAAATAAGATCAGCCAAATGCAAGTTGGACTCGCACACGAAGGGTTCCGTACCGTTTGGAATGGCGCATGGGTGCCTTTAGCTCCATTTCTAGCATCTACCTGTAGCCGTTATTTATATCGAGAATAAGCCCGATCACAGAGGCGCCAGTGTAATTATATTAGCTAAATAGCATAGTTCTGTTTCTTTTTCACTTTAGGCATTCGACAGAGAGAACGCTTTTTACGTTGCTATTTAATTTACGCTGACGCCTCTGTAATCGGGCTTAATAAAACGGTAAACAATCACGTTTTTTGTTTAAATATTTATTCTATTCTGTTTTTAGTATTTGTTGTCAGTTGATATAGCAAGAGAACTACATCAGAATCCCACTTTAAATATTTTTTTAATTCTGTTTTTAGTATGTGTTGTCTATTGATTTTCACTGTGATATTGAAATATTATCTCTTATTTGAGTGAAGTGGCGAAAAGAAACGTGCTGTGCTGACCCCACCTAGAGAGATAAGGGCAGGATGATGATGATGATATTCACTCTTATTGTGAAAATTTTAACTATCTAGCTATCACAGTTCAAGAGATACAGCCTGGTGACTAACAGACTCATGATGGACGGATAAACAACGGAGTCTTAGTAATAAGGTCCCGTTTTTACTCTTTGGATACGGAACCCTAAAAATGAGCATTAAATTATCACAGATTATTTTCATCTCCAGGAAAATAGCCTGATCTCGCCTGGCCTCACCACTTGACGTCAGATTTCTACGTCATCATACTCCAGTAGAAATAATCTTCCTCTTATTTTCGTAACGAGGTTTATTTTTGAATTAATCAACTGATACATGAATTATTTTCACATTCGATTTGACCAATAACTACAGCAATTAAATTATTGGACGGTTCATCGTTACTAATATTATAAATCCTATAGTGTGTTTGTTGTTCGTTATTGTTTCAGCTATAAAGCAATTACATAGATATAGCTCAAAAATCACAGATATAATGTCATAGGCTAGGCCTAAGGCGCAGCCGTGTACAGCCAGTAAAATAATATCGGGTGTTTCTCTAGAAAAATGATACACTCTAAAATATCATTGCAATCATCACAATTTACCTTCTTTTGCCTACTCATCATTGACCTACTTTTGCTATGTTACTCATCCTGAAAGCGCGAAAAAAACAGCTGCTCCATACAAAGGTGACACAAAGAGATCATTGACTGTCAACCAAGGAGCATATTAACCAGTGGAGAGAGTGCGCGGGGCGGCCTCGCTCACCATCGATAGGCGCTTTAGTTGACAACCGACCACGGATGCTCGATCCAGGTGTTTTTTATCGATACTTTGGATTGCAATGGATCGCATCGCAGTGTATCGATCCGCTTGTTTCGATACGATATTTTGGATCCAGTATCGTGTCAATAGTTAAAAAGATGTAATGTTGCGATACGATATTTTATTCAAAGTAGAACCAAGTCAAAAATATCGATATCGATATTTTGCTAGTAACATTTTTGGCACCACTACAAGAACTGTTATCATTGCGTCATTTTGGCGTCAGCCAATTACAGCCAGCGGAGCTTACCTCTCCCTCCGCTTAAAATCGGTGACCTATTGTTTCAACAAAACCGGGGCCCATGCGTTCACCAGTCTCCTCCATGCTGTCAACAAAATGTATAGAACTTGACATTAGGATAGACTAGCGAGCTAACAATTAACCGACTTCCAAAATGGAGGAGGTTCAATGTTTGTATGTATGTTTATTTTTCTGTATTTATCGATATTTTCGCCAACTAAATAAACTCTTTTTTGGCAGGGTATACTTCTGAGGTGGTCCCATTTAAATGTTATCGAAATATAAAAATTGTGTCGATTCGATCGAATTATTCGAATTTTTGTACACGAAAGGAGTCAGTTGTGTAATTTTTTGCGAAGAAGAATTATATAATTCTCATATCATTCGTGTGTTGTTTAGTTGGTAACAGCAGGTTCCTACTTAATTTCTCGGTAATTGAAAGATTAGTGCCAAAAAATTTGAATAGACTTCGATAAACTGAACCTAGGTCGGTCGTTGCCAACATCGCTTTTAAATCCATACTCTTAGTTTTGGCTCCTCACGTGCTGTTATTCTGCCAGTGGCATAATTGACATAAACATCCTAATATTCGAGAAAAAAACAACTGTTTCATACAAAACTGCAACTCGACGAAAATCATTGACAAAATGTATGAAATAGCTGATTTTTAAGGTTCTGTACCTCAAATGGAAAAAACGGAACCCTTATAGGATCACTTTGTTGTCCGTCTGTCCGTCTGTGTGTATGTTAAGACTCTTAATATCAGGAACGCGTAAAGATATCGAATTGAAATTTAAACTGTATACATATATCTATGGTCTCTTGCAGTTGTGTACAAGAAAAACTTCTCAGTTATCGTTTAAAAAAGTTAGACCCGTTTATGTCGTAAAAACCGCATATTTCGACACTCACAAAAATCAAAACCTCCAGGGTACTTCCCGTTGATATAGAACTATGAAATTTGGCGCAAAGCATTGTATCAAAGTACACATATAGGAATAAATCTGAAAATTGTACATTTTTATTTAAATCACCAAAAAATAGGGCCTCAAAACTCACGAAATATGGGTTCAAAATTCATAGTGAGTAAATCGTATGATGTAAGGTATCATATAAAAGAACTTCATTAGCACATGCTAAAACAGGTTTTTAATTATTATAACAATGTGTAATTTTCAATGTATGACGAGAAAAGTAAAAAAAATACTTTTTTGTCCATGGTTATAGTAGGTTTATAGATTTTAACAACTTACTTCCCAATTTAGTGAACATTTCTGGATTTGTACGGAACCCTCGATGTGCGAGCCTGACTCGCACTTGTCCGGTTTTTTTTAGAATTTTGGGTTGACCCGTGTAGTAGTAAAAGTTGTTAATAATGATGGTTTTAATGACCCCCTTTCGTCTTAGTACGCCAGTTCTGGATAACCCTGTACATGTGTATCTAAGACGACAGACATATTCAAGGACATCATCACTGATACTAAATTTTACTATGGAAACAGCCCCTTTGCGAAACAAATCAGCTGTTCCACATTTTTTTTCAAGTCTTGACGAACTTTCCATATGTAATATCTGACTATGTAAATCTCAACTTCCCAAGGCATTTGCCAGTTGTAAATCTGAATTGTTATTTCAGATTTGGTCCCATAGTGAAAGTCGGTCACAATGACGAGTACATCGTAGAGAAACATTGATGAATTCGCAGTTACAATTAGGCCATCGATACTTTAAAAAATCGGGCATCCATGCAACCATCTGTCTCACGCCGCATTTATTTTAAATACTTTAATTATTAGATGTATTTTATCCTCTGGCACCCGATCCCGGTTTGACACCAATCCATGCTTCGGCTATAAAATTATTTACGTCCGAGTGCTCGAACTTTGTACTGTGAAACAAACCGACCAGTTAAAAATACACGTCCGTGGCGCAGATTCAATAATAGTTTATTCACGGGGCGTGCCGTGTTACTACTGCTAGTATTGCTACTAGAAATTGTACAAAAATAGAACCGTCGTGGCGTTACGGTGAACTAACACAAGATTTTAATCAGCTACCGACTTTACTTGATTGACGCGAGTAGGTACTGATGAAAACCGAATTGGTATCTACCAAGATAAGTATCAGACACTTTTAGTTGCACTATACTCTGTAAAATTTAACTTGATCTCTGCGACAGTTACATATTGACATATTTAGAGTTGAGATGGTGGTGGAAAAAATCGATTTTCAAACAATGTTGTAATGAAATCGAATGAGTAGTTGAAGGTGGGAAATTGGATTTTATTTACTTACTATTATTTAAGATCAAGTATGTACACATGTAAATAATGTTATGATATTAATTAAATACTCATAATAATGTAACGATAGTATTTATTGATGTTTTTCAATATTATCGATGCTCATGTAACATATAATTGGGTTTAGCTTAATTACACATGTAAAAAATGTTATGATATTCAAATATACAATAAAATTAATGATAAATTAAGTTTAGTTTAAAATATCGTCAGTATAAAGTATCGATATTTTAATTAAAACTCTATCTAAAACTCTGTGGTCACGATCATTCGTCGCCCATCACTAATCGACATGCCCATAAAGTATGACATTGACAGGTGCTGTCTGTACTATTAAGACATTCAGGACCTCATAGGCGTGATTTTTCTGACAGCTGTCGCAGAGATCAAGTTAAATTTTATAGAGTATAGCAATGAAAGTTCAGTGTTGCCAAAGTAACAAAATTAGTAAAATGGCAAACGGGCGACCTCAGCTACGACGCTTCTCTTTTTGCACTTACAAACTCTAGTGGATTCGAACTGTTGACGAAGCTGTGGCACGCCCGTTATAGCGAAGGCTAGAGTTTGGACTTTGATCGTTGTTTTCTGCATACCTGTCTATTCTTTCAATACGCACTAGTTTGTTTGTAAAATATTTTTAAGAAACGTCATGATTTTTTATCGACTCCAAAAAAAGAGGTTCTCAATTCGTCTGTACATTTATGAAGTGAAAACTTAAGTGGCGTTGTACACTTTTTGGTATGGGTAAAAAATTTTAAACTCGCGTCAGGACACGTAACTTGATCGAAAATTCGTATGACTGACCCGTTTTTTTTTGTAAGTGTGTTACGCGATTTCTCCGTGCTGTGCACTTAATCTACTGGATGAAGGTACCCCGTTGATGCAAGCCGTTTCTAACTGGTTTTATTGGAGATCCATAGGGGAGGCCTATGTCCAGCAGTGGACGTCATATGGGTGATGGATGGATGGATGTACCCGCCACTGCCATTGTAACTTGCAGCATAGGCATGTAGACTGTAGAGTCACATGACCCTTCAAAAACTATTGAAGAAAACGTGACCAAAACCTTATTACCACAGTTGTCTTAATGGCTGTCATTTACCTACTTACTAAACTTACTATAATGGGGCAATTATGAGTGTGCAGGTACACTCCACTTACTCGAGTGGGTCAATCGATGAAACTAAGTAATTTTGGCAAACGAATTTTCCAGCAATTTCTTCTTCTACTTAAGAAAAACACAGGAGCCCAATTTTTGAAATGTTAGAATCATTCCTAACTTTCGTAGAGAATTGCCTGCTATGCTATTTGCTCTCCCGTTCGTACAAGCATATATTTTCAATGCTCGGTCCTGCTCTTCACGTGACCATTTACGCATACGTTTAGCTGGTCTCAGAATCAGAATCAGAATATCGTTTATTGCTATAAAACTGGTACATATGTTGATAAAAAATTATAAGAGAAGTATCACAGTATTACCCTTTTCGGGCGTGCAATATTTTACTGAATACATACCTAATTACCACAGACATACAAGTACTATAGCAGACGGAATATTATTACCTAGTTATAGTTATATGTCAAACCATGATCTTTTACCCTTTTCGTACTCATTTACAACTCAATAGTGGCATCTCATTCTTTCACCTATTGCAACACTGACTCACTCATAAACAAAAGTTAATGCGTGGCATTTTTATTCCTCGCCGCCACCATAGTCGAGACCTAAGAGACGTGCGAGTATTTGGTGTTTATTTAAGAATATTGCTTTTCTGGGACTAAAATACATCACAAAAGTATTCATTTACTATGGTGAAGTGCAGTGCGTATCGATGTGCCAGTGCTTCCTACAATAAAACACCTGGATTGACGTTTCATCTGTAAGTTTTTATGTGTTTTTGTTGTGTACCGGAACTTTTTTTGCGTCTTTTCTTAGCTTATTTAAATATTATCGTAACATTTAACAACGTTTTACGTAAGATTATTTATCTGAGTTACTTTTGGTGAGTAGTATTGACCTGAAAGTAAAGAAATAGACGAAATCAGGATGAATTTTGATAGGTAATGATAAATTTTGACAGCCGAGGTACCTGAAGGACGGACTCAGTAACAAAGGCTAAATGTTTGAACTCTGCATTTATATTTTATCGTATTTTGAATGTGAAAACAATCAAGAACGATATAGACTGCCTCAGTGGACCCGTGGTTAGTGACCCTTAGTCCTTTGATTATTTACTTGTCCTGAGTCATGGGTCAAAGAAGTGTGGGTTCAATTCCCACCCAGTTCAAGAAATAATGTGATGAACATTATGTATTTGCTTTTTGTCTGGTTGTTATTATCTATAAAAGTATGTATTTATTATAATTATGTATACCTATCTAGTACATATATCAGTCTCTGGCAGCCATATCACAAGCTTTGTTTAGTTTGGGGTCAGAGACGGTGTAAAAGATGTCCCCTAATATTTAAATTTATTACAGACTAGCTACTCATATTTCTCAGAACATTGAAACAATTTTAGGCAGGTACAACTACACAAACAATTTCGTTACAGGTTCCCAAAGGATGAAAGTATTCGGAATGCATGGATAAAAAATATGAGACGCAAGGATTGGCAACCCAATGCTTATAGTGTGTTATGCTCAAAGCATTTTGAGGATCACTTATTCGATGCTGGTAGTACCCGTACTAGACTTCGTTGTAGAGCTGTTCCCACTTTGTTTGATGAATTGCCCTTGGCTACAAAAGTGAGTATAAGTAGTGCATAATTGGGTTGACTGAAATTCCATAGGTAACTCTTAGGTAGTCAACTTTTAACGACTTTATCGTCATACCTATACATTTGCTGGTCTATTATTTACAGGATAAAGAAAATATATCTCGCCGGGCCATAAAATTGCAATCAAAAAAACAAACTGCAGCTGGGACAGTAGTTTCTGTACTTCAAGAAGTAAAAAATAAAGCAGTACCAGTTGTTTCCACATCCACTATGACCGAGACCTTTTTAATAGTAAGTGGTTTTGTACATATCTAAATTAGAAAGGGTTACATTGGTCACTAAAACAAGACCGCAGACATATACATATAGGCCATTCCCTTCCCTTTATGTGTCTGTGTACAAGACCTAAACAGTCCAGTCACTGTTTGTTTGCTTCAATAAACATTCGTTACAAGAATAGCACTGATTATCCTTACTAACAATGTAAATGTGAAAGTGTGTTTCTTTGTCCTTTCATGCTAAAACGTAGCGACGAATGCTGGCGAGTGACATAGGATACAATGAATTGTTCCCAGTAGTCCCCTCTAGCCATGTCCCCCGGGGCGACAGCTGGGAATTGTCTTCCCGGTTGTCACCGGGGCGACAATTCGTGCCGACTGTCCCCTTTAAAAGCTGACTAGAGAGGACAAATGGGAAGTCTGTTTTTAAGTTGTCACCGGAGGGTGATAATTGCTACGATTCCATCCCAGAGAAAAACATGTAGTTACCATAACAATTCTAGATTTCAGCTTTTTTATTTGTTGTGTTATATAGAATCAAATAAAAAAAGTCGGCCAAGTGCGAGCCGGACTCACGCACGAAGGATTCCGTATTATATAATATATAAGATATCCCGCTTAATATATTTTATTTTAATTTAACTATTTATTTTAGTAGGCAATATATAACTTAATATTCTGTGCATATTTCAAGCAATAACCGTAAGTTATATTCAACGGAATGAAAATTCAAGATTTTAAAAAATTATGAGCCCTAAAAGCAAAATGTTCTACAGTAGAACTTACAGGAACGACCCGCATCTTCATGTTGTCTTTATTAATATCAAGTAAAAAATATTTTTTATTGTATAGGAGCCCCTTAAATATTTATTTTATTTTTATTTAATTGTATAATTTAGAAATAATTATTTAACTAAATATTCTGTGAATACTTCAAGCATCTACCTGTCACCGTTATTAATATTGATCGAAAAAATTCAGGTTTGTTGTATGGGAGCCCCCCTTAAATATTTATTTATTTCTGTATTTTCTGTTATAGCGGCAACAGAAAAACATCATCTGTGAAAATGTCAACTTTCTAGCTATAACCGTTCATGAGATATAGCCTGGAGACAGACAGACGGACAGCGGAGTCTTAGTAATATGTTCCCGTTTTTACCCTTTGAGTACGGAATCCTAAAAATCAACAATGTTTGGCTTACAACATTAATATATTAACCATTAAGTAAAAAAAAAAAGTTATCTTCTTCTACTATATAAAAATAAGTCGGGTTTTCCTTCCTGACGCTATAACGCACGAACCGATTTCCACGGTTTTGCATTCGTTGGAAAGGTCTCGGGCTGCGTGAGGTTTATAGCAAAGAAAATTCAGCTTATTTCCACCCGAGCGAAGCCGGGACGGGCCGCTAGTATAGAATAAATTAAAAAATAACATTATGTTTGGCTTACTTATAGCTTACAATCATCAACCAATTACAGATTATTAACCTTATACTAATCGTTTTTCTGATAATTACAGATATTTGATTTAATATAACTTTTTTGACATTTTTAAAAACTTTATTTTATATATTAGTGATTATCTTTGATTATCAAAAAACGATTAGTTTAAGGTTAATAATCCGTGATTGGTTGATGATTGTAAGCTATAAGTAAGCGAAACATAATGTTGATTGTTTAAATTTATTCTATATAACTTTTTTGACGTTTTTATCTACTTTATATTTAATATCTTTCTAATGTTGTAAGCCAAACATTGTGTTGATTTATTTGATTCTACGAGTATATAACAACAAATAAAAAAGCTGAAATCTATGGTAACTACATGTTTTTTTCTCGGATGGGATCGTAGCAAGTGTCACCCTCCGGCGACAACTTAAAAACAGACTTCCCATTTGTCCCCTCTAGTCACCTTTCAAAGGGGACAGTCGGCACGAATTGTCACCTCGGTGACAACCGGGAAGACAATTCCCAGCTGTCACCTCGGGGGACATGGCTAGAGGGGACTACTGGGAACGATTCGATACAATATATCCCGATCTGCGTTGAAGTTCCCGCAGAAAAGGTCTTTAACTCCACGCCGGCGAAGCCGCGGGAAGTCGCTAGTAGATAATAATTGACAGTCAAATACTAAATTATAATAATTATATAAATTTTCAGGTAGAAAAAAATATGCCAGGATCATCTAATTTCGTAGTACCTGCGCAGCTTCCAGTTCCTGTTTCAGTGTCCGGTGATGCCAAAATGGAATCTTTGAAGAAAAGGCTTATATCGAAAAATAAAAAACTTAAGGCATTGCGACAACAACGTACACGGTTAAGAAAAAAGGTATCACATTTCTCTGAAATTATTTCAGAATTGAAAAATAAATTAAATAACGATGACATTCACATTTTGAACAATATTCCCGGTAATAATAAAGATTTTCTCGTAAGATATTTAAAAAAAGCGCAGGGTTCTACTTTGGAAAAAAAATATTCACCTGAATTAAGATCATTTGCCTTACAACTTAACTTTTATTCACCCAGGGCATACAATTTTGTGAGAAATACATTTAACACAATTTTGCCTCATCCTAAAACTATCACAAATTGGTACAAAAAAATTAATGCTGAACCAGGATTTACTGCAGAGTCATTTGACACCCTTGAAAAACTGTCCACGTGTAGTAAACATCCAATTTATGTTAACCTTTGTGTAGATGAAATGGCAATAAGGAAAGGATTGGTATGGGATAGTTCTGAAAATAAATACAAAGGTTATGTAGATACGGGTACCGAAGTGTCGGATGATAGCCTGCCTCTTGCAACACAGGCTTTGGTAATGTTTGTTACGGCTATAAATGCTTCGTGGAAATTACCCATAGCATATTTTTTTATAATGTCCATGACTGGTGAACAACGAGCCAGTTTTGTAAAAACAGCAATAGAAATGCTTTACAACATTAAAATTTTTGTTTGTGGCTTAACTTTTGATGGTGCTGCTTCCAATATCAGTATG
Organism: Hypomecis punctinalis; assembly: GCA_949316475.1. Classification (NCBI taxonomy): domain Eukaryota; kingdom Metazoa; phylum Arthropoda; class Insecta; order Lepidoptera; family Geometridae; genus Hypomecis; species Hypomecis punctinalis. Next base: position 23,676,571 of record OX438799.1, on the reverse strand, counting down.
GCGACTAATCTAGGTTGTGTTTTTCTTTTAAAGTCATTGAAGCCATATTTCAACTATAAAGATTTGAGAATTAATGCTTTTTATGATCCATGTCACATGATTAAACTAATTAGAAATACCCTAGGTGATCATAAAAGTTTATTGGATAAAGATGGCAATGAAATTAAATTTGATTATATTACATTATTACATGAATTACAACAGCAAAAAGGTTTACACCTGGCTAACAAACTAAAGCAAGCTCATATATATTTCAACAAACAAAAAATGAAAGTAAGGCTTGCTACACAATTATTGAGTAGGTCAGTAGCAGATGCACTTCTATATTGCAAGGATAATTTAAAAATTGAAAAGTTTCGTGATTGCTCTGCTACTATAAAGTTTATTATAATGATCAATGATGCTTTTGATATTTTGAATAGCCGATGTATGTATGTACCAGGATATAAAAAAGCTCTGTGTGCTGCTAATATTCAAAACTGTATTACCTTTTTTAAAGAATGTCAAGAATATTTATCTAACTTAAAGTGTCTGAACGGTAAATTACTCGTTGAGTCAGGTCGCAAAACTGGTTTCATAGGTTTTATAATTTCCTTACAAAGTGCCACTAATATGTTTGACGATATAATTGTTAAAAGACAATTAAGATTTTTACCACTATACAAAGTGAGTCAAGACCATTTGGAGATGTTTTTTGGTCTAATGAGGGCCAGGGGAGGTTACAATGACAACCCAAACGTTGTTCAATTTCGTACCGCATATAAAAAGAACATAACTCGTTCTCAATTAAAATTGCATACCGAAGGAAAGCTTCTTGATTTACCCATTCTGACAGTATCTTCGACCACAGATGTAATTAATGCAGTCAATGATAGTACTCCCACATTTGAAAAAAATGTAATGGATGTTTATAATGTTAATGACGAAGATCTTATAGATTTTTTTCTTGATGACGTAATTAACACACCTTTGGATGAATATACAAAAGAAATAATCATATACATAGCAGGTTTTATCGCACGCAAAGTGATTAAAAAAATTAACTGTTCGTTGTGTCAAATATTAATGATTGGAGAAAAAGAAAATTTATTTTCGTCTTTGATAAGAATCAAAGACCGAGGTGGTTTAACATATCCCTCACAAGCTCTTATAAAACTAATAGAAATATGTGAAAAGTGCTTAAAAATAAACAAAAGTAATGATTTTAATAGTTTGATCAAATTTGTATCTGATTATATTGATTACTCAATTTTTGACTCGAACAATCCAGGTCATGACATAAATCATGTACACTTGATCATTAAAATTGTTGTCAAATTTTATATTGATTTACGATGTAAACATCAATGCAAAGAAACAAATGTATCTGAGAGAAATTTTCTAAAAAAAGTTGTGCTATTTAAAAATAAATAAAAACTCCTTGATTTACCCATTCTTACAGTATCTTTGCCGATGTAATAAATGCAGTCAATGATATTGCTCCCACATTTAAAAAAATTTAATAAAGCATATCTTATTTTTTGTCCACTTTTCCAAAAAACTTTCAAAAATAAAAGTATTGGTATGATGTAGATTTTTTAGTGGAATGTTATAGTCAGTTTCATTAATTTTACATTTCTCGTAGTGGAATTGATTTAAATTAAGAGATTTTTTGATAAAAATCTAAAAAATTGAACAAAAGTAAAATAGGTGTACATATTTCGTTACCCGTTGTTCATTTAAAATTAATATTAAAGTCGATGACAACAAGTCTTATGTGTGGCATTTTGTAAACATTATGACCAATTTATCACATCATCACGAAAAAAGACCAAGAAAAGCCAAATACCCTATTAATTGAATTAATTATTTTTTGTTACTTTTGGCTAAAAACAAAAGTTTTGTTTATTCAAATTACATGCCAAATGAAAAGATTTGTAGAAGTTTTTCATGAAATGTAAGGCATACTTGGTATCGGTATAGATTTTTTTTAACATAAAATCACCTAAAATGAGTAATCAGTTTTTGGTACTTTTTATGGGACTAATAATAAAAACACTCATGCTATTGCTCAAGGCTTTACCACGATAATGTTATTTTGACAGTAGCAGTTAGTAGACAGGGACATAGGACTTTTCATACTTTACCGTTTGTCCCGGTTTTCATTTAATTGAATTATTAATTAATCGTCAAGTTTGTGTACGTTATTTTAATTTAATTTGTGAGTAATGAAATAAATATTCTGCTGAGCAAAACATTCGATACCAATTTAAACACTTTTTTGAAGTATACATGAAGTTTACTTTATTGAAGTTAACATTACAAACATGCTACAAACATACAATATTAATGCCAATCATTAATATTCGACACAAAGAACAGTTATATGATGAATAAATCATGTACACATCATGATTATTAAAATTGTTGTCTTTTATATTGATTTAAGATGTAAACATCAATGCAAAGAAACAAATGTATGTTGATATTATGTTCTAAAATTGTTGTACTATTTCAAAATAAACAAAAAACTCAAGTAATTATTATTATTTATTTTATTTCAATTTTCCTAATTTTATTCCTAATTGAACCAGACTACGTATTTTAGAAACTACATCCTATCATGCCATGTCCTTTCCGATGGTTCGTTCTATCTCCATGCCTAATTTTATCATAATCGATTCAGCTGTTTAGCCTAGCTAAATTAGGCAGTAAGATATAATACAGAAAGAATTTCACATTAATATTACTAGCATGGACATTTCCAAATTGATATTGCATGAAAAACTTATGAAATCAATTTTTTAAGTAATAATCCTAAATACGGCCCACGCTTTGGTGAGTTTCAATGTGTGTGTATATGCCACTCTGTTTAATACCTAATTTTCGGTCTGCTATAGTACTTGTATGTCTGTGCTAATTACCTATTTTTATAGGTCTAGGTAGGTATTATATCTTATAGCTACTAGAATACACACACAAACAAAAATGTGTAGGGTAACATAACATCTAGTATTTACAATTTCTAAATTATATTTTATAACAATTTTAATGTAGGTAACATCATTTTAGGTACATTGGTAAGAGGTGCTACCTAGTCATTAAAAAATATTTTAGTGAGTAGGTAGAATGTTTTTGCTATTAACCAAGATTTTAAGTTACGTTTGAATAATGTCAATCTGAGAGACTTGAATTCTATTGGTAAATGATTAATAAACTTTGATTGCACTGTAGTAATAATAGCTCCTATGTGCATTCATAGTGTTATTGACCCGAGGTATGCCAATATTATATTTTTGCCTTGACCGCAAGATGGCAGCACGGCTTGAGCTGTTTGCAAAAGTAGTGTTCGTTATTTTTTACAAATAAACAGATTTCTAGAATATAAATGCCAGTTAACGTCAAAAAGCTGTTCTCTCTAAATATACTCCGCAATGAATCTGTATCTTTTAAATTGTAAATGACACGTATGCATCGATTTTGCAAGACATTAACGGAATTTCCCCAAAAAATCACCCCGTAACTTAAGTGAGGATAAACATTTCCGTAGTAAGCATTTGTTGCAATGGTTTTACTAGTGGCATTCTTGATTACAGATAAAGCATAACAGTATTGAGACAGTTTATTATTTACTTGTATAACATGTCTAATGTTACATTTATAGTCCCCGAAGAGTCGCCAATTATGCGACTTTGGTTATCAGACTCCATAAACCGGACCCAAAACCATAAGTAATTGACAAAGAATTATGTTTAGGTGCCTTTAGGCTTGCCTCTGAAGCCGGGGGCTATAGAATATGGCATTGGTATCTCCTGCCTGTCGTATTAGCCTAGTAAAAGGTGGCCTTTGGGCTTGCGAGTGGTTGGAGATGGGTCTCTAAACACTCAATCCACTCAAACGGGCCCGGAGTGGACGACAACGGTGAGTGGCCACGTTGTCGTATTTGACCGTATAATAAACGCAAGAAGGTCAATAGGAAAGTGCTGGAGCCCCTGGAGAACTCGGAGTCCCCAAGATAGCACAAAAGTAATGATCTCATTTTAAGCTTCAACTGCACGGGTGTCATGGTTAATTGAAAAAAGTTAGTCTTCAGGTTTCGGCCGCGTCCGCAACCAATGTTCGCAACTGGTTGCGTACGAGGAGTTTTTCCTCTTCGTTGGCAACTAGTTGCCATGGGAGAATATTTTTTTCCGCATACGCAACCAACGACTTTTATACATTACTACACTACGTGCGATAGACTAAAATCGATGGTTCCTTAATCCCTCATGGCACTACTGAATTTATGAATACGAAATGACAATTTGTATTTTTTTTAAATGATATATGTCCAACGTGACGGCTGTCATATTCTAGAATGTATAACAGGTGTCAAAGGGACAGTTATCAAACTCGAAAATGGTTTTGTCCGTAATTTAAGACCATTACTGTCTTCGCAAAAATGAGAGAGCTCAACTAGATCTACACTTCAGATGACAGCGGTTAAACTCAAAAGAAAAATATCTCCATAACTGTTCGTATAGGCCGGGTAGCTGGCCCTGGTGTCAGAGTTTTTAAGCCTCCCGAAAGCCTCTGGCTAAACGGTTAAAACAACCGGGACCTACAATATGTCATTTTCAATCCATACTTTATTTCCTCTCCGAAGGGATATAATGGTGGAAAAACAATTTGTCCCTACTCCCTATGCCATGCTACCCGTGCTAGGCACGAAACGTACCAAACAAATATGCCCAGTTGGAGAAACTCAAAATATAAATGCAGTTATTATTTCTTCGCCTGGCCACGTACAGTTTTTTTGCATAGAAATTATAAAGTAAAATTCAGTCAGGTTAAACCGCCTTTATGCCGCTCGTTCAATTAACAAACCTCTATATTTTTAGTAAAACTATTAAATGTAGTAGAATATTCCAACAAAGCTCAACTACCTACTTAACCCTGAACTTGCAACCACGGTCTCCATGTAAACGCCACCGGTCCACGTGACTTAGTAAACAGAGAATTTAATTACCACATACCGTTCACGTGTAATGCATTGCAAAATAATGAAACGTCGCTTATCGTACAATCATTTCGATGCACATTTTTTTGCAAAATCTTGTTTTGAAATTATTGCATACCTATAATATACCTGCTAAACCTAATCCTGTGGAAAAGTACCGAAGTTTGTATAGTAAAGTAGTCACAGTAACACGTAAACAGTTGAAAATTCATGAGGCCTTGTCGCAACTTCTTATGATTAAGTACACCGTTTTCCTGTAGGTACACAATCCAAAAAATAGTACAAAACAAGAAATGGCTGGATTGACCCCATAGTAAAAGGTGTTCATAAGTAATCACTTCCTATAAGCTTACCTACGTATACACTTTCTGGACATGTAAATTTGATTGATTGTATTGCAACTTTTAACTATTAAACCCTATGCAAATAGGTAATTAAAACCATCATTATGAACAACTTTTACTATGTAACCAACCCAAAATTCGAAAAAAAAAAGTTTGCCGTTAAATTCAAAACTGCAACTCGAAATCGACAAAATGTATCAAACTGTAGATTTTTTTTCTAATTTTGTGTTGGCCTCATAGTAAAAGTTGTTCGTAATGATTGTCTCAATCGCCTCCTTTCGGTTTGAAATACACACTAGTTCTGGATAACTCCTGTATATAATTTGTAGAGGTCATATTACGTGGAATACGAATTTGACATCTCACCGCTAGACTGGTGCTCACTTCGACGGTCACCTAAGCGAATATTACAGAATCGCATGGCTGTAGAAATGAATAGAGGCTTCTAGTTTTTACTATACTGATTGACAAGAGCTATCTTGTTTTTATCAATAAGAGCGATCGTAAATAAAAGAATTATAAAGAGATACAAAGTGACCGTGCCGGGTCGTCAACTCCTGTGCAGCCTTGCGACGGCCTGCCGCTGCACGTACTCATCTGCATAAACATGACGCATGGTAAGACTCAACAAAATTAATAAAAATAGGTATAAAAATAAATAAAAAATCTCCTCATTTCCCATTAATGAAGATAAAGTAGTTCTGCGAACCTCCTAAGCCTCGCAAAAGACGAAAGCAAAATCGTCGACTTGAAGCAAAAACCTTCGCTTCGCTTCGGTCAGTAAAAATTAACAAAAATGCCTTTTATTTGTCACAATTGAAGTTAAAGTAATAACATAGCTTTACTTAAATTATGTTCATATATATATTTATTATTATACTGTACTGTATCAGCCTTTTTAACAGTCCACTGCAGGACTTAGGCCTACCCACGAAGGGTGATTGGGCCATATCCACCACGCTAGCCCAGTGCGGGTTGGTGGATTACCAAGTGCGATTGCAATTTTTGTGCAAACGAAGTGCAATTTTTTTTATTATACAGGGTTATTTCTAATCAATTAGCATCCTTTTACGGGCTATTCTGTGCATCAAAACTAACAATTTTTGTCCTGCAACTTTTGTCAAAATTAAAAAAAAATATTGTTGTTTCATAGAATAAATCGTTCACCCGCGACAAAATGTATGGAACAGCTGATTTTTTTTTTTGAGTTTTGACAAAAGTTGTTAGTTTTGATGTACCTACAGAATAAGCCCCTAAAAGGATGCTAATTGATTAGAAATAACCCAAGGACTTTGTATACTATCTGGACTGCGCACAGACGAAATTTGGCTCAAAGTTAGTTTAGGAAAATTCAACCTTAATGCGTTGCAACAAAACATATATTCCTTTGAAATGGCATAAGAGAGACGCTGTGCCGAGTGAGACTTCCCAAAGTGATGAAGTTGTCCCGCTCGCACTATTGCCATTTCGGAACGACATATTTTATATATGGTAGAATTATTACCTGTAAAGCCGCGACTGTCTTAACCATTTCTTAGTTTTTTTAACAATGTAGTTTGTTAAGATTTTAGTTAAAATTGCGAATAGATGCCAATAAACAGAGTTTGACATTTATTTTGTATGAATATACCTACGTCTTTACGATTAACGGTTATTTTTTATTTTTGACTAGAGTATCACCGTCGATTGCAAATGGCGTACTACGGTGTATACAAAGAAGTGTAGTATGGTGACTATGCTGGACATATATCTTAAACATGCTGGGTGTACAATTGGTGTATAGTCGTGGTTGTCATTTTTAATTTTTTTGGGTTGTAGATTTCAAAATTGGCATCTATATTGGAATTAAAAACGGCAGACGTCACTTTTTTGAAAAAATCATGGGTGTAGTTTTCGAGGTTTTTTGGGGTGTAGATTTCAAAATTGGCATCCATTTTGGAATTAAAAATGGCAGACGTCACTTTTTGCTAAAAGTCGCGATGGGTGTCGCTTTTGAGGTTTTTGGGGGTGTAGATTTCAAAAATGGCATCCATTTTGAAATTAAAGATGGCGGACGTCACTATTTTCAAAAAGTCGTCATGGGTGTCGTTTAATAGGTTTTCAGGGGTGTAGATTTCAAAAATGGCATCCATTTTGAAATTAAAGATGGCGGGCGTCACTATTTTGAAAAAGTCGTCATGGGTGTCGTTTAATAGGTTTTTGGGGGTGTAGATTTCAAAAATGGCATCCATTTTGAAATTAAAGATGGTGAACGTCACTATTTTGAAAAAGTCGTCATGGGTGTCGTTTAATAGGTTTTTGGGGGTGTGGATTTCAAAAATGGCATCCATTTTGAAATTAAAGATGGCGGACGTCATTATTTTGAAAAAGTCATCATGGGTGTCGTTTAATAGGTTTTTGGGGGTGTAGATTTCAAAACTAGCGTCCATTTTGGAATTACAGATGGTGGACGTCATTTTTTTGAAAAACCGTCATGGGTGTAGTTTTCGAGGTTTTTGGGGGTGTAGATTTCAAAAATGACATCTATTTTGGAATTAGAGATAACAGATGTTGCTTTTTTTTAAAAGTCGTCATAAGTGTTATTTTTTGAGAATTCGGGGGTTTATATTTCAAAATTGGCATTCATTTCGGAATTAAAGATGGCGAACATTACTTCAAAATGGATGCCAATTTTGAAATATACACCCCCAAAAACCTCGAAAACTACACCCATGACGACTTTTTCAAAAAAGTGAGGCCGCTATTTTTTATTTCAAAATGGATGCCTTGTTTACTACGGAAGCCTTAAAATTCTGTTAACTACGGAAGTCTATTCGTGGACAAGTTTTCGTGATTAAGATTTTTCGTGATAAGGTCTATTTGTGACAAAGTTTTCCGTGAAAAAGTTTTTGTGAAAAAATTTTTCGTGGTTAAGTACTGACACGGGTTGCGTGATATGTGTCAAGATTGCATCTATGAAATTTAAACGTTGTTCAACACCGTAAATATGGATTCCAGACCATTACTGTCGTCACAAAAGTGAAGGAACTCATCGAGATCTACATTTCCGATGACAGCTGTCAAACTTAAAAGTGGTTTATCTCCGTCATTATCAATTCTAGACCATTGCTGTCTTAACAAAGGTGAAAGAACTCTTCAAGATCTACATTTCCGATAACAGCTGTCAAACTTGAAACTGAATTATCTTCGTATATATTAATTCTAGACCATTGTTTTTATGGGGATTGGTTTTATAAAGATCTTCAAGGAAGGCCTATGCCCAGCAGTAGGCGTCTTATTGCTAAAGAGACGACGATGACGCAGGACGACGAGTTAGGGGTAAGATAACTGCGATTCCTGCGTGCAGTAACATTCCAAAGAAATATTATATCCCGAGATGATCGAGATGTTTTGGTCATCCTACTTGGAAAAGAGACACAATCATCTGATGTGGTATCCTTGTCGGCACGTTTTTCTTTGCCAGTACTCAATCCTGTTTATATGATAAATCCATGAAATAACCCTTTATATTTCTAGCTCTGCCATCTCTACACTTAACTGTCGATTGGGCGATACGTACGAAACGAGCTGACTCAAAATTTCTCAATCGTACGGCTAAAGAATAGAGCAGTCTGCCAGTTTCCTGATAAATACAATCAATGAAAAGCTGTTCAAAATCAGAGTGAATAGGCATAGTGTAAATCTGTGTGATTCATCTTTGGATTCTTCGGCCACAACGTCGCTTTTTACCATGTAAAATTGTTTTAATATATAATAATAAAAATGACATGTTGACATGTTGTATAAACTGGAATTGACTAATATAAGTATAAATAACTTTTTAATAACCTATACTGTCCCACTCCTGGGCAAAGGTCTCCCCCATTTTCTTCCAAGAGTCTCGGTCCATCGCGGATGCACCCCGATCGATGGGCCAGGATCGTCACGGAGTACCCACTCCACCCACTCTGACGGACGACGCAGCCAGGGAAGGCCTAAGAAGCGCTGGCGTGACGATCTTGACTCATTCTAGAGGGGTTGGCAAGAAGTTGCGATGGACCGAGACTAATAAAATACAACAATAAAAAAAATTGTATGTAAATTTCATAAAATTTTCTAAAAAAATGTTCAGAAACTGATTGGCATCCATATCGCCTAACAACTGACAGTGAACTTGGTTAGGTTTCATTCCTTTCTCTACATTCGCTGAATTTCATCTTTAATTTGCCGAATCAGACCCTAGCTGATAACTTAACAGGTATTTTGGCCGCTTTCTCTATATATACCGAACGTCAATGATGTCAGTCCAACGTGTTAGATAACAAAATAAATAAATACAAAAATGGGAGTAAACAAACAAACAACTTGATTATATACCACACACGGACCGTGACTAAGTCGCCAGATTCCCAATGCCACTGGTAACTGGTAGGAACCGCCTCCTTATCGCCTAAGGACCGAGTTAGCACTCGGTGGCGGCGTGAAGGCTAAATTTAAACTCGTAGGCAGGCCTAGCTGTTTGGTTTGGACTGTTATCGGAAGCAAATACAAGGATGGAAGGATGATGTAAATTTATAATTTTTTATAGTAGAGAGGTAGTCGTAGATGGCGCAGTTTGAGTAGATATTTCATAGCGATCACCGACGTTAAGCAATGTTTGTCTTTGTCAGTCTTCGGATGTGTAACCGTGAGTGGTAATTTTTTACAACTAAACGCTACCGTGGCTTAAATTACACGTTAAATTGTAGGTAGCGGTTATTTAAACCGTTTGGGTACCTATGTTAGATGGCTTCAGGCGGCTTAAAGCTCTGTCGCCAGGCCCGCTCATCTGGCCTATAGGAACAGATACCTACTAGCGGTTATTAGACAGGTTTGCAGGCACAGATCAGGTATGCAAGAGGAAACAACAAATCTTCTTTCACTGATTTATTTTTGCGAGTCTGGGACTATACGCTATAAAATTTAACTTGATCTCTGCGACAGCTGTCAGAAAAATCATGCCTATGAAGTCCTGAATTTCTTAATAGTACAGACAATACCTGTCAATGTCATACTTCATGGGCATGCCGATTAGTGATGGGCGACGAATGATCGTGACCACAGAGTTTTAGATAGAGTTTTAATTAAAATATCGATAGTTTATACTGACGATATTTTAAATAAAACTTAATTTATCATTAATTTTATTGTATATTTTAATATCATAACATTTTTTACATGTGTAATTAAATTAAACCCAATTATATGTTACATTAGCATCGATAATAGTGAAAAACGTCGATAAATACTATCGTTACATTATTATGAGTATTTAATTAATATCAAAACATTATTGACATGTGTACATACTTAATCTTAAATAATAGTAAGTAAATAAAATCCAATTTCTCACCTTCAACTACTCATTCGATTTTATTACAACATTGTTTGAAAATCGATTTTTTCCATCACCATCTCGACTCTAAATATGTCAATATGTAACTGTCGCAGAGATCAAGTTAAATTTTATAGAGTATAGGATTATTACGAAATTTCTTGCATGAAGGTTCTAAAAGAAGTAAGCTTCGCCAAGCGCAGGGTAGCCGAGAATAGTGGAAAATTTGTCGATTTGTATATGTACCTACTAATCAGATTTACAAAACTAAGTTTTTATATTGTTTAAAAAGTTTTTGAACTAGAACTGCAAATAAAAAGAAATAAAAAATAAATACTCGTAAACTGAGATCAGAGTTAGCCTCTCAGAACCTTTCGTAAACTGAGATCAGAGTTAGCCTCTCGAAATGACACGAAAACGAAATCTTTCTAACAAAAAAAGCAGAGCAAAAGCAGCTGTTAAAACCAAAAATCCGTTATCCATCTATCCATCAGCCGTATGACATCCACTGCTGGACATAGGCCTCCTCTATGGATCTCCAGTGAGACCGGTTGTAAACGGCTTGTATTCATGGATATAAGCCGAAGGATGACGCTGCAGCGTGATCCTCCATCGTGTTCCTCCTCGCAGGCAGAGGCGGACTAGCAGCCGCCCCCCCCCCCCCCCCTCCCCATCTCCGTTACAATTGCATTTAAAACGTTTTCAGTGATTAGGCCAATAAAGTCTTCACTTAAGTATTGTTGAAGAAAGGTAGGTAGTATGTCCACTTCCTGGATTTCCATACCGTGCTAAGTCCTTAGCTAAAGAGGGATCAAATTCAGAAATAAGCTCCAACGACATCAAACAATTCCCATTGTGTAATGAGCCGATTTTTTTGTGTTTCTCTCTAAATGCTAATCAACGTGACGCGAGCGCTTTTACACACGCTACTTCTCTTTTTAAGATATTTTTCCAATAATTAATTTCTTCAACGTACTGAATTGTTAATGTTTGGTCTATGCGACCTAAAGCGTTGCCTCTATTTGTCATTTGAAGAACGGATAATTTATGTGTCGGATAATTTTCATGACTCTTTGATGCGCATATTTCCAGTCACTATAACCTTTATTTTTGTCAAATGAGCTCGTACCACCGTTAAAAAGAAGACACGGTCCACAAAACACACCCAGTGCTCTTGGAGTATAGTAATCACTTTCTTGAAACTTTTTCACCGTTCAAATGCTGGCGTTCGAACAAACATTTTGTAAATTTTCGCACTTTATCTTTATAAGTGCATTCACAAATTTTTTGGAGTGTCTTCGCTGAAGGATACTGATGGCGCATCGTTGGACTTAATAACACGTGGGAGTACTGGTTTTGATCGGTTATGCACTTCTCAGAATTAGTGGAAGTTTTTTAAAAAAAATGTTATTTTGCTGGTTTTCTAATAACATCTTTTTGTTTATCATTCTTTTCCTTAGCTCGTTTAAAATACTTAGCTCCACTTAGTCTTATTTTTCTATCAATTGACAAAGACATGTTCAAAAAATATCCACTTCGGTGGCACTTAGAAAAATTGGCATTATGCATTTTATTGATTAAAGTTATTGACTTATAATTACACGTAAAATTACAATCAGAGGCACATGAAATCTGTTCCTCATACTCGGTTCAAAACTGACTGAGATACCTACAACATGGAGCGTCGTTGACCATGCAGTAAAAACCAATGTAACCCCTCTTGGTGAATTTTTTGGAAAACTTTCAAAAGTACTTTTTATTTGAAAGACAATCCTTTCCAGAAATATTTCATTTTCAGCTTTATTTCTAGATTCCTAAAGCTTAATTTATGATAACGTGTTTAGGTAAAGCAAATGTTAGACACGTTCTGAGAACAAGTGCGAGTTATACTGCCCTCTCAAAAAATACAAAATGTTGTAAAACCCTCATAAAATTCACAAAGTGAAAGATTAAGGCAATTGTTAGCAACTCTTATTGTTATTATGGCTCTCCAATCGTAAATTATGGTAAAACAATTACGTATTGCCATCTTTGGGTATTACGCAACGAAGCACCCCAAAAATTATAAAGCTTCGTTTCTTGTGTTAAAACATACAGCAAACTATTTCCGCACACGTGTGTTCCCAACTACAGCAATGAGCATCGAGCTAGAATGTGAACTCTGTAAAACTTGCCTTAAAGAACATTTTTGCATTTCAATATGTTGAGTTAACAATCTTCACTGACCGCCCGCTGATAGGGCTACTAAATCAACTCCACTGTTTTTGTGGAATATTTTTCAAAGGATGAAACAAATATATTTTGCAGTAATGTGACAGTTTTGTTAGTGTTCTTTTTAAATTCTATTATGGTACACACACATGTTTTTGGCCGCCCCCAAAATCCGGCCGCTCTAGGCCCGGGCCTTGTCGGCCTTTAGGCAAATCCGGCACTGCTCGCAGGTTTAGTTATGTCCTACGCTGCGCTTGAATAAAACTTGAATAAGTCTGATAAAAGAAGAGTTTTAAATGTTCCAATAAAATTCGTCCCAAGCACATGCATCAAGGGGATGTGAGTGACGTCAAAACGTAGCCGCACGCGTGTCGCGCGGCCGCGTGACGCAACGCTATTCTTGACCAAACGACGCGGTCTGTGGCTACCGGGCTGGTTCCTTGAATCGATTAAAAGGCTGACACTTCAGCTTTTAATCTTACAATTGTCTAGGAGTGTTCCAGTAACATTTGTCACAAGCACTTTTAACGCGAGTGACGTCAAAGCGTATAGCCGCACGTGCGGCACGCGTGTCGCGCGGCCGCGTGACGCAACGCAGTTATTCTCGAATCTCAACCAAACACAGCGGTCTGCGGCTACCGGGCCCGAACCCTTCCTCGAATCGGCTGAAAAACACAACTTACACTGTTCTCACCAAAAGTTTTCCTGAATATTCTGAATAGTCTCTCTGCCGGAATCTGCACTTCCAGTAAAGTATAATCGTTATAAAGAACTTTTGCTTAGGGAAAACTAAATAGTATACCCGAAATTGCATAAAAATGCTCATACATTTGCTTATACTCTTCATACATTTTGGTCGAGTGAACACCACGTAACTACCCACGGTAAACGCAGCATAGAACATCCTCTACAAAGAATTGACGATCTCATTTAGAACGTAGGATTGCTAATTTTACTAAATATCCTAGTGAACGTCCTAATATAGCTGATATGATGACACATTTTGGCAGAACAAAGCAAATAGAACCTATTGAAAGTAGATTTTATCGCCTGTATACATATCGAAATGATGTAAAAAAGACTGAAGAATTGCTGTCGAAAATTACCAGCCACTTGTTCTGCATAATATTTCAGATTCATGTCATGTCGAAAGCTACTTAAACTCTTAGAGCGAGGTCAGTTAATTTGGTTCATCGACAGATCACATCTCATGCAATAATTCTGATTTGATCTCGTGAATGAAGTCCGAGAAAAAAACGTAATCTATATAGTTGGGCTACAAGACTGTTTCGAGTACTTAGCAGGATAAGCGATAAGATCGAAGCGTTTACATTGCGACCGTGAAATTCCAAATCTATGTCAAAATACAAGTATTCATACTGAATCGTATCGAGCTTCACATCAATAATATCACAGTTTTATGGACCGGGTGTTTTTCTCAGAGGGCTGTGTAGCGGCACGCTGCCAAAACAAGGAAAGTAGCACATGAGCCCGAACGGCCATTGTGAGCCAAGTGCCTTGCCACTGGGGAAAGTGTTGACCTCGGTCTTTGAACCGCGGCCAGGCCAATGGAAACATACTGATTGCCGAAAAGAGTATGAATAGGGTGCCGTTACTAATAAAATCATAATAAGCAGTTGGTCGAGCGAATATTTTATATCTATTAAAACTTCTAGTAAATTACTTCTCTATAATATATTATGCCTCTTAAATTTTAGGGTATCCAATGTACTTATCATTGTTAACAATATTTATTATTTTTGACTGCCTCGGTGGCTCAGTGGTTAGTGACCCTGAATTCAGGATCAAAGAGGCGTGGGTTCAATTCCCAGGGCAAGCATTTAAGTAATGTGATAAACATAGGTGTTTGCTCTGTGTCTGAATGTTATTTAGGTACTATCTATAGAAGTATATCTATATTATAAAAATGTATATGAAGTATTATCAGTCTCTGGCAGTCATATCACGAGCTTTGCTTAGTTTGGGGTCAGAGACCGAGTGTAAGATGTCCTCTAATATTTATTTATTTAATTTATTATGAGACCGACTCTGGAATCCCAAATAAAACAGCTGTTCTCCACCTAAGTTTACTGACCTTCGTCTTCGACAACAGAATGTGTGAAACAGCTGGTATTTTTTCGCGATTGAACTCTCTCATTAAATATTTTAAACAAAGGACACGTTCACAAAATGTACGAAGGCTGGTATAATAATAATCAAAAAATCTAATCACAGCATGCGTTACATCTCGAGAAAATACACATTATTTTGAGTTAAAATCAAAAAAGCGCCCTCCGATTTTTTAAAATTAATTTGAATTTCTTTGTATGTATAAATACATTATCTGACAGAATAGGTTGATTATTTCTATCAACTATGATTAAGCAACCTTGAAATAGCTAAAATCAAAGCATTTTATCAGTTACACCCAATTCTTAATGAGTATATTGAAAATATATTACTCTAACTGGATGCACTAACTTTTTATGAATTCTATAATTTTAGCAAAATATGACATAAATATCGAATAATCAGGCAATAATGTACGGTAAATAACCATCTAAGAAGCACTTTAATAAGCAAAAAAAATGTGAGTAAAAAATGTTTTATATAATTTATTTCTAAATGGAGGGAGGAAAAAATATAAAAATATTTTTAAAAAGCCCATAAAGCAAGCTTTCTAATGATGCATATAACATCTTGGTTAGATTTTTCTCTGAATATACCATTTGTGGACATGTCTTTTGTTAAATCTGAAACTAACTCTTATTTTAAGTTAAATAGAGCTTGAAAAACTGATAGAAACGCAGCATTGAGAAAATAAGAATACAAAAGATGAGTTTATTGAATTATAGCATCGCAGCGTGATTCTGTAAAAAAAACGCGTTCGTTACGTATGCCCTAGGTTTAGATTTCCTTCTTTATTTACAGAAATTCGAGTGAAAAATATTCCATTTTCAAATAATATAATTTAAACTAGACTTATGTTTAATTTCTAACGCTATTTACTACACTCAATAAGGAAGTTTCCCGTTTTCTAGTTTTATTTTTATTAAATTACACTAAGCCTGCAATGAATTATGGTGTTTTTATTTTTCAATTATCTTCAAAAATGACGGAGTTATGAATTTTTAAACATGACCGCACGAAATCAAAAAACCTCGCGACGGATTTACGCGTGTGACGTTATTCGGCTTCAGAGCCGCGCCGTGAGTTAGGCGGGAGTAAGGAAAAAAGGAAATAAAGTACTTCACCCTTTGCTGGGTATTTTTCTGATCAACATTTACTATGGGACTAACCTCCCAAAATAACGAATAAAATGTCAGCATTCCCATAATTTTGACGTGAGTAAATGAACTTTATATCTAAATGGAACAAGACTTGGTGTATATGTCTAGTGTACTGCGATTTTTACATCTGTAACCATTAACTAGTAGCTCTCCAAACAGTAGACCTCGCAAGTAGACATTTTCTTGTAATAAGTTCTCAAAAATGCACAACTTTCACAGGTAAATATATTCTTAATCATAAAAATGGTAACGTTCTTTACTAAGATATTATTGTATATAATGGGACTACGTAAGTAAGTTTGTATAGGCCGGGTGGCTAGCCCTGGTGTCAGAGTTTGGGACTGATCCCCTATACAGGGTTAACTAGCTAGAACTGGTGAAGCGTAATATATTTTGTTCCAATAAAATAATTTAGATAATTTTTTTCAAGGCTTTTATTTTCTAGTCCCAATAAGTTGTCAAGTGCGTGTCAAGACATGCGTATGATAGGCTTCCGTAGACGTGACGATGATTATGATGATGATAAAAACCAATTTTTAAGATGGTTGATTACTAGGAAAACGTAATTTAGTATGAATTCTTGGTTGCCTGGGAGAATTCGCTTAAAGCGATAAGGCCACCAGTTAGAAACCTATTAATTGTATTGTTTTGTCCCTGTATTTTTTTTATGTTATGTGGTTGTCTAATAAAGTGTTATTGTTTGTTTGTTTGTATGAAATATACATGTGAAGTCGATGACCCCTAATGTTTAAAAATTTCAATTTTTTCTTTATAGCTCTAAAATTTATGATTCCACAGTGCTCAAAATAATTTTCAGGGAAAGTTTTTAAAATGGTCTGTAAACGGCGTCCGTTCGTTACACGGACATAACGAAGTTTTAAGGGTTCCTCGTTTTACTACGAAACCCTAAAAATGACTGAACAAAGTGACAACTGTCAAATTCTAGAATCCATACTAGGACGACATGTCAGGTCTCAAAGTGACAGCTGTCAAACTTAAATGCGGTTTATTTCTGTAACTAACGATTTTAGACCATTGCTGTCTTCACAAAAGTGATAGAACTCAACAATATCTATATTTCGGATGACAGCTCTTTAAAGTAATTTATCTCCGTAACTGTCGTTTCTAGACCGTTACTTTAGGCACAAAATTGATAGAGCTCAACGAGATCTACATTTCGGATGACATCTATCATGCCACTCTAGTATGAATTCTATAATAATATGCCATATAATGGCAGCTGTCACTTTGACATCTGTCATTTTCGGACTTAAAAAATAAGTCCTGAAAAACCTATTACCTACAATGACTTTATAAGAACAAATATTAGGCTGAGAAGTTTTGGATAACCCTATACAGGGGATTAGTCCCATAGTAAAAGTTGGTCACAATTTACAATGATATTTTAGGACAGAATATTGTAATTATGATTATATTTGCCTGTGCAAGTTGTGCATTTTTGGAAACTGATTACTTACCAGAAAATGTTCACCAAAATGTATACTTGTGAGGTCTACTATTTGGAAAACTACTAGTCAATATATACAGATGTAATAACCGCAGAACAGTAGGTACACACGCCAAGTCTTGTTCCATTTAGAAATAAAGTTCATTTACTCACGACAAAATCATGGGAATGCTGACTTTTTATTCGTTATATTGGGAGGTTAGTCCCATAGTAAATGTTGATCATAACATAAAGATAAGTACAATGATATTCTAGAACGTATTCGTGGCTTAGAAAAATACCCAGCATAGAATGAAGCACTTTATTTCCTTTTTTCCTTACTCCCGCCTAACCTACGGCGCGGCTCTGAAGCCGAATGACGTCACACGCGTAAATCCGTCGCGAGGTTTTTTGATTTCGTGCGGTCATGTTTAGACATCCATAACTCTGTCATTTATTAAGATATTCGAGTAATTTTTTCACTGTGTCTAATATAATTCTAACGTCCTTAAATGTATATAATTATTTTTAGTTTTTATGATAAAGGAAACTTCCCTATTGTAAGATAGTTTACGTTTTGTCGATAGAGAATCAGACACGATAACGATTTCACTTTTACGCCTAAGTATTTCAAATATTTGCATAACACTTACGATTCAAAACATCAGTAAGTATTACCTACTACGTATCATAATCATTTCACACAGGATGCGATAACTTTAAATGTAGAATGAACAATATAAACTGCGTTTAAACAAAGAGCTGCATCAGTAGTTCTGAGTCATGGAAACCGCTAGAAAATCACTAGATATAGGAAGTCAACTGTTGTAACGCGGTTACACTAACCACTAAGCAACTGAAATACTAGTAAAATGCTTTAATGGACTCAAAGTAAACCTACTACAAAGGATGTAGGTTATACAGTTACTAGTTTTTACCCGCGGCTTCGCCCGCATACGCAATATATCATAATAATTTATAGCCTATGTGTTATTCTGATATATCCTACTAATATTATAAACGTGAAAGTTTGTGAGGATGGATGTATGGATGTTTGTTACTCTTTCACGAAATGAAACTTTGCAATAATATAGCTTATATATCAGAATAACACATAGGCTATAAATTATAATGAT
Source organism: Hypomecis punctinalis (assembly GCA_949316475.1). NCBI lineage: Eukaryota > Metazoa > Arthropoda > Insecta > Lepidoptera > Geometridae > Hypomecis > Hypomecis punctinalis. The sequence goes on along the minus strand of OX438799.1, from coordinate 23,657,812 downwards.
ATATTGCGTATGCGGGCGAAGTCGCGGGTAAAAACTAGTAAGCTATATTATTGCATAGTTTCATCTTAATCCGTTCAGTAGTTTTTGCGTGAAAGAGTAACAAACATCCATACATCCATCCTCACAAACTTTCGCGTTTATAATAATAATAGGATAGACCGCGCCACACAAGTTGGCGGATGTGAAGTTAGCTACAAGCTGCGCAATAGCCAATCAACGTGCGGCTTTATGTGAGCTTCAGTCAGGATTGGATATTATGCAGCTTGTATCTAACTTCACATCCGCCAACTTGTGTGGCGCGAACTATAAGCGACGTCCGGTGCGGTCAGTCTGCGGATGGGTGACCGCTGGTGGCATATACAACAGAGCGATGCTGTGACGCGGATGACACGTTCAATTGTGAGTCCCGGTTTTTTTTATCCATTTAGCCATGTCAGAGGTCTTCAGATCGCTTAAAAGCTCTGACACCAGGGCTCGCCACGACCAGCCCCCCTACCGCCTAAAGCAATAGCAATCGTAATAGCAATCGTTTATGACTTCATTTTAGTCATTTGGCACCGCCTATGTGACGTTAGCCATCAAAGTTGTTCATTAAACAATTGTAACAATATGTCAGAGGCCTTCAGGCGGCCTAAAAACTCTGACACCAGGGCTAGCCACCCGGCCTATACGAACTTACTTACTATTAAACAATTTCTTTCGCAATCCGCGCAAAGCAATTGATGGCTAACGTCACATACCTAGGCGGTGCCAAATGACTAAAATGAAGTCATAAACGATTGCTATTACGATTGCTATTGCTTAGGCGGTAGGGGGGCTGGCCTATCGAAAACATCGTCGAAATAAGAAGTTTAAAAGAAAATGTTTACTAACAAGCTTTTATTTACAGTAAATAGTCGTCAAAACAAATTCAACGAACTCAAACAGTTTCATGTTATTTTGTTTTTTCCTCATAAAATTCTCTGATCGCGTCCTTAAACTTAGCCTTCGTTCTGGACGTAATAACCACGCTAATAACAATTAATTAATGACGTAATAATATACCATCGTTTCAAGTTCACAGGCTCTTAGGAGGATACTGAGGAATGACGTCACCGAAGTGACGCTGGCTGGCTGAAACCGCGCCTGTAGAAACAAACGCGTCATTTTATACGTCCAAGAAGAGATATTAGGAACCTGCAAAAAATACAAGCATCGGCTAGAAAGATATCCCAATGAGCTGGCTGTGACACTCACAGAGCAAGGATATATACCGAGGCTAAAAAGAAAGCCTGTCATCAATTAGAATAAGATCAATAAGAGGAGATGCACTCACTGGAGTGCACACTTGACATGTCAACCGAACACCCAAATCATCTACTTAAAGTGAAACTGATCGTAGATTTATGTGGAACAGAACAAATAAAAAAAAAAATTATACGATAATTTACAAAAAAAAATGAGACTTAAGGATATTTAGGCAATTTCTACGTCAATACATTGACGTTAGGAAAAACATGTTAACTATAGGAAGTTTAATCGAAAATTTATAATTCTTGTATCACAGTGTTTACAATCGAAGTTCTCCAAAATAAATTTTATATTTTTTTTTGAAGTGACACTTCTAATGCAACTTCTAACAAGGTTGCGTTAAACGTTTAACGCTACCATGGAGGGGGTATGAAAGCACTGTTGCGTCGAAGTTTCACTTCATCCGCGCGGAGGGACTCCACCCATTATTTTTTTGTGTTAAACTAGTATCTGTTAGGTCTGAGAAAAGGTTGTAGGATATTTTTATACTTCTATGTGGTATGGGTGGCCGTCTACAGATTATTATTTATGGTGAAATGATGTTTTCCGCGTCAACTAGTATAAATATTAAATAATAAAGAGAGTTGAAATGAGAACTATTTTATGATTTTTTTGAAAAAAAATCTTATCCTTGCCTGATGACTGAATCTTTTTTGCACTATCCCAAAATAGCATTACTTGTTTGTTTTGAAAACGATTAATTAAACGAGAATGTCATTTTTGACCGACGAACCACCGGAGGAGGTATACAATTGGAAGCGTATTTATTTATAATATATATTTTTATGTGTCACCACGCATAACTTTTGTCGTAGTAGTCCGATTTCAATAGTTATTTTTTTATTGTAAAGAATATACTTCGAAATTGGTTCCAATTAAATTTTATCGAAATCGGCTGAGCCGTTTTTGATAAATCAACAATAATGTGAAAAATGCTACATCGATCCTTGCGAAATATTCGCGAATACTGTACACGGGTGAAGTCGGTCATGCAAATTTTTGCAAAAAATAATCTTGTTGGTACACGTACCGTAGTAAAGTACTATAATATTCCAAACACCAAACATAAATGTATAACTAGTACCAAACAGAAATGTATAATTAGAGTGTTTTGGACGTCAAAGAGATTATAAATACATCTTAATTAATTTCTGCACTGGGCAGAAGTTTGAACATTTTTAAATAAGTTGTTTCAACATCGCGGGAGTCGACTAGGGATCTCAACGATGACGTCAGTCAACAAGTAACGCTATATGCGTGACGGAAATCGCGCCTAAACGGAACTCTGACGACATTTTCCACAACAATGAGTAATTACTTAATACTTTATACACTCCTTCATTTAAGGACGCTGACTAGCAATAGTCCACGTCACTCCAACCCTCTACATTACACAAGGTTGTAAAATTATGTCGTAAGCTTCCCTTGTACTTATTTGTGGATTTGCTTATTCGAAGCTGTCAGACCAGACGTAAAGGCCGAATCAAATATCTTGGCGGCTGTAAAATTAGCTACAAACAGCGCGAAACCTCCTCCCGCAGGTCTTATGAGAGCTTCAGTCAGAATTTGGTTACTTATCCGCAACTTGCTAACATCACAACACCAAGGAGAATGGCTCGACTTATAACATAATTTTCAGCCACATTTCAACGTAGTCTTCTAATAAACGACCGTACTCTTGCAGTTTTGCTAAGTTTGGTACTAGTTTTTTTGCTGTTGGATACGTCACTCCAAAAATGGATCTTGTGAGATTGGTTTTTCTTGCTAGATCCGTTTATTATTCTAAATGGATCTACTGGTAAAAAAAAATATCATTAGATACTTCGCCTCGAAATTGGATCTAATGAGAAAAATATGTCTCACTAGATCTAACGTGGATCTCTCGACTGGATCTATAGAGAGTGATCCGCTAATTTCTAACCACCTGCGTCTTATAAAAGCAGTATTACTTCGCAGTTTCTGTTAGCTGTGTTCAACGATATTTTCGCTGATTTTTAACAGATTTAAAAAATATGTTTTAGTTCAAAAGAGTATACTCCCGAGGTGAATTTAAATTTTATGAAAACTGATTGAGTCGTTTTTGAAAATTCAGTAATAGGTAATGTAAAAATTACTACATCATTTCAATTTTTGACCGACGAACTACCGGAGGAGATATACAATTCGACGCGTATATATATATATATATATTTTATGTATAATCACGCATACTCGTAACTTTTTTCATAGTACCTAGTCCGATTTCAATAATTCTTTTTTTTATTGGAAAGAGTATAAATACGAAATTCGAAATTAGTTCCATTTAAATTTTATCGAAATTGGCTGAGCCATTTTTGATAAATTAACAATAATGTGAAAAATGTTACATCGATTCGTGCATAATATTTGCGTTCTAGTGACGCACCCCGGCTTTGCACAGTTGTATTATACATTTAAACATTTCTCTTGAATTACTCCATCTATTAAAACAAACTGCATCAAAATCCGTTGCGTAGTTTTATAGATATAAGGATACAGGGGGACAGACAGCGGAAATCAACTTTGTTTTATACTAAATATGTAATGATTCTGTACACGGGTGAAGTCGGTCATACTATTTTTTGCAAAAAATAATTATATTAGTAGCGCTCATAAGGTGGCCATACACGGTCAGTTAAACTGATCAGTTTTTCGCGTCACTCCAAATAGGGCTCATTCAGTAAATTAATAGGTAGGAATTTGTGGTACACGATTTGAACCACTATCTGAAGCTGAGCTCACACGATGCTATGATCGCATCTGTTCATCAGATCAGTGCAGCGGGGGCCTAATGTTGATAACTATTGCTGGTAAGCTTAATTGAAGAAACCAACAACTTTGATTCCCATCAACTTTTTCCAGGATCGATATTTTTTTTAATAAGTTAGTGGTTCTATTTTGTTTCTTCCATAACTTGTTATTTCAATTTTTCATGAGAAATTATCGAAGCCGAAGTTGCTTGAAATTTGATTTCCTACAACTTTGATTCTCATCAACTTTTTATAGGATCGATATTTTTTTAATAAACCAGTAGTGCCATGGTGTTTCTTCGATAACTTGTGTTATTTCAATTTTTCATGAGAAATTATCGAAGCCGAAGTTGCTTGAAATTTGATTTCCTACAACTTTGATTCTCATCAACTTTTTATAGGATCGATATTTTTTTAATAAACCAGTAGTGCCATGGTGTTTCTTCGATAACTTGTGTTATTTCAATTTTTCATGAGAAATTATCGGAACCAAAGTTGTTTGAAATTTGATTTCCTACAACTTTGATTCCTATCAACTTTTACCAGGATCGATATTTTTTTTAATAAGTTAGTGGTTCTATTTTGTTTCTTCCATTACTTGTTATTTCAATTTTTCATGAGAAATTATCGAAGCCGAAGTTGCTTGAAATTTGATTTTCTACAACTTTGATTCTCATCAACTTTTTCTAGGATCGATATTTTTTTTAATAAGTTAGTGGTTCTATTTTGTTTCTTCCATAACTTGTTATTTTAATTTTTCATGAGAAATTATCGAAGCCGAAGTTGCTTGAAATTTGATTTCCTACAACTTTGATTCTCATCAACTTTTTATAGGATCGATATTTTTTTAGTAAACCAGTGGTGCCATGATGTTTCTTCGATAACTTGTGTTATTTCAATTTTTCATGAGAAATTATCGAAGCCGAAGTTGCTTGAAATTTGATTTCCTACAACTTTGATTCTCATCAACTTTTTATAGGATCGATATTTTTTTAATAAACCAGTGGTGCCATGATGTTTCTTCGATAACTTGTGTTATTTCAATTTTTCATGAGAAATTATCGGAACCAAAGTTGTTTGAAATTTGATTTCCAACAACTTTGATTCCCATCAACTTTTTCCAGGATCGATATTTTTTTTAATAAGTTAGTGGTTCTATTTTGTTTCTTCCATAACTTGTTATTTCAATTTTTCATGAGAAATTATCGAAGCCGAAGTTGCTTGAAATTTGATTTCCTACAACTTTGATTCTCATCAACTTTTTATAGGATCGATATTTTTTTAATAAACCAGTGGTGCCATGATGTTTCTTCGATAACTTGTGTTATTTCAATTTTTCATGAGAAATTATCGGAACCAAAGTTGTTTGAAATTTGATTTCCTACAACTTTGATTCCTATCAACTTTTACCAGGATCGATATTTTTTTTAATAAGTTAGTGGTTCTATTTTGTTTCTTCCATAACTTGTTATTTCAATTTTTCATGAGAAATTATCGAAGCCGAAGTTACTTGAAATTTGATTTCCTACAACTTTGATTCCCATCAACTTTTTCTAGCATTGATATTGTTTTGAATAAAATAGGTGTGCCATTTTGTTTCTTCAATAACTTTTGTTATTTCTTTCTTTCATGAGAAATTATCGGAACCAAAGTTGTTTGTAATTAGATTTCCTACAACTTTGATTCCTATGAACTTTTTATAGGAAAGATATTTTCTTCAATAAGATAGGTGTGCCATATTGTTTCTTTAATAACTTTTGTTATTTTTTTCTTTAATGAGAAATTAACGGATCCATAGTTGTTTGAAATTTGATTTCCTACAACTTTGATTCCCATTAACTTTTTGTAGCATCTATATTTTTCGAATAAGATAGTAAAATACACACACTAAATGACACCATTTAGTTTCTTCAATTAAGTTTACCAGCAATAGTTATCAACATTAGGCCCCCGCTGCACTGATCTGATGAACAGATGCGATCATAGCATCGTGTGAGCTCAGCTTCAGGTAGTGGTTCAAATCGTGTACCACAAATTCCTACCTATAAATTTACTGAATGAGCCCCATTTGGAGTGACGCGAAAAACTGATCAGTTTAACTGACCGTGTATGGCCACCTATAGGCTAGTTTGACTAGGTGTTTGTCAGCGATCGTCGAAGTTAAGCAATGTCCCGCACGGTCAGTCTTTGGATGGGTGACCGCGGGTGGCACTTCCATCTGAGCGCTGCCGTGGCTCGGATGACACGTTTAATTGTAGGTCCCGGTTGTTTTAACCGTTTAGCCATGTCAGAGGCCTTCAGGCGGCTTCAAAACTCTGACACCAGGGCTAGCCACCCGGTCTGTACAGGGTACTGTACTGTACCAGCCTTTTTAATAGTCCACTGCAGGACGTAGGCCTACCCACGTAGGGTGATTGGGCCATATCCACCACGCTGGCCCAGTGCGGGTTGGTGGATTCACATACGCCATCGAATTTCTTCTACGGACGTATGCAAGTTGCCTCACGATGTTTTCCTTCACCGAAAAGCCAGTGGTGTGAAATTCCGTACATAAATTCCAAGGAACTCATTGGTACGGGACCGGGGATTTGAACCCACGACCTCACGATTGTAAGGCAGGTGTCACTACCTCTTGACCACCATGGCCAGTACAGGGTTATTTCTAATCAAGTAGCATCCTTTTATGGGATTGTTCTATACATCAAAACTAACAACTTTTGTTCTGCGACTTTTGTCGAAACTAAAAAAATAAAATCAGCTGTTCCATACATTTTGTTGAGGGTGAACGATATTTTTCTATGGAACAACAACTTTTTTTTTGAGACTTGTCAAAAGTCGTTAAACAAAAGTTTTTAGTTTTAATGTACATTATTAGCCCCTAAAAGGATGCTAATTGATTAGAAAAACCCTGTACACGAACTTACTTTTATTTGGTACAAGTCTATTGTGTAAATCATTAAGGTATCGCTGTCCAAATAAGGCCATCACAATACCTATAAGTGTCCAGGCCACGTCTTAGTCACTCGTTTCCCTGTTATCGCCACTTCAGGGCCATGCCTGCTTCATTCAGCGTGATTCAACAGAATATTTTCGAATCACTGGTTATACATTACCTTTCATTTATTTCCACAATACATATATATTTACAGGTAAAAAAAACATTTGTGGGTTTTCAACAAACACTTTACATGTATGGGACCTACCGCATAAATATTTTTTTATAATTTTAAATTTTTAAGGTTTTTATTTTGAGATCTATATTTAATCTATTATAAGGCTTTATATTAAGATACGGGTGCTTTGTTGTACCCAATTTGGGGAATAGTGTCTTCATAGAAGTTGTATAATTTCTATCTTGTGACAAAAAATAATTTTGTTTTTTTTTTTATTATTATTATTCGGGCAGACGGACACAGCGAAGTTATAACTTTATAAGAGTTAAGGGTTCCTCATTTTACTACGGAACCTTAATAAACGACACAATAAGCTCGATTATAAATGCGCCAGCGTAAATTTAATAGCAACGTAAAAAGCGTTCTCTCTATCGAATGACTAAAGTGAAAAAGAAACAGAACTATGATATTTAGCTATTATAATTACGATGGCGCTTCTGTAGTCGGGCATAATGTCTCGGGTGTTGAAGATGGATCAGATATGTCTTCTCAGTCCTAGCATGTTACTGAACAAATAAACACCCTATGCTCAAAATCTTGCGATTATAGGTGACATAATGATGAAATTTAAAAATCGTACACAAAAATATTTGCCAATGATACCTATATGGATTTGTAACTTGGCAAGCGTGTTACATTGTGGACAGTAGATACTTAGATAGCTCTGCTTAACATTAGGTTCAACGCAAATATGAAAATGTATGCATTTAGGACAGGGACGTGAAAACAAATATGGGAATAACCGGTTTATTCTATTCGGCAATTCAAAACACCTACACAATATTACTGTGGAAGAGGACGCGAAAAAATTGCTTTTGAACCAATTTTTGATCAGGAAGGCTGCAAACTACCATTACCTACTGTATGCCATGGTGGTCTAGTAGTAGTGACACCGGCCTTACAATCGTGAAGTCGTGGATTAAAATCCCGGTCCCGTACCAATAATGAGTTCTTCGGAATTTATGTAAGTACGTAATTTAACACCACTGGCTTGTCGGTGAAGGAAAACATCGTAAGGCAATCTGTATGCGTCCGTAGAAGAAATTCGATGGCGTATGTGAATCCACAAACGCGCACTGGGCCAGCGTGGTGATTATAGCCCAATCACCCTACGAGGATATGCCTACGTCCTGCAGTGGACTATTAAAAAGGCGGATACAGTATAGTATGCACAACTAGACTATACCTACTCTATAACAAGGACAAGGAAGCAATTGAGTCGGGGAATAGCTCAGAAAAGACAACTCAATATTTTGGAAGTTTTCGCCAAAGGTTCAAGACCGTAAACAAGACCGTGTCGTACCTACCATACGCACATTTATAAATACTAATACCTACTTAACAGAAGAGAGATGTGGTGGGTTGGAACAAACATGGGAATAGCGAATAGCCGGTTTATTCTAGATTCAAAATACCCACCTCAATATTGCAACAGTTCTCGCCAAAGGTTCACTTTCGAGGAGGAAAGCCAGTAAACAAGACTACCGTACGCAGTACGCACATCTACAATAATACTTCTCATGGGCGTGGGCAGGAACAAACAGGGGAATAGCCGGTTTATTCTAGATTCAAAAACAGCCAGCTCAATATTGTGGCAATGCTCGCCAAAGGTTCGCTTTCGAGGAAAGCTGTTAGCTGGCAGCGGGTGCGCTGCGTGCGGTGGGCGTGCGCGACACGCGGCGGCTGCGTGCGCGTGACGTCATCGCCGCGCCCGCGCCAACATTGACACACATCGCCGCCGCGCCCGCGCCCGCGCCGTACATCCAATATGCAATTTAGAACTGCGTCGTGAGGAATCTGCATTTGATTCTTTTGTTTCGTTTTTATGTTTATCTCCCCAAAATCGGAGGATAACGTTTTTTGATTGTTTTCGCTAATCACTGAAATATCAAGTTCTTAATCCAGATGAGGTACACATTGACACACATCGACGCGGCTGCCGCGCCCGCGTCGCGCAGTATACCTACATCTAATATGCAATTTTCAACTGCGTCGTAAGGAATCTTCATTGTTGATTATTTTGTTTTGTTTTTCGTTTGACTCCTCAAATCGGTGGAATTATGTTTTCTGCATACTTACGTTTTCGCCAAAACTGGAAAATCGGGGGAAAACATTTTCTAATAATAGTCTAAAAATAAAAAAGCCACTGTCACATTTAGTAGGTATTTCTTAGAATTTGTACAACCAGTAAGTCAGTAAGTAATTAATTCTTTATTTTTGTTTTCGGCTTTACGGCTTCGTACAAAATCTATATTGTTCCTTCTTTTGTTTTGTTCTGACTTTTCGCGCTTCTGGATTTTGACGTTTCATATTTTTGACCAGGAAGAATTTTGATCCGCATAACTCCAGAGAAATTCAATGGTGTTGTGATCAAGGCGCAACGCAACTGTGACAATATAATGGATATTTGTATATATGACCCAAAGGCTCAGTACGGTTATATTCAATTACCCAGAAAATCAGAATGTTTTTTGCATGTATTTGACCTTTGTCGCAGATATTTGTCCCGCTCGCGCCATATAAAATGCAATTTTGAATTGCGTTTTACGAAATTAGTAGTTGCGTCTTTAGTTTTGTTATTTCCTCGACTTCCCAAACAATGAGAGCAGGTTAATATATTATTAGTGTATTTTACTCCTGGTACTTATTTCATTTTCATCAATACCAACATTGTTATTCGTAATTTGACTCATCACCTACAGAATATTGTATTATTTATTTTATAGAGATGAACTATAAAATATATTTTTTTTAAATTGCGTAGGCTGTAGAGTTGTAGATGCGAAGTAGAGTTCTTCCTGTTTAAAATATAAGTCATTCAATTTAAAAAAAATAATCTAAATCAAGATTTTGTAGCTTGGAGTATCATTCTCTTTTATGTTTTTTCTTAAATATGAACATGTTTATCGAAAATCATAATAATCATTTTTTTGCATGATTGAATTGAATCACGTCTTCAACAATTGCACCTTACAGATAGACCAAAGCTTTTCCTCAATAAACTTGTACACAACATTCTCAATGTTACTTACTTGTTCAGATAGTACTATAGCAGCCTTCGCTTCAATGTTAGCCATTATATTAACACCAATCGCTGAACGCTTGATTTCAATAGCTGTAAATTAAATAACATCGCCAATAAATCTTCATTTATCAAGATTAGCATTTGCGATCCTTGACAGGTACACATGGCTAGAGGCCTGCAACATGCATTATGCACATAATTACGTATTATCTTATCCTTAAGTCCTTGCATGCGTTCATAGCATGCTCTACGCATGACCAGAGGTGTGGACCGTGGAACCGGTTCGTGTGAATGACACACTTTATATGTATTCGCTATTATATTCTTATTTTGGTCGATAATAACACTAAGGAATTTTTATATCTTATATAGGTATGTACCTACCTACCTATATTTTTGTAATAGCTACGTCTTTGTTATCAAAACAACACATTGTATTTCGTTAGTAAAATGATGAGGATATTTAGCCTTTCTTGTCTAATACAGCTTTTACAAGTCAATTTATGCTGAATTCTATCTTAAAAACCCCCTGTACTTCTACAGCTTCCTATTTATAAGAGAATTTTATTATTTCTAACGTCTACCATGACCTGCATGAATTTGCAGTCTTCTGTCTATTTCTTTCTGTCTTTTTTAAGTCGATCACGTTTTTCTCTCTATGTGTCGTCTAATCATTTTTGCTAGTCTCTCTTTCTCTATGGGTCATCTAAAAATCTTTTCTTATGTGACCTGACAGCCATTCATCCAACTAGAAGGTATCTTTAGGCCTTTTAGTGATTAAAATAACCAGAATACTTCCTAAAAACAATGTAACGTATTTAACGTCTTAGATTTTATTGTAATTATGTAAATAGTTCAAGTACATAATTTTATATGCTGACATCTCAGAACGAATAAAAATATTTTTTATTTAGTATGAGGCTGCCATCTGGTAGTTTTAGGGTATTTGGATTATCTTTAAGCCTTTACGAGTCTGTGAAACTGATACTAGCGGTAAGTTTTACTTTTTGACGTTATCCATACTTACTCGTATATTGTAAGTACATTTCAAATTAATTTTATCCATGACACGTCTTGAGACTTTTTCGTCGACAAACCTTCGTCACGCGGACATGACGCAAACTCGGAACAAAATTTCAACAGTTTTAATTTGGATAGTGCAGATATTTTTGTCTATAAGTATAGGCTAACATCTAATCTATTGATTTAATTTACATGTTTCTGCAGGATATAGCTGGTAGAAATCATTACGAAGTCGATACGGTGTGAGTTTGATGCGTTATGTATGAAATTTTATACATAAATATTGTTGTAAATATTCGATGTTTTCCATTATCAGTACATAATATGTACTGATAATGGAAAACATCGAATATTGATCGAATCATGAACTTAAGTATGTATAAAATTTCATACTTAAGTTCATAAGTCATAAGTTCATAGTTAAGTTATAAAGTCAAATTTTTGTGTGTCTGTCTGTGTACTCGCTTACATATATTAAACGATACAACAGATTGCAAAGCCGTCTTAAAAAAATATCAGAATATTAAATGTTCTTTAAAAAATCATTTGTCTATCTATAAAAATTAAAACTCAAATTGAAAATATTGTCAGAATGCTATCAAAATTCAGATCATTCGCAACACCCGATGCATGCGTGCCCTTCAACTCAAACGAACAAAAACCTAAATGTACCATTAAACCTTGAACACCACAAGGGAATATTCGAGCAAATTCTGTAACAACAGATAACTAACAATATACCCTTAGTGAATCAATATAAGACTCTAATTGCTATGCAGTTTCTAGAGATTATACTATTATGTTGTGAGAACTATTTTATCAGTGTGAAACATTTACTAAAAGCGTAGAAGAGTGTGAAGAAATAATTATACAGCAAGACTATGTTTTTCTTATTACTTTTTAAATATTCAATCCAAGAAATAAATATAGAGTAGACGCACCGGTTGTGGCAACCTTAGTACCATTTGTGGCCACTTTGAATTTTAAGGATTAAAAAGACAATTCTATGTCAAATTAATATTTTAAAAGAAATTTTGAAACATTTAGATTCACACAAACAATATTTATGGTATTACATTGTTTATAATTATCATTTATTCAATAATTTTGACACCCAATGGCCACAACCGGGTCAGTGGCCACAACCGGTACACCCACAATATTTATTGTTAATGGTTTGAGTAATTGGAAAAACTCTAGAAAAGCCTATGCTTAGCTGTAGGTCATTGAGAAAAAGTAAGTAATCACATAACTACATTAAGTTAAATTAAGACAGAGTAACATGAAAGAGTCGTGCTCATGAACTGGACATATTGTATGTACTAATAACTTCGATATAGTAGAGCCAAGCCTCACCCACACATTTTAATATTCACAGCTCATCAGAATATAAACACATTACAGTAAAAGCTCTTTATTCGCGGGGTATATGTTCCATAAATATGCCGCGAATACAGAAACCGTGAATACGAAATGGTAATTTATATGGGATTATAGGGGATACGTTCCTAGGTGATAAAATATAAAAAACCAAATACATAAAAAAATAATTTCACTGGAGTTTTTGAACATTTTTATTAATTAAGTATCTTAATGCTTAGGCAATGGCTTTTTTGGTTGCGGTCTTCGATCCATAATGACAACGCCACTTCCATTTTTCTATTGCTGGATCACGAACAATTTTCGCTGACAGTGAAGTTGAAGCTACAGACGACCTTATTTTATCTTCGGATTTTTTATCGATCGTACAGTTGATTCGTTGACATTGAATGAGCGTGATATGGATGCAAATGACTCTCCAAGGCATAAACGATCAAGCATTTCTATTTTCACTTTAAGCGGTATCACAGATTTTTTTTGTGTTGAAACTCGTTCCTCTTTTTTTTTAGTTTACATTATAAACTAAGAAGAGTGCAGTAGATATGTTACTCGATCACAATTTTTGTAACGAATGTGAAAGACGAAACAATAAAACACGCAAAGCGGCTTTTACTATAAACGGAACAACAACATTTAAAAATATACTTTATTAATTTAGTTATACGAGTAAGGTTGCTTTCATTCTGTTTGTTTACATTCTCAAAATCACCGATCGCGGCGAAGGCGGCTTGTGTCAAAGGCCTCGGCGATATCATTTAACAACATACTTTAGGCAAACATGTAATAAGATCTATTTTACTTTTTTATTAGTCCATTTGACAAGGATATTAGGTTGGAAACCCATTGGAATAATTTTATTATTATGTATGTTCTTATTAGATCCGCGAATAAAAAAATTATTAGTCGCGAATATAGAAATTGGGTCGCAATTTTTTAATCCGCGAATAGTGAAAACGCGAATAAAGGAAGCGCGAATAAGGAGCTTTTACTGTATAACTAAAGTACAACATAGGAAGTTAGTTTATAGCAAAACATTTTATTATGCTGAGACACGCACCAGCAGGAGTATTTATCTATTGTAAAAACTGCAGTTTTCGGACCAAGTATGTATATTCATTTTGACCGTTAAATCGTTGATCGTTAAATATACAAAATAATGTAAAATAAAGTGTATTCAATATATGGGCCATCATAACAACTTGTTTTAGTTAATCTTATCTATAATAATCCTAGTAATTACAAAATTATATACAACAAGAGAATGATATACAGGGTTCCTTATCAATTAGCATCCTTTTAGGGTCTTATTCTGTACATCAAAACTAACAACTTTTGTTCTGCCACTTATGTCATAACAAAAAAAAAATCACCTATTCCATACATTTTGCGAGGGTGAACGATATTTTTCTATGGAGCAACAAATTTCAACTTTTTTTGAAATTTGACCAAAGTCGTTGAACAAAAGTTGTTAGTTTTGATGTACAGAATGAGCCCATAAAAGGATTCTAATTGATTAGGAATAACCCTGTATATAATGTCTCTTTACATTCATAACTTTAGTTTTATTTCATGACTAGCCTTTTGTAAAATAAAATGATTAAATTTTATCAACCATGTTTCCTTTCGATTATCATTTGCTATTGTATATATTACATTGTTAAAACACTTATTAGGTTTAATATATTATCACCTGCCTTGACTTACTTTACTCATATACCTAGGCAGTTCGTCACAGATAGATTTGTATGGTAACAGACATTTATATTACCTATTATGTTTAATAGTTTCATGTTAATAAATAGTCCAGGAAAAGTTACTATGACTTATATTCAATGAATCATTATCATGACCTACACTAACAATTTCACCTTGTATGGCAAATTCTATTTATTACATTACATTCATACATTATTATTATTCAATAATCATTTTTTGTCACATAAATTATCTCTGATATAAATAATCAATTATATTCTCATTTATTATTATTAAGTTTAAAGGTTGGGTTATTCACTTACAAGTCAAAGGTTACTACAGTTATACTATTGTTTACTATTTCATTAGGATCACCTTTTTTTGTTTGTTTACATTGTTATCTAATTCTTGAATCAGGATATTCCTTTTCAGCTATTGAGTCATGATTGAAGTCTGATTCATTCATAATATTTATTGTCCATATTAGTAAATAGTAGCACCTGCTAGTCTGATGTTACAAGTCTTTTCATATTACTCATACATTTACTCATTACCAGTTTATCTATCATGCGCTGAGAGCGTGATGAGATAATGTTATTTACAATGTGGCATGTTTTGAACATTATATTATGATTTGTTGTAATGTTTTCAGTGTGCCCGTGCGATCCGCACTGGGCACCGAGTAATACGCGCGCTGCCTTTTATAGCTTCGGTTTGACGCGATACCGCGACACATTTACATCGATAAGCCATTCCACGCTTACGGTGTTATGTTTCTTTATTTCTTCAACTTTTGATCTAGCTAGTTCCTAATCGGCTTTCATCATTCCAAAGACATCTGACCTCGAAGTCTCAGTTGCAATTTAGAAATTGTCTATGACGCTAAGCATCGTCGGTCAGGCGGCGTCGGTATCTTCGTCCGAAACCAACATTACGCAAAACCAACGGAAAAGTACGGCATTGCACAATGGTAGAGCTGTTACACCTGTATGGTAACGGCGTACGGTCGGGAATGGCGTGTCGTGACGTGGAGTGACGTCATGCGCCACGCAGGCTATGCGTGATCGTCGGCTGACGCGCCCACCGGACGTACTAACTGTCACGTATTCTGCTTCTTACCCAGTGTTGTTCTTGCCAACAGCGCCCGCGCTTCGTGTAGCAACACAGATTTTTTATGCAACACTTCTTTGCAGCGGTGACTGGCCGCAGAACGGTTTTAAAATTCGAATTAAGAATTTGAATTTAGAAGCGCGATGTTTTTGAGGCGTGGTTCATGCGGCCATGGACAACTATTCATCCTTGAAATGACTCAATCTTTTAATCAAAACTTACCTACCTATATTTCATATTGTTACTTTGCGAGTCCCAAATATTCCAAGCCCTAAAACTCCACATTGTATTGATAAGATGTAAAGCGTAGAACCAAGATTACAATAAGTATAAACAAGTTGGCAATAAAAGAGGTAAGTATTCATGTTTTTTCATGGTCCAGCAGATTAAAACATGGTTTGCTAGTATTTCATCACGCTGCGACCTCGAGCCTAGCAATTGCTTTATACCATTGATTTAATCAAAATAGCGGAAGATAGGTGACTCGCCTCTAGCGCGTGGACCGCTTAAATTAGGTCCCCGTCGCCTAATTGCGCTCAGTCGCAATCGGCGAGTGGCATCAGCGCGCGTGTGACGTGGAGAAATTATTTTATTGTTTTAAGTGGGATAAACGTTACCAAAATGCCTTCGTGTGCTTTTATAAAATGTACAAATCATTCAAAAAGAAAAAACAAATCTCATGGAATCACTTTTCACTCGTAAGTACTCGAAAACTTGAAATATTTAGGATGTTTTGTAAATTAGCTTATTGTTTTGATCGCCATTTTGCAGAACGAGATAGAAATATACGATACTTCTATGTGCGACAAGTTAAGCGCCCGCGTGTTGTTTTCGCAGTAGCGTCAGCACAAGAATACCAAAACATTTCCATGTTATGGTTTTGTTTTCTTTTTTTATTTAAAAAATAAAATAAAAATAAAATACCTGATATTATTTGTCGTTTATTTATTATTTTAATGTAGACAAATTAACAATTTATGTACTACTAGTGTTTGTTAACAAGTTAACAATTTATGTACTACTAGTGTTTGTTAACATTTGATTTTATAATGTAAATAGCGTTCCATATTTGTTTTTTAGGTTTCCTGGGGATGTACTTGTAAGACATAAATGGCTTCTTGTAGTTCGTAAACAAAGGCAAGAGCTAGACTGGACACCAAATCAACATAGTCGTATATGTTCGATACACTTCAAACCGGAAGATATGTATACCACTAACAAAGGTTATAAAAGATTGTCAAAGACTGCAGTGCCATTTTTTCGGGTATGTTTAATTTTTTTAAATCTGTTTTTCATCAACAACCCTTTAATGTCCCACTAGTAATTGGGTTCGGGTCTACTCTCAACTATCTTAAAAGTTGAGAGCGGTCGAACCGGGACCGACGGCTTAACGTGCTCTCTGAGGCACGGGGGATTTCACCAATAACTTCCTGGCTTCGGCCAAGTATGGAAATTAATTAAATTAATTATTTTTTTTGGATCGACCCGGGGATCTAATCCGGGACCTCACAGTTTAGAATTTACTAAATTTACTATAGCTAATTGAGATTGGTATATAATTAAATGAATAAATAATAAAAACTTTTTTATTGTTTTTTGTTTACCATACTTACGCCAAAACTTTGCTTCATATTTCGCTAGTTAACTAAAATTTAATTTATCAAAAATTGTGAATATTCAGGTGAGTGCTATTTTATTTTGGGCTATCAAATTTGTCTGCTGACGCTCCTAGTGGTAGTCTTTGCCAAGAACACGACTCGATCCGAAGTATTCCGGTGACGGTCGACAGTTGTCTCGCTCGCCCTACTGTCGAAACAAATCGGTTTGTCTCTGTCGTTCAGTAGTGTTCAACGTAGAATGGGATTATAGCTGTGTGAGTGTTCGTGCATGTGGTTGTGCATCATGCTTATAATTTAGTTGACGAATAAAAGGACGTGCCCTATCTTCCGCTATTTTGATTAAATCAATGCTTTATACCCAATAGTAGTAACAATTTATTATGCGTAGGTACTTCAAACTGTACATAGGGTTAACCCGGTTCATAGGGATGACCGCTTTTTAAGGTTTTTTTGTGTTACATTTGTTAGCCCTGAGAATCGTAGAGTATTTTTATACTCCTTTCAGAATCTTGGCTAGATGACTATGAAAATAAACTTAATCCGTCAGATACATTTTTATTTATTATCAAAATAGATAGGTACGTATTTTTTATTTTATCAATTGAAAAAAATATATATATAAGATATAGTTTTTCCTTCCTTTTCAAGTTCCGCGTAACGTCACGATAGGTACTAGACAAGATTATTTTTTGCAAAAATTAGCATGAACGACTTCACCCGTGTACAGAATTCGCGAATATTTCGCACGGATCGATGGAGCAATTTTCACATTATTGTTGATTTATTAAAAATGGTTCAGCCGATTTCAATAAAATTTAAATGGGAACAATTTCGAAGTATACTCCAAAAAAAAAGAATTACTTATTGAAATCGGACCACTATGAAAAAAGTTATGCGTGGTTATACTTACATAAAAAAAATATATATACGCGTCGAATTGTATACCTCCTCCGGTGGTTCGTCGGTCAAAAAGTACGAAAACTACCTATAGACTTTTGTCAGAGAAGTAACATCACGAGCTCCGAACCCCACACTCCCGAACTTTGACAAGGTTTATTTTTATCCTTTATCGTTTGATTGACAAAAGAAAACATACCTACGGAGTACCTACGTGTCCAATATTATTTGATAATAGCTAATGCACTAATTAAAATAATGTTTTTTTACCCAGTCATCATGGCTATTTGTATAGTGGAAATCAACGATATCCGGGTCAGCTACTCGTTATTATGAATATCGACCAAGTGCAAGTCGGACTAGCGCATGCAGGGTTTATTTTATTTTATTGTGTTTTTCTCAGAGCAAGTAAAAAACCGGACAAGTGCGAGTCAGGCTCGCTCATTGAGGGTTCCGTACAAACACGTTATTAAAATAATTAAAAACCTGTTTTAGCATGTGCTAATGATACCTTACATGATACGATTTACTCACTTTGAATTTTGAACCCATATTTTGTGAGTTTTGAGGCCGTATTTTTTGTGATTTAAATAAAAATGTACATTTTTCAGATTTATTCCTATATGTGTACTCTGAGACAATGCTTCTCGCTAAATTCATAGTTCTATGTCAACGGGAAGTACCCTGTAGATTTTGATTTTTGTGAGTGCAAAATATGCGGTTTTTTACGACATAAACGGCTCTAACTTTTTTATACGGAATTCATAGGTTTACGTATACAGTTTAAATTTCAACTCGATATCTTTACGCGTTCC
Source organism: Hypomecis punctinalis (assembly GCA_949316475.1). Lineage (NCBI taxonomy): Eukaryota > Metazoa > Arthropoda > Insecta > Lepidoptera > Geometridae > Hypomecis > Hypomecis punctinalis. Next base: position 23,639,017 of record OX438799.1, on the reverse strand, counting down.
CGAGATAAAGGGTATTGACATACACACAGACGGACAGACGGACAACAAAGTGATACTTTAAGGGTTCCGTTTTTGCCGTTTGAGGTACGGAACCCTAAAAATCAAGAGAGAATGTTGTGAACAAACAAGTGAAGCCAACCAAAACTACTCCTCGCCGTGTACAGACAATTACACACACATCCAGGTAACTATGAAACTACGCCTTGGCTTGTCAGTCAAACTATGGCGGCGCAACAGCGACGCACTCACACAGGTATAAAAAACCGGCTTCACTTGACTGTTCAACGACGTTCCCTCTTGATTTTTTTATTTGCTCTTTGTGTTTTTAGTATTAGTTGTTATAGCGTGTGTGTGTGTAAATGCATCATATAAGTAAGTTTATTTTTGTATTATGTAATACATGTATGTTTATGTGTCTAGGTAGGCATATATATTTATTTCAATAAATATTATTTATTTATTGGTTAGGTGTTAGTATTGCTTATTTTTGTTTGTTATAAGTGTTCATTGTTTATTTTTAAATTCTTTTTTGTTAAGGCCCCTGTTTTGTTAATCTGCTATTTCCTGCCCGTTCATGGTTGCCTGGAAGAAATCGCTTGAAGCGATAAGGCCGCCATTTAGTATAACAAATTTTTAATGTGTTTGTATTGTATTTGGTTAAGCTAATAAAGAATTATCTATCTATCTATTATATGTGAAAATTTCAACTGTTACTATCTAGCTATCACGGTTCATGAGATACAGCCCAGTGACAGACAGACAGTAGAGAGTAGGAGAGTCTCATTTTTACCCTTTGGGTACAGAACCAGAAGGAACCATAAAAATGATTCAAAAGCAAAGATAGTTTCAAAAACCCTTTTTTGAAACTGTCAATGTTCAAAAGCCGTTTTCCAAATAAGAAGAAAGTCACAATTGAATAGTTTAATCTCATATTCATTTCACGGTATTTCTTTTGAAGAAAGTAAGTATTTTTAACATTTGAATTTCCTTATAAGTTCATGATAATTGTACAATCGTATTCCTACACCTATATACTACCTTCGGAGTAGTTCTGAGAACTCGTTATATCAAAAGATAAGGAAAAGTTCGAAAATAAAGTGTAGTGTGTTCAAGGCATCTGTTTGTCTGAATTTGTTTCATGTACCTTAGATACCTTATCAAATATCAACGCAAATTTATGTAGAGCTTGAAACTATAGTTATTGTTTTATACTTTCTCAGTATAAAACAATAACTATAGTTTAGTTCTCAGTATAAAACAATAAGTAAAGTTTACTTAACAGAAGTATGCAAATGCGCAAAATTTTATGTTTTTCACTTTGAGCAATAGATATTTGCTCGAAGGTTTTTCATGAACGATATTTCCATTGTGAAATAGTTTTTTTCCCAGTACAGAGTTCCCTAAGTACTGAGAAAAAGAGGGAGCACTGGCATCAGATTGTCGGTAATTTCAAAGAATCCCAAAGGATACATTGGAAATATGTGTGGAGCATTTGCCATATGTAAGCATCGAGTGAGGGCCGACGCCCAAACAGTAATAAAATACCTAACCGAGTGGAAAATTCACAAACATCTGGCTCTGGAGATAGTGCAGTAGGTACCATGTTTTAACACCTATTGTACCTAATTTGTTTTATTTACTTGTACTTCCTTATCACACTTACAACAAGAGCCTTTTATTGTAACCTGAAAATTAGCTTCATATTTTGTTTATTTTTCAATTGATTCGATATTGTTTTTCAATAACGGCCTACAGTTTAGAGCGGTTTCGCAATACGCCCGATCCGAATCCGTGAAAATACGTTCCGAAGTTGTCGTACAACTATGTATTTGTATGGTAGTTTACGCACTATAACGGAGAGAATTCGGATGACGGAAATCGGATCTAGTGCGTAAACTACCATACACATAGTTGTACGACAACTTCGGAACGTATTTTCACGGATTCGGGTCGGACGTAGTGCGAAACCGCTCTCGGTGAGAAAACATTTTCCAATCGCATTAACATTGCTCGAAAATGATGGTAGTCATACCAAAATAAAAAACAATTCAGTAATTATAACCTTCAAATTATAAAAAAAAAAAAACCTTATACACATGCAATATTTTTATGCTTATTTTGAAACATGGTATTAAAGTAACAAGTGTGGGTTAAAGGTGAAATAATTGTGTTCTTTTTTTTTTCACAGATATAATATTAATAATCATAGAAGCAATATTCTCAGCTTACCTACCTAATTATTACATTTTATCTAGATACAAATAACTCTGGGTTTTCATTCAAAACATCATGTTCACACGAAGGAGACAGATAGCACGAATGACGAAACACAAACATCACAGCAATTATTTTTATTTTGTACCTCTATTGTGGACCTTGTTTGTTGTTTACGGATGTTACATGAATATTTCTTTAAAATAGTGTGTAGTTTAATTGCTCGCTGACCCGGAATTTAATTGCTCGCTGACCCGGCAATGTCCCTGATGGCGCTAGAATACGGCATCAGTATCCCCCTGCCTGTAGTAAGAGCCTACTAAAAGGGAGCCTCAGGCCTAGCGGGTGGCTGGAGATGGGGCTCTGGCCTTCCACTCAAACGGGCCCGAGAGGACGAGAATGGTGAATGGCCACGTTGCCGTATATGACTGTATGCGTCAATAATTCATTGCAGAGTGTTAATAGAAAAGTGCTGGGAGCTCCGGTGTGTTCCCCTAGCTAGAGCCCGGAGCTTCCAAGACAGGACGAAAACATGCCACTGAGGGGGTTTTAGTGGGTTCAACCTCACATAGCCCGACTGTACCCCGAAGCAGTTGAGTATCTTACGAAGATTTTCCCCTCGTAAAAAATCTGAAAAACAAACGATTTAAAAAATCTAGAGAGGGTCACCTAGCAGTATAAATACAGGCTACGAGTTTCGACCTATTCTCAAATCAAACAAATACTGTATGTACTGTACTCTATCAGCCTTTTTAAATAGTCCACTGCACGACGTAGGGCTACCCACGAAGGGTGATTGGGCTATATCCACCACGCTGGCCCAGAGCTGGTTGGTGGATTCACATACGCCATCGAATTTCTTCTACGGACTTAAGCAGGTTACCTCACGAATATCACGATGTTTTCATTGACCGAAAAGCCAGTGGTGTGAAATTCCGTACATAAATTCCAAAGAACTCATTGGTCTTACAATCGTGATTTCATGGGTTCAAACAAATACGCATAATAAAAATTCGTAACAATCGGCTAAGCCATTTTGGAGGAGTTCAATAACAATAAAAATTAAGTCGTGTTTAAGTTGTATTATTGGTAATAATAAATATTACTCATAGCTTGATATCGTTTTCAAAGACGTGGCAGTCTACCGTGTCCATAGTGATTATAATATGTTGATAAAAAATAGTTTCAACAACTGTCTTCCCTAGATAAACCCAATATATAAACCCATAATAGATGTTTCAGTCATTGTGTTCATTGTTATTTTTACATATATTATACATATTACTAGTATGAAATAAGTTTCTTTCAAATCATAATTTATCAAAATATGTAGGTACGTTTGCAGCTTTGCACGTCAGAAGAGGCTGTGCCCCTACTAATAATATTATAAACGCGAAAATTTGTATGTATGGATGTTTGTTCCTCTTTCACGCAAAAACTACTGAACGGATTGAGATAAAACTACAATAGTAGTAATACTCATTCATCAGAATAACACATAGGCTCTATAATTTTTAAAGATATTGCGTGAAACGAAATTTACCTTTATTTTTAGGGTTACCTAGTAGATGAATATTACATTACAGCAAATAAATTTATTTATTTCTTTCATTCTTCCCACGGCTCTTGACATAGTATTTAGAATAACTATAATAACCACCGAGACAGTCCAATCCTTTTGTAAAACTTAAAACTTCCATCCAAGTCCGCGTTATTGAATTACAAAACATCATAATCAAATTGCTTTATGCCGAATCATATACTTAAGATAATTATTATAATGCATTAAGTGCCTAGTAGGTACCAGTTACAGATATACTTCTCACTAATAAGTATTACCTAGTCAACATATGGCAACACTGATAAACTTCTAGTAGTTTCCTCTACCTTGATAAACTCTTATCAAAAAACAATTATAATTAAACTAAAAGAAGTTATTTCACCGTAGAGGTAGACTCAGACTTTGTACCGTAGGTACTTCATTGGTAAAAATGAGGAAAACAAATGGATAGAAGGTCTTCATAATTACGACAAATTTTTACTATGAGTCCGACCTCGAAATTTCGTTAAAAAAACTGCTGCTTTTGCATTTCATCGAGAGCCCATATTTTTTTGTATGAAGCAGTTAATTTTGTTTCATGATTTCAAGTTGATCTCACAGAAAATGGTAGTCGTAATGAGTACCATACCAGCCTTTTTAATAGACCAATGCAGGACGTAGGGCGACCCACAAAGGGTGATAGGGCCATATCTACCACTTTGGCAGTGTGGGTTGGTGGATTCACATACGCCACCGAAGTTCTTCTGCGGATGCTAGTTGCTTCATTATGTTTTCCTTCACCATAATGAGGGGTATTGGGTAAGTACAACGATAGAAATATCCTATTTATTAAGTTATTCCAAAAAATACCGCTGCTACGTGTAGAAATTTGTAGAATAACAACACTGAGTCATTGTTCCAGTGTTTGCTTTACATGCTAATGTTTCTAATTCATTTGAAATTCCTTAGTCGTGAAAATATTCAAATGTCTGTGATTACAGACTTTTCTTGCTTAAACTATTTAATTGTAGACTATTATTTACATTGCAATAAAATAACATTACGTGTAGTATATGCACTTGTTTTGTTAGTTTTGGTATCATTAATTTCATCTAGAGCTTGCGACGTGGAAAACATTGGAACTTCCCCAAAAGGTAATTTAAAAAAGTAAACACTGGCCATAAATAAGGCCAAATAAAAAAATAAAAACAAAATGTCCGCGCCAAAACGGCCAGCCATGGAGCTGAATAACAAGGAGCCGCGCCAAGAATTTCAAATTTGGAACGCGACTCTCCGAACATGCGGGCGTGGCTCTGAGCGTTCAGCACATTTGACAGTGTAAAATTATCTTCCAAATTCTATACCATTTCGAAACATGCTTCCGAATCGCATTCATACGTAAAATTTAATTGAATCGGATCTTTAAAACTATTAAAAGTCATAAATCATAGTGTGTTGTTTGTATTATTTGCTCGGGTCTTGGTGAACTGGTTTAGTTTAGGCTTGAACTCGCTGCGTTCTATTTTTAAACTATAGACGACGCACGAGGGCCACGCGCCGGCCGCGTGGCTTTGTTTTGCTGAACGGGGTACTATGGCCTAACCTGCGGCAGCGATAACACTGTTCCCACATACTTGCGCCGTGTACATTTTATTGTTTTCCGTTGTTATCAGCTGTAACTATGTACTATGGAGCTTTCCTTTATCGTCGTAATTAGAGTAGCTCCGATAATTAGGGAGCTGCGAAACGTTTAATTGGTTGATAGTGAATGAAAATAAACTTTTACCGATCGGCAACCGACTTGTTTGTTCTCACGGTATTTTGGCTGTTATCTTTGTTGCTATAATTATTATTACTTCAAGAGTTTCGACTAATTGGCATGAATAAATTAATTTGTTGTTTATAATTTGATTTAGTGGTCATAGATAAGTGACCTATTTGCTTATACTCTCTTATAATTAATTCGTTCTTTTCTGTGTCTCAAAACGTTCTGTTTGCCTTTATAAATACTTACTGCTAATATTATGTTAGAGTCAGCAATCTTTCAAATTGTAATTTTATGTGAAGAATCATTCAATATTTTCATATTTAATTTTAGAAGAGAATTTCAAAAACACTCTCCCCAGAGGTCCGGAGCCGACGACGATCCGCCGCCGACTGACGGTCTTCGCTCTTCCGACCCTCCACGTTACCTACCTTGCTGATAGCACGTACCAAAAATCCTAGACCCCTCCATACGCATCTTTGTAACACTCTCACGGCTCTTACTTATCTGGGCTTGGTACCTCGGTGATTATTAGCCAATTTACGTTGACCCGTCGTGGGGTATAGTATCGATACTAGTGCCAAAAGTCTAGCTACGTTGGTCATGAAAATGATAAGACTGACCAGAGTGATGAGAGCTCTGTTAACGTACTCATCTAGTAGTTATTACATGTCTAGTTATACTAGTAGAGATAATGCGCTTACGCAAATGCCTCCCGGCACAGAGATTGGCAAGTGTCAACACTGATAACGTGTCTGCGCCCGCGCCGGGGTCGTGATATGATATTTGTGTTTTGCTTTCATAATATGTACTCAGTTAACGTTCATACTCGTTTTTAGTACATTTACATAAAGTCTGGTGAAATAGGTACTTGCAATCAAATGAAACTAATTTTGCTGAATGTCGCTAGTAACACAAGGATGTATGGTTTAGTATAGCAAAAAATAATTTAACATTTTGCGTAATTTTTAATAGATACACCTCATAAGTAAAAGTAGCACGAAAATTGATTAATTAATTAATTAGATGTCATTTGAAATAGAGTTCAGTTTTGTCTCTACTATATTATAGCGCCTTCATACGCCTCCCCTGTCTCAATGTACTATTAATGCGCCGAAAGCGCCACCTTGATTTTCGATAAGATCGAATTGTACCATATTGTATTGTTATATAAAAAATATACCTAATTCATAACACCTACATTGAAAAAAAACAAGAGGTCTATGTCAAGTACTTACATCCGTAACGTAAGTACCTACTCAAAGAGATACACAAATCTTTATTTATCTCAAAAAAATGACATTTTTGTGTGATGAATAACAACATTTCTGTACACTCCTAGTATTTAATCTGAGAACTCAATCACTCAGCTTGAAAGGTGTCTCAGGTTATCGTCAGACTACCGATCACAGGCTCTTGCTCTACCTTAACTTTACGGGTGATCTGTGTAGCCATAAGCCGTGGTGGCCTAGTGGTAGTAACACTCGCCTATCATTCGTGAAGTCGATGGGTTCCAATCCCGGTCCAGTGCTAATGAGTTCTTCGGAACCTATGGATCGACTTTCACACCACTGGCTTTTTGGTGACGGAAAACATCGTGAAGCAACCTACACAGGTACGAGTATGTGCATAGAAGAAATTCAATGGCGTATGTGAGTCAACCAACCCGCACTCGGCAAGTGTGGTTAAAAATATTCCTTCGTGGGTAGTGTTCAGCAGTGGACTATCAAAAAGGCTGATACAGTAGGTACAGCACAATCTGCAGCATCAGGAATTGGAGTCTTGTACTCTATTTATCATTTCATTTATTATAATCATATAATGATTATGATTTTCTTACTGTAGACACTCTAGAGTCGTTATTGTTTCGCTACTAAGTAGTAGGTACTAAATTTGCTGCCTCAAAACATTTAAGTTAAGAATACGTACTAGTACTACTTGAAATACTTCATACATTATGTCAATTAAGTGTCCTTTTCATCGACTTCTTTGTCTCATTTTACATATTATGCTGCTATTGCATCACTATTCACTATCTAATAAGCATACTCAACAGTGAAGTGCCAATATCATCTATCTAAACTTAGTATTCATCGATTATTTTTATAATGTTGAATATGAGAGACAATATCGCATTTTCGAAATCAAGTTAGATAGAAAGTATTGGTACTGACAATCAATTCATAACTAAAGTAAGTCGAAAATAAGTACCTACTACTTCATCCTTTCTTGTCTTTTTCAAAGATTTCTAAGTCTCATTTCATATTTAATAATTATATGCCATAATGCCATACGGTGTACCATATAACTCGAAGTGAGAATTAAATACATAATTATGTAAGAAGAAAGTTGGTTGTAACTAGTTTTGTACAGTTTCTTCGCCTCTAAAGCCGATTGCCTGCCAAAAACTTGATATTTTTGCTTGAAACTCACGTGATTGCAAGCAGCCAAGAAAAACTTTGAAAATTTTACTCCCAATATAAATTGTACTAGACTTTTCTCTTGACTTTTTTCACTTGCGTAAAGTCTGGCTTTATTATAACACTAGTTTTTACCCGCAGCTTCGCCCGCATACGCTATATATCATTATAATTTATGTGTTATTCTGATATATAAGCTATACTATTGCAAAGTTTCATCTCAATCCGTTCAGTAGTTTTTGCGTGAAAGAGTAACAAACATCCATACATCCATCCATCCTCACAAACTTTCGCGTTTATAATACATATTAGTAGGATATCCCCTCACTTGTACATCTCTGTGTCTAATGATGGGTAACGAAACTTTTTTTAGAAACAGTTTGAGACTGTTCAACTTTATCTTAGCATATTCTAACAGCAATACTCTTTTTTCTCCTTTCCTTCTACATACTTCAGAATATATTTCGCTACATCTTCCCCGCACCTGTTAAATAATTCTTTATCGCAAAAATCACATGACCGACATCGACCGTGTACAGAATTCGCAAATAGTTCGCACGGATTGATGTAGCAATTTTCATATTATTGTTGATTTATCAAAAATGGCTCAGCTGATTTCGATAAAATTTAAACGGGGCCAATTTTGAAGTATTACCCTTTACAAAACAAAATATCGAAATCGTTTAACTCTTTAAAAAGCTAAGCGTGGTTGTAGGAAAACGAAAAATACGCGTAAGTACCTCGTCCGTTTTTTCGTCGGTCAAAAACTTATATCTCCTAAACCTAAAGGAACCAAGACGACCACTATCAATTGATACATACGATAGACAAGCGATAAACAAAAAAACATTCTCAGACCTCGACTCCAGGGTCAAAATTTTTATCTCCGATAAAATTCTGCCAACAACATCAACTGAAAGTCTGAAAACAGCGCCTGGGAAACATAGTTTGTGTCATTATCAGTAGGTAAGTACGTTATCGCAATGTTTATCTTTAGCACTTTAATCCTGGCTACTTACGTAAGCATCGAGTGAGGGCCGACGCCCAAACAGTAATAAAATACCTAACCGAGTGGAAAATTCACAAACATCTGGCCCTGGAGATAGTGCAGTAGGTACCATGTTTTAACACCTATTGTACCTAATTTGTTTTATTTACATGTAGTTTCTTATCACACTTACAACATGGCGTATAACGAGTCAGCCATATAGTCATCGGAAAATTACAAACTGAATACAATAAAGTTATTTATCAGGAAAAGAAATAACTAATGACAAAAAGGTCAAATATTTTGATTATAGAAACTGGCGTGGTTTTTGCACATTTTTGATTATAATATAACACAGGTGTTACTCACGCGTGGTTTTTGTGACAGACAGCAAGTCTACTTGATTTTGACAGCATTTGGCGATTTTTTCAAGATAGTGTACATATGCGCGACTAGCCGGCGGGATAGTACTCCATGCAACTATAGCTATTACTGAAGCACACATCTTTTCAAGGTTTAAGTACAAAGTCACCGAAATCAAAAAATAAAATAACTAAAAAATAACTTACCAAAAATATCGAATCTTCTTCGAGTGGAATTTTGACAAATATCTTGATTCTGACGCTAAAGTTTTCATTTGATTCCATTAACTGCGTGAGCTCACATGTGGTCAAAGTCAAAGGTCAAAAGTGTATTGAAGAGCAATATGTATTTACTTCTTCATCTCAATGAATACCTAAATTAAAATAATGGTAGGTATAATGATACGGATGACGTTGCTTGCTCTTGACATTGCGAGTGCACCTAAACATCTCACCTATCTACACATACATTCTATAGCTTTTACAATAGTCTGATGGTTAATTACATGCTCATAAAAAAAACCTTAATAATATAACCATCATGACAATTTTTAATCTTTTTTATCTTGGCATCTTGACGGAAACACTGTGAGCTATTATACTAGGTACCACTGCAAGTACGGGTGTTCTAATGAGCTTCTTTCCTGATAACTTCATTAGTATCACAAAACTTGTTATTGGTAATATTCCAAGTCCATGTCATTCATATCCATTTCCTTTTATATTGGCAGATACTTACTACGCGGAGAATAGAATCATACTCTACACGTAGCGCTTGTGCTACGATGCTTGCTACGACAAGCTACGGGACGGGCCTCTACATTATGATCTGGTAAAAAATATTATTAGTGGATCTAGTCTAGGCTCTTTGGGGTAATTATATGGTATAAGCTAGGTGGTATGCCCTGTTGTCAGAAGTTAAAGCTAAGAAGGCTTGACATAATATTTTTTAATTTATCTACTTCTCCCTACAACATTTGGAAGTCAGTCGAAAGTTCCCTCGAATTCGATGCTTTATAGATAGGATTCTATCTCGAATTCGAGGTTCGCTTCATAGTAAAAGTAAACTCAAAATGATGGTCTCTATCACCATCTTTCGGCCAAGCAGGTCCATCATTTCTGGATAACCCTGTATAAACTACTTAAGTACACGTAAGAATACCTACGTGATTCCAATTCACATGGTATCAGGATGAATGGTAAAAATAGTCGCAATCAGTCAACGAAACGATTATCATCTTTGCCGTATCATTTCACGTGCGAAAATGACTAAAACGCGTGAAAATGATAACGTTGTTTTTTGTTTTATCTACTCGGTAACTAAATTGAATGAGACTTGACGAGTATTATTATTCGTAGGATCGGGCAGGTGAAATAGCATATATGCGCATTTTTTAGGATCACTTACTGTTTATGCTCAGTACGTACACTATCTTGAAAAAATCACAAAATGCTCCAGGTCCTCCGAACAAATCCAGGTGGAGCTTCAAGCGCCATCTTGAAAAAACGTTTTTGGCCGATATCTTGGAACCATTTAGGGCAAAAGTCACGGAGACCATTATTGTGTAGCAAATAAAATTATGGAGTAAGCGATCCTAAACCTTAAAAAAAATTTGGATCGGTATAAATTCGCTTTTTTTGCCTGAGGTATTAGATCGTTACATAGAAAGTGATTATCAATGTTTTTAAGAATACTGTGAAGTCTCTGACAATCTGAATCTTAATTAGGTATTTTTAGTTATTTTTTAATTTTAATGTAATGTTTGTATAATTTTCAATTAATTTTAATTTGTTAACTGACGCCAACGTTATTTGGACTACGATTAAATGATTTTTGTTGTTGTTTCTATCTTTGAATTTTGACTGCATAGTTTTATTATTCTCAATATGCGAATTTTAAATTTTGACTGTTATGTTAATTTATTTTCTCGGTCTATTTAATTTTTACAACGTTTTGCTCGATATTAATGCATGTTGTCTTCACCTATAATTATTGTGACATTTAGCTCCTATTTTTTATGTTTAATTTTTTGACAATGTATTGATGTACACAATGTTGGTGAACAGAAATAAATAAATAAATTAGGGAAAAAATGTCATAAAAAGTCTAATCACTATACCTACCATTTAATTTATGATTTTTAGAATAAGTACCAACCTAATGCTTAAGTTAATAATTGTTTACTAACTATAGATCATGTTGATCACTATAGATATTTCAGATTTTATTTAAATATACCATTAGTAAGTTAAACGAGCGCTAAGTAACATGAGCATAGATAAGAGTCACAGGTAGGAGGTAGGCCAAAATTCAATCGAATCCAAGCCAAGATGGCCAGCGATGGCCACATAAAATGGCTAAAGAGGGTGCTGAGAGAAGCCGCCCGTCCTCGCGGAGTGGGAAGGGTACTCGCACCCTCCAAACATTGCCCCTCGGCCCAGAGCGGCCGAGGCGCCCAGCCTCCGAAAAGAGCGTAAGCTCGAGTCGGAATCCTTACTCCCGCCAAACACGGGGGGAGAAGAACCCGCGAGAGAGAGTCACAGGTAGGCCTTGCCCAGCCTAGAAACTTCTTTACCCACCCCTGAAAACTTGAAAGTTAATACATGTTATTTTTCCGAGTTGAGCCTCTCCAGCCAAACAAAACTCTAAATGAGTCAAAATTTACCACATCTTCAAAAAAACCGTTCTTTATTTCGTTTTCTACTAAAAGGTAAGTTGATGACAAACTCGTGCAGTTTTTACCCAGATTTACCCAACAACCTCGTAGCAATAGCAGTATCAAACATACAGGAACACAAACACGCGACCTCTTGCTTTGTGATAATTAAAAAAATAAAACAATGTGAGAAATAAGTAAGCAATACTGATCCATAGATAACCCCACCACATATGGTCTTTTTTGCCACAAAATTTCACGATTCTACGTATCAGGGCTGCGTGATCGATAGCGGTGTTTACTATTTTGATTTAAAAAACACTAATTTTTGTTTTAATGGCACGATAAGGGTGATAAAATTGATTCTATGTAATCATAAACAGTCACCCGTCAGTTTATAATGCCTCTTTATCCGAGTGCTATTGTGTGAAAACAGGCATTAATAACTATAGCAAGATTATTTTTTGCAAAAATTAGCATGACCCACTTCACCCGTGTACAGAATTCGCGAATATTTCGAATGGATCGATGTAGCATTTTTCACATTATTGTTGATTTATCAAAAATAGCTCAGCCGATTTCGATAAAATTTAAATGGGACCAATTTCAAAGTGTATTATTTTTAATAAAAAAAGAATTATTGAAATCGGACTACTATGAAAAAAGTTATGCGTTATACATAAAAAAATATATATACGCGTCGATTGTATACCTCCTCCGGTGGTTCGTTGGTCAAAAATATGACTTCTTTTATGTAATAACCTGCTCGTCCCGGCTTCGCCCGGCTACAAATGAATTACTCAATACTCAATCATTTATTGCGACATTCTATTTATGTAGAAATTACATGCGATTCTTATGTGATATGCTCTTTATAGTTATACAGTTATACATGTATGACCCTATAAGGGTGTGGCCAATTTACACTATTCGTCATCCAAGTGACAAATTATAAAGATAAAAGAGTTATAAATTAGTGACAGGCCGTGTGGAAGTAATCGCTTTTAGCGTTAAGACCGCCTTTTGTGCCTTTCTTCTGTCGTTTTTTATTCTACTGTAACTAATCATTACAATAATAATTTAGAAAAAAATTAATTCAATTAAATTTTTTTAATATATTTTTTCATTTTAAATTTTAATAATATTTTTTTTACATTATTTTAATTTTTTTTGTTTATTGAATTCTCAGATTATGAATAGAATTATTATATTGAGATGAATGTATTAAGAATATTAAGTTGGAATTTTAAATGTATTTTAAGCAACATGAACTGTACACTGTACCTGTATAACGCAACATTGTTAGGTATAAAGTCTCAGAGCAAACAGAAAAATCAACAGAGAATATTGTGAAAAAACAAGTGAAGCCAACCAAAACTACGCCTCACCGTGTACAGACAATTATACACACATCCAGGTAACTATGAAACTACGCCTTGGCTGATCAGTCAAACTATGGCGGCGCAACAGCGACGCACTCACACATGTATAAAAAAACGGCATGACTGTTCAACGACGTTCTCTCTGGATTTTTTTATTTGCTCTGAGTATAAGGTTTAATAAAGAATCTTAATTTGAATCAAAAGCTCTTGTTTTCTTTTTTTTATAGGTTAAAAATAGGGAATAAAAATTCAGTTGTTCACTACAGGAGGAAATCTTTACCATATCAGTGTAAGTTTTATAGTACCTACCTAATCACACATGCAGATGGCGTTAGGATCCGTTACTTTGGATACAAAGGTGAATACAAGGACACCTCGCAATTTAAAAGTCGTTGAAGCCATTCAAACAGTGACATGTCACATAAACGCTTACATTGTAAAATGTTCAATGGCGTAACTAACTATAGGGCGGCAGGACTGGCAAAATGCCACGGGCCCCTGACCAGCCTGGGCCCCGGCCCAAGAAGGCGCGAGCACAGAAATAACCTAACATTTTGAACCGAATTTCTCTACTAAAGGACATGTCCACAAAATGTATGGAGGCTGGTATAATAATAATCAAAAATTCGAACCACAACACTCGTTACATTTTGAGAAAGTTCATATTTTTTTGAGTCTATTACATCAGTTAAAAATAAAAAAAGCCCTCCGATTTTTTTAAAATTAATTTTGAATTTATTGGGATAAATAAATATATTTGGCTCAATAGGTAGTTTATCTCTAGCCACCCTGATTAATTAACCTCCAAATTGTTAAATAAAAGCATTTTTACCAATTAGACACACTTTTAAAGGGTTTTTATGTCACATTGTACCTACTAACTGGTCACACTAGTAGGTTATAATTTTTAATTTTAGCAAATTAAGTGATGAATGTGTAAGAATCAGCTACGAATGCAAGTAAAATAACGATAGAAGCACTTTATCATCGCCAAACTAGTAAAAATAATACACTGTATTGTTATTTTTCATACAATTTATTTTCCACATTTTAAAAAAAATGGAGGGGTGAAAAAATCTAAATTAAATATTTTTGGGAAGCCCATAAACCAAGCTTTCAAATGATGTATATATCATCTTGGTTCGATTTTTTTCTGAATAATATACCACTTGTGGACGTCACCTTTTACTACTTTAATGAAAGTAAAACAAAATCTAATCTTTATTTGTTTTCTCAAATTAAAACCCGTCGTTTATTATAAAATCACAAAAATTGCACTCGCGCTCATTAAAAATATATTTTTGCAATTAATTCTAAAAGTTATATTCAAAGGTCTTTGTGTCCCCAGCTTGAGGCAGTAGAAAATAAACTTTATTAGATACACAAATGTTATCAGTAGTATTGGGTAGTATTAAAATTAAATTACAACACGACAATTTATACTGGCTGGGGCCCCATCTCAAGAATTTGCCACGGGCCTCGGATGGTATAGTTATTATTACTCGTAGTTACGCAAACCTATTCGAAATAAAAAAAAAATAGTTACGCCACTGAAAATGTTGTGTACTTACTAAATTCGGCAATCAAACTAAACTATAAAAGTTTGCAAAAAATATTTATTCAAAGTTCATGTGATTAGGAACAACCATATTTTTAATATTCAATCTAATATTTTTGAGATTTGGATTATCTTTAGATTTTAAAAAGGGTTTGTGGATACCGTTCGATTTTCATGTATGGTGTTATACAGGGTTATTTCTAATCAATTAGCATCCTTTCAGGGGCTTATTCTGTACATCAAAACTAACAACTTTTATATGCGACTTTTGTCAAAACTAAAAAAAAATCAGCTATTCCATACATTTTGTAGAGGGTGAACGATATTTTTCTATGGAACAACTTTTTTTTGAGAATTAATAAAAGTCGTAGAACAAAAGTTGTTAGTTTTGATGTACAGAATAAGTCCCTGAAAGGATGCTAATTGATTAGAAATAACCCTGTAAAGTAGCAGGTATTTTGTTGCGGTTAATTAAGGCATTTCCACAGTTAATGAAGTGTATGAAAAATAGATATTTTTTTTTATTTAGTGGCACAGAGGAGAGAAATGTTTTTTGTAACATTCCTACATAGCGTGACCGCGACCGTGTTGCAAATGACTAGATGGTGTATTGCTTTCATTTATTTTTGAATTACGTAGAAAACCAACCAACCCACTTGCGAAGCCTTAGAGAATAAATAACTAAAGTAATACTCTAAGTGCGAAGCAGTCATTTAGTTATTTTAAGTTCAATGAATAAACTAACACATTTATAAATGCCTGTGGAAATCGGACTTTAGGAATCCTAGTTGCGAGATATCAGTAAGCGTTATATTGTATTGATCGAAGTATTGTGAAATAATTTTAATGTAGGCGCTAAAGTTTCATTTTTGCGTGTAAAATTGTTGCAGGCGTTCTGTTAGCTGCATTGTATACAAATGTATATTTTAACCATCAACGGCATCGGCCCATTAGCTCAGTTGGTTAGAGCGTCGTGCTAATAACGCGAAGGTCGCGGGTTCGATCCCCTCATGGGCCACATGTTCTTTTTGCGATACTTCCAGATTTTTTACCTTCCGGGACTAGGTTGTTGACACGTCTGAACGTCCTTAGATTATTACAAACCGCTGATATTAAGTTAATATCTACTGGCAACCAATGATTATCATTTTGTCGACCTCTATTTAGAACACTTCTTTTCTCTTCTAGAATCATGGGATGGGATTAATAACCCTTATTTATATCGCGTAAAAATCAAGTACCTCATGATTCATTAGCCACGAAAAAAAATCTAACGGCGAGGGCAATGACTTCCTTTTGGCGTAGTACAAGGCAAGATTATAACCTTATACATAATACTCGTATGTAGGTATTTATTGCAAAATGCACAATGTTTCGAGTCCGGCGCGAACCGGCACTATCTCGGGCCGCGACCCGCCCTGCACTCACGCAGTTACTCATTATGCCAAAGCATCGTACGAGTAGATAGTGATAATTCTGCAATGTTTATGTAATCCTGGTACTTACGCTCTGACCCTGTTAAACTGGATCGTTCGATTTTATTCAATGGTTTAGGGTATTTGAATCATAAAAATATCAGATCTAGTGAAAACGAAATGAAAGCAAAATGATAAATATTCTGCTAAAAAGCGATATACGTAGTTTAGGTACCTGTTGGTAATGATGTTTTTGATGTGGTGTTATTATATGACTCATCTTTTCAACGGTTGAAACAACTAGAGACCTTAAGGGATTACCTTAATTAAGGGATATATGCGGTAGCGCGCAGTTGTAAATGCCACTCGATGTCACCCATCCGAAGACTGGCCGTGCCGAACGTTGCTTAACTCCGATGATCACTAAGAAAGCTGTAAGAAAATGATTAAAAGGCAAACTAATTATAACATGTAATTATTATCTAGTGTCACTACACATAAGTACACTACAGTGAAACAAAGCTTGGCTCGTAACAAAAATATAAAAAAACCGATATTAACGTTTTCTCGAAAATACACCCAATACAGATTTACTATTAAAAATATCTTTAAAGTGAACTAGAGAACCCAATTTTTAATTAGCGGATAGCAATAGGCGCCGGTTCCGCCGGACAGCAATGCGAGTGATGCGATAGAACTTATGGGTAATAAATTAAACTAAATTTGACCCGCCCCCTGCCCAGAAGCGTGTGGGACCCACCAGACCCACAAGACACACCAGTGGGTCGCGAAGGTCGCGACCCACAGGTAGTTTGTGTTACCGTGATCTGATAAAGGTCTGTTAGCATCGAATCGCGTCTTGCAATTCATGTTTCATATTTTAGTTAATCTTAGCGCGGCCTTTCCGGATTATTATTTCCATCTTAGATCACATTTTTATGCACATTTTAGGTTGAACCCAACATCTAAACAGAACCCTTTTCTTGCAGAGAAAATAGTGCTATGTTGCTGCGCACTTTGCTGGTGTTAAGCATAACCCTGTTCTGGACATCTTTATTTGAACTTCGGACGTTTACGAAACTTTGAGGAACGTAAACAGAATTTCGAAAGATTGTATGTAGTTTCGGTAAAGTTCCCTATAGGTCCTAGCCGTTCGAAATTCAATTAGAGTGCTGTTAGGGTTGCCTTTTACCGCTCAACGCCTAGATTGATAAAGTGCTGAAGACATTGTTGCGCTAATTGCTCGTGTTTGACTGAAGGCTCGAAGTATGCCGTAACAGTGAGCATTTCGTTTGGTTTCCGTTGTTTTGTTGAAGTATGTGAACTTAAAGTAGCGGCTCCATCAGCATAGTTAATAATTTTTCGATCTCTGGACCATTCAATGGCAACAGTTGCAATAACCGGCTTATGATCGCTTGACTTATAGTCTTTTTCATTGATCGGATTTGAGTCCCGGTCGAGGCTATGGTTTTTGCCATCTTTAAAAACGAATTTGGATTCTTTGCTAATAAGTACATGGTCTATTTGGCGTCTATATACTTTAGAACCTTTGACGTGCGTCCACGTAAACTTGTGTTCGTCAGCTTGAGGAAACAACGACCCTCCCACCAATAACTTGAATTCTTCACATAACTTGAGCATCCTATTACCATTGGAATTAATTTTATCTCCCGCATTTGCATTCAACGCGTGTACTCCCATATATTCATCATACCTTTTATTGGCTAACGCTACTCGAGCATTGAAATCTCCCATTACAATTATACTTTCAGGCTTGTGTTTTGACTTCATTCTACGAATGATAGAAGTAACGTTTTTGTAAAAATTATCTTTGATAATTTTCTTACAACCCATTTGAGGCGCGTGAACTTGTATAATTGTGACTATGCAACATCCACTCTTTCCAAACAACCTGGCAGCATCCAATGTAACTGTGATAATCCTTGGAGAGATTGCCTTCCAATGGATCAGACAATCTCTTACAGTCTGAGTCATTAAGATACCGACACAGTGTTGGCCTATCCTATACTGTTCATCGTTCCCACCTACAACATTTACTTTTCTAGGTCCACTGTAATAGATATGCATGTTGCCCTCCTTTACATATTCATGGCCTTTTCCGGGCCACTTCATTTCGGATAAGCCTAGAAATAACAACTGAGAGACTTTCATATATTCTATCAAGCCCTGCAACATTTGAGGCGCTTTTTTCATGTTTCCACCATTCAGAGTGTTAACATTCCAGCTGCCAAATTTAAATACTGTCATCATATTATTATTCATTTCATTTACATTAGTCATAGCTGGATGGGATTTGTTCGAAACCCCCTTATTATCATCACATAGAGGCAACAGGTCTCGCTTATTAACAGTATTCTTTGTATTGATTGATTGCATGTTTTTACTATTTTATTCTTACTTCGCATTCTTTTAACTACAAGTTTTCCTGTGAAATTCATATGATAATCACCATTCGAGCACCGTACTCGTATGGTGATTATCATATGTATCGTGATCAATGAATGATGATTTATCATAGTTCAGTTGATATTATGTTGCTGGACCGTACCAATTGTCATGCCAATCCCCGGTGGATCAGATGTTTTCATAATGAATTCAAATACTTGTCTAGAGGTCTAGATGTCAGTTTGTTTTAGTATGTGTTCTGTAACCTAACCAAAAAGACAATTAGTCTATCTGAGAATCGAACCTCGGTTCATCTGATTCGCCATGCCGCGGTCGGGTTTAGTTACATCGCGCCAAATTGATCACTACGTGAGGTGCAAAATTTAGCATCTATTGTTATCGTAGCGTGACGTAACATCAACGGGCACGCCGGGCGCTTGCTATAATTGGGCGACGACATTGATAATGATGTCACTAAATATGAATCATCAACTTAGCTCGCAAACCTACAATATTCACTGGACTGGCTCTTGTAGCAAAACGTAGATGTTGATAAATTATTGATATATATTGATTGTTTTATTTGGATTTGTTAGGAAGTGGTTGGCTTTTTGGTCACCATCATTTATTTTTATACTTCCAAACTTTCCAAAAACGAAGTCAAACGAAGTTGTTGTAGACTCTGACATGAGTCCATATTTTTGTTATGTCACAATAGTAGAGTATGAACTTTAGTCACAAAAGGGACTGTTTACTTACTTATGTAGTGAATAAACCATTAATATTTTGCTGAAACAAAATGAAAAGTACATTTCTTCGACCATGCATCAGGCTATTCTAGTCATACTATGGGGTCATGACGAAATACAACCACATGTGGGTTTAGTCCCTATTTAGTCCCTCGCGTCGCGTCCTATATTTACAAACATTTTTTTTTATCACCCAAATATGTGTCGTATCTGTTTATAAACCAGAGTTATAAACACAGATTATGACATATTTAACTGTATCATCGGTTATCAAGTGAATTCTGCTCAATTCCTATTTACATGTAAGTATGTAAGCTCCTCGAATCCGCTAAAGTCCTGGTACATCAGCGGATTTTTTCTTCTAATTCACAAAGCATAGCCTAGCGTTATCCAAGACACTACGTCGCAGATTTTGACACAAGTAATAAATTACTATCCCAAGAATGTCATGATTGTCAGTCGATGGGGTCCCAATATAAGTGCAACTTTTTGTTTAGTTTTATTTTTTAGTTGGGTAAGACTTTCATAAGTTATATTCACGTAAGGAACATCAACAGATTGTGATTTCCACAGAGTCGCCTCGGTGGATGTAACGGTTGCTTTGACATCGTTTAAAGTCGCATTCGGTCGCTAGATGTCTAGATTGACGGAGCGCCGAGGAGATGCGGGTGTGCGCTGCTGCGTACTTGACTCGAGATGAGCACTACTCCAGTATGGGACTACACCCTGCCACTCAACGTCGAAATTGTCGGAGAGCTAAGAAGGTGTGCCCAATTGCTGCGCACCTCGCACGTCGTGACGCGTAGCTCACGATGTGACTATTCTTTCTATCACCAATTTATGACAAATGATCCAATGACCGGCTTGTGATCACTGGGTATATAGTCTTGTTCATTGATCGGGTTCAATTCTCGATCAAGGGCGTGGTTTTTGACATCTGTTAAGTCGAGTTTTGAATTTCTGCTAACAAGGATATGGTCTATTTGACGCCTGTATACTATAGAATGACGGACGAGCATCCACGTAAACAAGTGTTCCGGAGCGTGTTGGAACTGCGATCCTCCTACACATAAGTCGTGAACTTTACAGAAGTTGAGCATCCTTTTACCATTGGAATTTAATCTATCTCTAGTATCTTGATTCAAAGCGTATATTCCCATTTGCCGCATATACATTTCATTGTCCGACCCTATTCGAGCATTGAAATCTCCCATCGCAATACAACTTTCAGGCTCGTATTTTAGCTTCATTATAATTTTGACGGAAGACACTTCGTTATAGAAATTATCTTTGATGAATTTGTTGGCTCCCAGGGTAGGTGCGTGAGCTTGTATAATTGTGACTATGCAACGTCCACGCTGTCCAAACAACTTTGCGAAATCGAATGTGGCTGTGATTATCCTTGGAGAGATTGCTTCCCAATCAATTAGACATTGCGCTACAGCTTTAGTCATTAAGATACCGACACAGTGTTGGCCTTTCCTATACTGTTCACCATCCTCATCTACGGAATTATCTTCCCCGGGCCCACTGTAAATAAGCTCGTGGTTCTCCCCTATAAGTTTATGGCCTGCTCCGATCCACTTCATTTCCGACATGCCCAGAGCAAGCATATCAGATGCTTCCATAAACTCAACCAAGCGTTGCACCTTTTCAGCCGCTTCGCTCCTGTTTCCGCCATTCATGGTGTTAACATTGTAACATCCTATTTTGAACGTGTTCATAAGTGGTTATTTCTTTTATTACTTTTATAATGCCATTGTTGGATGATTAGTTTTTAACCCTCTCCGGGTTTCAATTTCTGATCACGAACCGCCATCTATGCTAAACCCAACGACAAGTCGATCGTGGTCGCTTGTCCTGTCCTGCCTCCGGTCTTCGTCGACGGTCATGGTCATGGTACAAACCAGCAGCTGTGCTAAACCTAATCGACCGTGGTCGCTTGCCCTGCCTCCGGTCTTGGTTGCAGGTCGTGGTCGTGGCACGAACCCCCAGCTTTGTGCTAAACCTGAACAGTCGATCGTGGTCGCATGTTAGCGAACGCTTTTATTGTGATTCAAGTTCAGTATACTATCAACTTTTTCACTGTATAACGTCCCATTTTTCTGCTTGGCAGAACTTGTAGATTTTTGAAACGAATGTCAAGCATGTTTTCATACAGCAAGCAACCGATTCAAATTCGGAGGCAGAACATAATATTTAACTTTGAAAAGAAACTGACGGCCATGGGGATCGAACCTAGGTTATTCTGATCAGGAATAACTTGGGTCGACACGTTCAAAATGCGCCAATAATACTACAGTGACACATGTCAATTTTTGCTATACATATAAAGCAAATAATCTCCGAGACTTAGACGTTTTTTTTTCATTTAAATATTATAAATGTATATTATTAAATTTCCATTCAAAGTCGTATTCTGTCATTATAATAATTGTTTCAGGCGTAGAACATCTACTACTAAATATAAGTCTGTAAATATAAGCCTGTATAGATTTCCGGTGAAAATGCTTGACAGCGGCTTGTAGCCAGTGCGATCTA
The DNA here is from genome assembly GCA_949316475.1 of Hypomecis punctinalis. Classification (NCBI taxonomy): domain Eukaryota; kingdom Metazoa; phylum Arthropoda; class Insecta; order Lepidoptera; family Geometridae; genus Hypomecis; species Hypomecis punctinalis. Next base: position 23,617,020 of record OX438799.1, on the reverse strand, counting down.
TGCACCTAGTAAATTCCTCGTGTCTGACTAGTGTCATCCTTGTAATATGACAAGATAGAATACTCTAAAAGATCAAACCAACTAAGACAATATAAACTATGAAGAGTTATAATTATATTATATGTCATCGGCTGACGTCACTTCGCCAAGCGTGCATAAGTAATATCAGTGAGTTTCCCGTTCGGGTGACGTCACATAAAAGGACGGGGACCTTATTACCATACCGCTTACGGAAAGTGTGAATTCTGGTACCTCCTCATAACCACTGCTCTCCTAGTAGGTTCTTGTAATCCAAAGAACTCAGTAATTCGAGCGCATTATAAGTGGTTTTCAAGGGTCTAACTAACCGTCTCGGACGCAGGCTTAATGACTTCCAGCCTTCCGAACAAGCCGGTTTCCGACAAGCACCTCTTTTTTAAGGAAATCCCTTTAAAAAAAGATGTAAGACAGGGAAAGGTAATATCTCAAAAACTGTTTACTGCCACTTTGGAGAACGCCTTCAAGTTCCTGGATTGGAAAGGTTTCGGCATCAATATCAATGGCGAAATCACTGTTCACCTTCGGTTTGCCGACGATAAAGACTAAACAAGCTTTTGCTTAGTGTAGGTTCTGTGTACTAACTAGATTGAAACCGCTAGCCGATAACTTAAATGATAATTATTGTTATATCAATTATATTAATTAGTGGCTTTTGTATCACGCAATAAAGAATTTATTTATTACATCGTAGTCATGGCAAAATCGACGGAAGAGCTCAACACGATTCTCGAAAGCCTCTATCGAGTTTCTCAACAGGTGGGTCTGAAGATGAACATGGACGAGACGAAGGTCATGTGTAACTCCCATGTTAAATATAACATAAATTGGGGTGGGTACACCCCAATTTATGTTGAAAGCTCGGTTCTTGAAGTTGTTAACTCGTACATCTACCTAGGACAAGAAGTCCAATTAGGTAGGTCCGTCTTCAAGAAAGAAGTCGATGGCCGAATCCAACTCGCCTGGGCAGCGATCGGAAAATTGCGTAACGTTTTACCTCAGTGCCTCAAGTCGAAATTTGTTCGACCAGAGTGTTTTACCAGTGATGACTTATGGCACTGAACTGTGGTCTCTTACAATAGGCCTTATTAATAAGCTCCAAGTAGCCTGACGAGAGACTGAATCAGGGATGAGGCGGTCCAAAGAAGTACCAAAGTTACCGACATAGCCCAGCAGATTGGCAAGTTGAAATGGCAGTGTGCAGGGCACATAGCGCGGAGAATTGATGACCGATGGGGTCGAAAAGTTCTCGAGTGGAGACCACGTCCCAGCAAGCGCAGCTTAGGACATCCACCCACAAGGTGGACGGATGACCACAGTAAGACCGCAGGGTCGCGCTGGATGCAAGCCCCTTCCAACCTGTCTTATTGAAGATCCATGGGGGTGGCCTATGTCCTGCCGTGGACGTCCTATGGCTGATGGATGTGGCTATTTAACTGAATCTTCATAACTCAATATCTCGACTCGCTGCTCACCGATGTTGTTCATTCTTGTATTTAGTTACTAAACAGTATTGTCAAATATTATCAAAATCGGCTCCTAATAAAATGACAGGAAATTTCTCCTTTTTTCGAGCAAAATACCTAAACACCCAATCAAAAATCGTCAACGACAATAAAAAACAATGTATTTTGATTTAGTTAATAAAGGCACTTTTTCCCGTTAAAAAAATACCAAGTGTACCAATATTCGTTGAAAAATGTGAACTGTAGTGTAAAATTAACAATCGGATAGACGAATGAAAAATCGTAGAATTAAAGCCAAGACCTCTTTCTCTTCGTTAACTTGATCAATTATAATATGTGTATTCACTATTTATAAGGTACCCAAGAAGACCGCCGCCACAACATGCAACATGGAGGTTTATAATAAAATACAGTACATACATACAATTGACAAGTTTTTATATTTCACAAGGCTATGAAATTCCAAAACCATTTCGAGATATCTGCCCCTCTACCGCCTAAAGCAATAGCAATCGTAATAGCAATCGTTTATGACTTCATTTTAGTCATTTGGTACCGCCTATGTGACGTTAGCCATCAAAGTTGTTCATTCAACGATTGCTTTCGCAATCTGCGCAAAGCAATTGATGGCTAACGTCGCATAGGCGGTGCCAAATGACTAAAATGAAGTCATAAACGATTGCTATTACGATTGCTATTGCTTAGGCGGTAGGGGGCCTGGATGCTGATCATTATGTTTATTTTTCCAAAATTTTTAGTGCAGTAACTGCTAAGATATTAGATAAAAACTCTCACCCAAGCCGTTTCGGGATTTATACTAAAATTTCAGTTGCCAATGATAAAAAAAATACTAGCAATATAAAATGACAGTTAACACTGACAGTGTTGTCAGCTGGGTTCCCTAGCATTTGGTGGAAGAATCCGTTTGAATTTTAAAAGTATCTTGGAACTAGTACTACTTATTATTCTTCTTTTAAGTGGTGCTAATTTAAAGCCTGTACGGCAGACCCTGTCACATATTTCAGGTGATTGGCAGTTGTTAAACATTTTTTATATTTTTCTTCCCATAGTGTACCGCGGTACATAGTGGACATTTGCGCTGACCTCCCGGCCTATTTGTTGTGAATTGTAACGGATTGATTGGCATTGATAGTGACAGCAATGCTAGCACCTATTTTTTTCTAATGTGGCTTCAGTAAAATTGTTTATGAGTCCTAAATTTTGCAGTTACGTCCTTTTAGAATAAGCTACTTTTCAAAACTTAATTTTACGGAAAATATAAGTCGTATTGGAAAAATAAAAAATATGTATAAGTTATTTTGCAATATTCTTTTAGATAATAAATAAATATAACTATGTTAAAAATTTGAAATGTCAATTATGGCTCAGTATAGGGCAAGCAGATAACCCTAAATTTATCATTATTTTTTAAATAACCTACAACCCCCTCAAATGGATAGGAAATAAAAATATTTCAAAAGAGTATTTACCAATTTTATTATCAATTTTAAGTTTTGAGTTACATGAGACTTATATCGCTTGAAAGATTCTTAGAACACTTCTCTCCAACGTCATATGGAGGTCGATAGAGCCCTACAAGTAGCGCTGAACTCTCTTAGCTGCCTTCCAGTGTGTCTCTGTGAAGCATTCACCTGGGTTAAATTGACTGAGATAGCTTATTGTATGGGCACTCTCAGGTTAATTTGAAACAACTGCACATTATAAACAAAGGCGGATCCAGGATTTTTTTCTGGGAGGGACACAAGGGGCAGACAGGCAGAAAAATCTTCGCAGTTCCAACCAGACATAGACAATAGTTTCTGTCTGTTATTTCTTTAATATATTTTAAGAACTCTGATAATATACGATACATAATATATGATTTGACTTTATTATTTATTTACTTTGTTCACAGCCTCTGCTCAATACTGCTGTGGTAGATCCGCATCCTGCAGCACGTGCCGACTCCAACTGTCCTGTTAGCACGTTTCGAAACATTTTGCTGCGAGAGTTTGGAATATAGTTGTGTGCCGTTCTGTCGCAGGAACGCCTAGAATTGAGAGTTAACAATATTCAGCCCTATGGTGGACACAAGGTGGACGGATGGACAATAAGACCGCAGGGTCGCACCGCACTGAATGCAAACTGCTACCAACCGGTATTGTTGCAGATCTTTAGAGGAGGTCTATGTCCATTGTCCAGCAATGGCTGATGGGTGGGTGGGTGTACCGCCATTGTCAGTTCTCAATATTTTGACCATTTTAATGTGAAAATAAAGTAGCTGGAGTGGTCACTATGAAAACTAGCGTGGTTTTCGCACATACAATAAACCTACTGCATTTGAATCTGTTGAATAGATTAAATAAATAAATATTGGGGGACATCTCACACACGGTGTCTGACCCCAAACTAAGCAAAGCTTGTGATATAGCTGCCAGAGACTGATATACTACATATACAAATTTTAAATACATACTTATATAGATAGTACCTAAATAACACCCAGCCAGACACAGAGCAAACACCTATGTTCATCACAAAAATGCTTGCCCTGGTGGAAATCGAACCCACGCCTCTCTGATCCAGAAGTCAGGGTCACTAACCACTGAGCCACCGAGGCAGTCAAATTATAAACTATTATTTTATTAGAATTAGAAGATTAGAAGATATTATAAACGGATACATAGACGAGACGACAGACACACAGAAATAGCGGCTTTACTTTATTAGATATAGTGATATAACGGGAAGTGTATATAACATAAAATTTTAATTCTTGCTCCATAAAGTATACATATAAATAATATAATTATAGAATAAATACATCGAATAGATGTTATGTGTAAAAAAAACTATTCTGCGTAGTGAACACATCGATAAATAAATTAAATAAATACCTAAACCGCGATTGAAGAAATAAAATTTACATTTAATATTACAGAAATTTAGGCTCAGACATTGAAAATGAAGTGAAATTAGTAGTATTGTATTGTATTTGCTTTTTAGCTTTTTGGCATTATCAAAAATAAGCACATCAAGTTGTAACAAGGTTAAAATTAGACAACGAAAGAGTACATAGGCTTGTTATATACTATTTTAGCCAGCTAGGAAATGGCAGGGCTTCTCCCAAGCCTTTCTATCATCTATATATAGTTGATAACTGTAATAAGCATTACTTGTTAGTTTTTCCTTGACAATTTTTTTGAATTTTCTTCATTTAAATCTAATATTTCAGTAGACATCAATCGCCAGCATGCTGGGCACGCTGGCAACTGGCAGTGGGCTTGAGCATTTGAATTATCTTTAGACCTTTAAGGGTCTCTGTATGATCCAATTCCTTTTTATATAGTAGTGTATGTAGTTTTAGCTCAAAACGTTGTATTGTATTTAGTTGTAGATAATAAAGGCAATTTTGCCAAAAAAAAAATAAGTACGCAACTCAGTTGAATATTTCAAGATATCACCTATACCTACTTCCTACAGTTTTTTTTTTTTTTTTTTTACGTAGGTAGGGGGAAATCTTCATAGATACAGCCAGCCCGGTACTGACTGCATGCCCGATTTCACTGGGAATGTGACCCAGTGACCTACGGACTAAAACCTCCTCCTGTGTCAGTAGTGTATAAGCTTGGAGATAGGCGCAAATGGTATTTAAGCCTATCGCCAAGCCGTATCTATGTTCGTGTGGGGTGTGGAGTAGCTGTTGAGTGTGTCGAGTGACAAAGCTGCCTAAATGTGTGGATGTTTCTGTGTATGGGTTGCGGGATTGGGTTCGAGTCTAGCCCGCTGCTGGTTCTGCCCGCCGAATCTGAGGTAGAGTTGGGGACGGGACGTCCTACGCTAAGCTTTCCTATACGTGATCTCCACTCGAGAACTTTACAACCACATTGATCATCAATCCTGAGTGCCATGTACCCTGTTTAAAGATTTAATCAATTCAATAAGTAATAAACAGCAAAGTTTACTTTAAAATTGATGATGTACCTATTTAATCAACATAATTATAATTATAGTGAGTACATGGAACAGACGTGCATGAATATGGGTTCATACATAGCGGCGGTAACAGTGTGGAATGCACATTATCAGTCTGACCAACAAAGCTACTGATGTCATCAACAAAATTAGCTTGGGAAACCTACAATCACACGGAATTATCAGTGCTATGGTAAATTCCAAATGCAAAATAATCATGCATTCAGTCCATATTTAGCACAGACACATAAATCGTATTTACCATAATATTGATAACATAGTCTGGGAGGAAAATGCTATTTAGGTATGTACCAGACAAATAAACTCACTAATATGAAAATCATCATCATTATAATTCACGGGTTTTTAGGTATTCTGAGGATTCTTATACCTACTCAAACTTATCTCCGCGTTTATGGAGACGGCTATGCTATAATATGGTAATGGAGAGGTATATCGCTTACAGGATTTATAATAAATAGGGCCGAAAAGTTATGAAATAGAGACCATGTATACTGGCAAGCGCAGCGCAGGACGTCTACTTACTCCCAAGACGGTCAAATGACCTGGTTAGGACCGCGGGATCGCGGTGGATGCAAGTCGTTTACAGTCTTTTCTAATGAAAATAAATAGGTGAGACTTACCTTATATGCAGTAGGGGACGTCCTACATCTAGCATGACGGTGATGATCATTTTTGCACCCAAATAACTAGAACTGATTTACATACTTACCATGCTGTGGTATCACGGCTTTGTGACGAAACAGTCCGGTATCTCGTATAGCTATTAAATAAATCTATTAAAAGTAAAAAAATATGATCAGCTAAGTAAACCATGGTGTCAGAGTTTTTTGGCCTCTTGAAAGCTTCTGACATGGCTAAACGATTGAAACAACCAGGCGAGTTCTGCGAGCCACAGTAGCGCGCAGTTGTTAATGCTGTCACCCATCTGAAGACTAACCGTGCCGAGCGTTGCGCGTTGTTTAACTCTGATGATCACTAAAAAAACTTTAAGAAAGTGATTAGACAACCTAATTGTAACATGTTATTGTAATTATTATTCGTTACACATACATTAACATACAGTTACAGAGCAACGAAGCTGCACTCGTTAGAAAATAAAAAATAAATAAATTCGAATTTTGTTAGAAATGGCGCAATCAAGACCTAACACAGATTACCTTATAAAAAATTTGTAATACTTTGGTAATACATCAAATTCGTTCGAGCCGTTTCTGAGATCCGAATTATATGCAAACAAATTTATAAACGAAAATGTCTATAAATATTGTTGTAAGAATTTATGATTTATTTATTTATTTTCAGTAGGTATTTCAGACACCTACAATGTAAAGGAAATCGATAAATAAGTAATAACAAAATAAAAACAATTAGTTACAGGTACAGTGACTCAGATTCATAAAAGTTCTAAATTCTAAATGTAAAATAAAATGTTACACCTGTAAAAGGGGTGTAACGTTCAGTCTTACCAAGTTTCAGTCTTATATGAAGATAAATAATAAAGCGTTTTACATGTATGGCAAACATACATCAAAAATGTGATTCAAACACAGTGCATGCAAGATTTTGAAATATACTCGTAATTGTGAACCAGAGAACCCAGGCTCAAAACTCACATGGACAATTGCATTTTTAATTAGCGGACGGTGACATCGCCGGTTTCATCGGACGGGAATGCGACAAAATACATACTGAAACGAACTGACCTGACACCCAGACCCAGAACAGATATACATTCATTATTAAAACATCCAACCGATCGTAGATTGAACCATCCCGGGTTCATACTATCAACTTATTACCGATCCATGTCAGGTCGAATAGACGAGCATGGAGTCAACCTAGCACTGCGTGTCAATCCAAGATAGGAACCTACCTACCTAAACCTAATGGCCATGAGATTTCTTCACCGAGTCGCCTCGGTGAAACATTTTCGTGGGACAATGATTGTTCCCATCTTGGATCACATTACTACGCAGGTCTTAGGTTGCATCCTTGCTCTACGTCTAATGTTGACGGAGCGGCACAACTGCTGCGCACTAATGAAGCCTCTACGTGAGGTACGAGAGAGCTTGTTTTGTGTGTTTTTTGTCGTTTTTGTGTCGCTCGTGAAGCTGGAAGAGACGACTCATCAGTGTTTTGTCGTTTCTTTCCACGAGTATTTGAATCAATAGTGACTATGACTGGCATATGGTCGCTTTTTATGAGGTTTTTTACGTCTTGATCTACGCTATGGCTTCTAATATCTGTTACCGAGTATCTCCATTCGTCACTAATAAGAACATGATCAATTTGACGTAAATATCCTCCTGAACGTGCACAGTACGTAGGCTTATCCTCTTCTCTAACGTGACTCAAGAACGAGCTTGGTATCGACAACTTGTGATTCTTACAGAACCCAAGCATCTTTTCACCGTTACTATTTAAGTTGTCGTTATGATCACGTCTGTATCCGTACTCTCCCATACAATGCTCAAATCCTTTATTGTCTTTCCCGATTCGAGCGTTGAAATCTCCCATCACGATAATAAATTCAGGATTATGTTCTTCGATAGATTTTTTCATGACAGAATCTAGTTCTTTGTAAAATTCATCTCTGTGAGCTTTCTTTTCAACACCTCTAGGCATAGTTGGCGCGTGAAGTTGTATAATTGTGACCTTGCAACGTCTACTCTGTCCAAATAACTTTGCAAAATCTATCGTAGCTGTGATAATCCTTGGGGAGATTGGCTCCCAACCGATCAGACAGTCTTTTACAGCCTGAGTCATTAAGATACCGACACAGTGTTGGCCTTTCCTGTAGATCGTTTTACCGTTCTTACCTACACTATTTTTTTTTGTAGGTCCACTGAAATGCATATGCATGTTACCCTCCTCTATATATTCATCGCCTGTTTCGGGCCACTTCATTTCTGATAAACCCAGAAACATCAACTGAGAGACACTCATAAATTTTACTAAGTTCTTCACCATTTCAGGCTTTTTACTCATTTTTCCGCCGTTCAGAGTGTTAACATTCCAGCAGCCGAATTTGAATATTGTCATTGTATCCGTTTTTTTCTTATTACGAGTCAACAGGCGTGCTTCAGCAGTGCTTTACTTACTTACCTTTTGATTCGTATTCGACGACTGTAGTAGGTAGGTAGCTAAGGGAATATTATGTAACCAGGAAGTGTCCCGGGCTCAATATCCTATCGGTCAGATGTTTTAATAATGAACTAAAATCTCTGTTCTGAATCTGGGTGCCAGATTTGTTTTAACTAGTATGTGTTATGTAGCATTCCCGTCCGACGCAACCGGCGACGTCGTCTACTAATCGAAGAGACCGTTGCTCATGTGAGTTCTCTCTGCTATTTTTATAATGGTTTAATCGTTGTTAAGCAGCAGTTAACTCGAATATGAAAGCACAGTAAATCACGGAAAATACCTGTTTACAAGTGCACTCCTTGAAGCTATGGATGTCCTGCTACATCGGCGGCACCCTCACAATGCAATCGATTGATTTTTTTTCTTATAATTCACAGAATTTATAATTATAAACCAGAAAAACAAATCGAATCGATATGTACTTTTGCCACCCCGAGCTAAACGGGAATGCACTAGTTAGCGAAGGCTCAACTTGTTTTATAAACTCCAGTTTAGGTTATTTCGACACGTATTTTCCTCGTGCGGTTTTAAATATTTGTAAATAATTATTAGGTTCGCCATTTTAATAAAATATAAATAGGTATTTACATTTTGATTAGAAAAATATTTCGGGTAACTTTATTCTAAAATTATTATTTTTCGCCAAAAATTGTACAAAATTCGAATAGTTTCCTCGAATCGCTGTAGATCATTTTTGGAATATTTTCGATTTTCATTAGATAAGTAACTGCTCAGTCGATTTTTTTTTCAACATTAAGAAGGAAACAATTAACTTAAATTACAAATATAATTCAAATTATCAATAAATTATTATTATTAAATCGGTTTATAATTGACGGAGTAATCGCGTAACATACATACAAAAACATAAAAATTAATTTTATTGAGAACCTCATTTTTTGAAGTCGGTTAAAAAATAACAATGCAACGCAACCGAAGATATTTTAGATGAGAATGTATCAAAGAAAATGCTAATGAGTATCCAGAAAGGCATTGAAGGACGCAACTACCAGACGCATCGGCCCATTGGCTCAGTCGGTCGCGGGTTCGATTCCCTTATGGGCCACTCGATCTTTTTGCATTTCTTTTAAAGTTTTTAGTTTGTTAAGGACCATTAATATTAAATGAATAACTACTAGCAACCAAGGATTGTCGTTTTATCGACCTCTATTTACTTCTTTCTTCTTTTCCATCTTCACTATGTGATTAACCCTATAGAAATCTCGTAAAATAGCAGTTGCGCTGCACAAAAAAGTAATTATTTTATTATTATTTACTACGGGACTAATCTCGCACTAAAATTACGAGATAAATAAATACCTCATCATCCCGACGTTAAAAAAAAGGTAATTGACAACGTACAAAATAATGAATGTCAATGAGCTCCTTTCGGTGTAGTACAAGGTAAGGCAGACTTTATCGAAACTGCAATAAATGCACAATGTTTCGAGTCCGGCGCGAACCGGCACTATCTCGGGCCGCGACCCGCCCTGCACTCACGCAGTTACTCATTATGCCAAAGCATCGTACGAGTAGATAGTGATAATTCTGCAATGTTTATATAATCCTGGTACTTACGCTCTCACCCTGTTAAACCGGATAGTTCGATTTTATTAGATATTTTGAATTATAAAAATAGGTATCAGAACTAGTGAAAATGAAATGAAAACAAAAGAATTATCTGTTAAAAAGTGCTATAGTATAGGCACCTGTTGTTAATTCTGTTTTTGATGTAATATTTAAATGACTCATCTTTTCAACGGTTGAAGCAACTAGGCTTCGGTAGCGCGCAGTTGTAAATGCCACTCGATGTCACCCATCCAAAGACTGGCCGTGCCGAACGTTGCTTAACTCCGATGATCACTTAGAAAGCTGTAAGAAAATGATTAGAAGGCAAACTAATTAAAACATGTATTGTAATTATTATCAAGTGTCACTAAACATAAGTACACTACAGTGAAACGAAGCGTGGCTCGATAGAAAAAAACGATATTAACATTTTTTCGAAAATACACCCCATACATATAAACTAACAAAAATATCTAGTAAAATAGAGAACCCAGGATCTACTCGTATACTCGTATTTTTGACCGACGAACCACCGGAAGAGGTACTGAATTAGACGCGTATATGTTTTTTATTTTTAATATTTCATCAAAATATTTTTTATGTGGATCCACGCATAACCTTTTTCATAGTAGTCCGATTTCAATAATTCATAGAAATTAATAATTTATAGAAATCGGCGTAGCCATTTTTGATAAATCAACAATAATGTAAAAATGCTACATGGATCCCTGCGAAATATTCTCGTATTTTGTAAACGGGTTAAGTCGGTCAAGCTATTTTTGCAAAAAATAATTATGGATTAGCGGATAGCAATACCCCGCGCCGCCGGTTTCGCCCGACGGCAATGCGAGTAGTGCTACAGAACACATGGGTACTAAATTAAAATGACCCGCCCACTGCCCAGAAGGGTGTGGACCCACCAGACCCACAAGACCCACCAATGGGTCGCGAATGTCGCGACCCATAGTTTGGGAAACCCTGTGATAGCGTGATCTGAGAAAGGTCTGTTGGCATCCAATCAAGCCTTGCAATTCATGTTTTATTTTTTAGTTAATCTTAGCGCGGCTTTTCCGGATAGTTATTTCCATCTTAGTTCACATTTTATGCAGGTTTTAGGATGCTAATGACCCAGAACCCAACATCTGACAGAACAACAGAATCCTTTTCTTGCAGAAAAATTGGTGGTATGTGCTAATGCTGCGCACGTTGCTGGTGTTGAGCATAACTCTGTTCTGGGGATATTTATTTGAACTTCGGACATTTACGAAACTTTGAGGAACGTAAACCAAATTTCGAAAGATTGTATGTAGTTTCGGTAAAGTTCCCTATAGGTCCTAGCCGTTCGAAATTCAATTATAGATCTCTTGGGGTCGCCTTTTACCGCTCAACGCCTAGATTGATGAAGTGCTGAAGACATTGTTGCGCTAATTGCTCGTGTTTAACTGAAGGCTCGAAGTAAGCCGTAACAGTGAGCATTTCGTTTGGTTTCAGTTTTTTTGTTGAAGTATGTGAACTTAAAGTAGCGGCTCCATCAGCATAGTTAATAATTTTTCGATCTCTGGACCATTCAATGGCAACAGTTGCAATAACCGGCTTATGATCGCTTGACTTATAGTCTTTTTCATTGATCAGATTCGAGTCCCGATCGAGGCTATGGTTTTTGACATCTTTAAAAACGAATTTGGATTCTTTGCTAATAAGTACATGGTCTATTTGGCGTCTATATACTTTAGAACCTTTGACGTGCGTCCACGTAAACTTGTGTTCGTCAGCTTGAGGAAACAACGACCCTCCCACCAATAATTTGAATTCTTCACATAACTTGAGCATCCTATTACCATTGGAATTAATTTTATCTCCCGCATTTGCATTCAACGCGTGTGCTCCCATATATTCATCATACCTTTTATTGGCTAACGCTACTCGAGCATTGAAATCTCCCATTACAATTATACTTTCAGGCTTGTGTTTTGACTTCATTCTACGAATGACAGAAGTAACGTCTTTGTAAAAATTATCTTTGATAATTTTCTTACAACCCATTTGAGGCGCGTGAACTTGTATAATTGTGACTATGCAACATCCACTCTTTCCAAACAACCTGGCAGCATCCAATGTAACTGTGATAATCCTTGGAGAGATTGCCTTCCAATGGATCAGACAATCTCTTACAGCCTGAGTCATTAAGATACCGACACAGTGTTGGCCTATCCTATACTGTTCATCGTTCCCACCTACAACATTTACTTTTCTAGGTCCACTGTAATAGATATGCATATTGCCCTCCTCTACATATTCATGGCTTTTTCCGGGCCACTTCATTTCGGATAAGCCTAGAAATAACAACTGAGAGACTTTCATATATTCTATCAAGCCCTGCAACATTTGAGGCGCTTTTTTCATGTTTCCACCATTCAGAGTGTTAACATTCCAGCTGCCGAATTTAAATACTGTCATCATATTCATTTCATTTACATTAATCATAGCTGGATGGGATTTGTTCGAAACCCCCTTATTATCATCACATAGAGGCAACAGGTCTCGCTTATTAACAGTATTCTTTGCATTGATTGATTGCATGTTTTTACTATTTTATTCTTACTTCGCATTCTTTTAACTACAAGTTTTCCTGCGAAATTCATATGATAATCACCATTCGAGCACCGTACTCGTATGGTGATTATCATATGTATCGTGATCAATTAATGATGATTTATCAAAGCTCCTATGAATCGTGATCAATGAATGATGATTTATCATAGTTCAGTTGATTTCATGATGCTGGACCATACCAATTGTCATGTCAATGGACATACTCTAGTCCGACTAGGCTTAACCAAAAAGACCATTAGCCCATCTGAGAATCGAACCTGGGTTCCTATGTTTAGGCTTGCCGCGGTCGGGCTTAGTTACATCGCGCCAAAATGCCCATTACGTGAGGTGCAAAATTTATCATCAATTGTTATCATAGCGTGACGTCACACGTTGATGTTACGGCTTGCTGTGATTGGGCGACGACATTGATAATGATGTCACTAAATATTAATCATCAACTTAACTCGCGAATCTACAAAATTCACTGGACTAACTCTTGTAGCAAAACGTGATGATAAAAATTATAATTGTTTTATTTGCATTTGTTAGAAAGTCGTTGGCTTTTTGGTCCCCATCATTTATATACTTCCAAACTCTTCAAAAACGAAGTGAAACGGAGTGGTTGTAGACTATGACATTAGTCCATAATTTGTTATGTTTACCAATTTAGATGTAGATTATGAACTTTAGCCACAAAAGAGACTGTTTTCTTACTTATGTAGTGAATAAAATATTATTCTTTAGCTGAAACAAAATTAAAAGTATTTTTCTTCGTCCATGAATCAGGTTATTCTAGTCACACTAAAGGGTAATTTTCCTGTCATGACGAAATACAACCGCGTACGTCTTTAGTCCCTATTTGGTCCCCCGCGCCACGTGATATATTTTTAAACTTTTTGATCATCTAGATGTGAGCTATCCCAAGCACGTAGATCAGGGTCTTATGTTTATAAACACAGATTTTGATATGTTTAACTGCGTCATTGGTTAGCAAGTGAATATGTACTGCAAAATTCCTATTTACAAGTAAGCTCCTTGAATCCGCTGATGTCCTGGTACATGGGGCTCTCCCTCACGACGTAATTGTTTGAACTTTTCTTCTGATTCTCAAAGCCATAAATAAGCCTATAAGCGTTATCCAAAACACGACAGGTCGCAGATTTTGACACGAGTAATCGATTACCAATCGATTACTATCCCAAGAATGTCATGATTGTCCAATCCAATCTAAGTCCAACTTTTTGTTTAGTTTTTTTTTTTAGTTGGGTAAAGACTATAATAAATTCGATTCACGTAACTTCACGTAAGGAACATCGACAGATTGTAATTTCCACCGAGTCGCCTCGGTGGATAGAGCGGTTGTTTTGACGTCGTTTGGAGTAGCATCCGGTCGGTCGACACATCTAGATTGACGGAGCACCAAGAGGAGATGCGGGTGAGCGCTGCTGCTGCTGCTTGACTCAAGATGAGCAATACTCCAGTCTGGGACAACACTCTGCCGCTCAACGTCGAAATTGACGGAGAGCTAAAAAGGTGTACCCAATTGCCGTCGTGAAGTGTAGCTCACGATGTCGCTACTCTCTCTATCACCATTTTATGGCAAATGTTCCAATGACCGGCTTGTGATCGTTGGGTAAATAGCCTTGTTCATTGATCGGTTTCAATTCCTGATCACGAGCGTGGTTTCTGACATCTTTTAAGACGAGTTTAGATGTTTGGCTTACAAGAATATGATCTATTTGACGCCTGTATTTAGTAGAACCATGTGGCATCCACGTATACAGGTGCTCTGGAGCGCGACGGAATAGCGACCCTCCCACCGATAACTCGTGTTTCTTACAAAGCTCTAACATCTGTTTACCATTGTAATTCATTTTATCACCAGCATTTTCATTCAATGCGTGTTGTCCCATATATTTCTTATACATTGCATTACCTAACCCTATTCGAGCATTGAAATCTCCCATTACAATAAGAGTTTCAGGCTTATATTTTCGCTTCACTCTACGAATAGCGGAAGATAGATTTTTGTAAAATTCATTGGTATTTTTCTTAGCACACAGAGTAGGCGCATGAACTTGTATAATTGTGACTTTGCAACATTGACTCCGTCCATATAACTTTGCAATATCGAATGTCGCTGTGATAATCCTTGGAGTCATCACCGCCCAGGCGACCAGACATTTTCTAACGGCATGTGTCATTAAAATACCGACACAATGTTGACCTTTCCTGAAACGTTCATTACCGTTCCGACGCATAGTAGGTTTTTCTTTGGGTCCACTGTAAAGGATATGCGTGTTGCTCTGTAAGTCAGGTTTACGACCTACCCCGGGCCACTTCATTTCTGATAAACCCAGGACATGCAACTGACCATCTCTTAGTAGCTTTGCCGAGCTCCGAAGTTTTTGAGGCGCTGCCTTCATTTTTCCGCCGTTCATGGTGTTAACATTGTAACATCCTATTTTGAACATGTCCATAAGTTATTTCTTTTATTACTTTTATAATGGCATTGTTGCATGATAGGATTTTAATCCTCTCCGGGTTTCAAATTCCGATCACGGTCGCGGCGCGAACCAAACCTAACCGATCGTGGTCGCTTGTCCTGTCTCCGGTCTTCGTCGACGGCCATAATCGTGGCGCAAACCAGCAGCTATGTTTAACCTTACCGATCGTGGTCGCTTGTCCTGCCTACGGTTTTGGTTGCAGGTCGTAGTCGTGGCACGAACCGCAAGCTGCGTGCTAAACCTGAACAGTCGATCGTGGTCGCATGTTAGCGCACGCCTTTATTATGGTTCAAGTTCAGTACTTTACGTTTTACTTATTCACTATACAACATCCCGTACTCTGTTCAATTTTTCTGCTTGGCAGAACTTGTACATTTTTAAAACGAATGTTGTACATATTTTCATACAGTAACAACCGAGCAAGGATTCAAAGTCGGAGGCAGAACATATTTAATTGCACTTTGAAAAAACATTGACGACCATGGGGATTGAAACTAGGTTATCCTGACCAGGAATAACTTAGATCGACTCGTTCAAATGCGCTAAAACACTACAGAGACACATGTCAATTTTTGCCATACATATAAAGTAAATCATCATCATCATTTCAGGCGTAGAACACCTACTACTGAATAGGTATGTATATGCTTCCTGTGTAGAATTCGGGTGAAACAGCTTGGCTTCCAAGCTTTTCAGGCTTGTGCCCAGCAATGTCATGTCTACTCACTAGTGTCATCCGTCTAGTTCATTGGAATAGGACAAGATAGAATACTCCAAAACATCAAACCAACTAAGACAACATGAACTATGAAGAGTTATAATTATATGCCATCAGGTGACGTCACTTTTCCGAGCGCTGCGCTGGCGCATAATATCAGTGAGATCCCCGATTGGGTGACGTCACAGAAATGACGCGGAGTACATTATACCTACCGTTTACGGACAGTTTGTAATCTGGTATCGCCTCATATCCACTGCTCTCCTAGTACTTTGAATCCAAAGAACTCAGTGATTTGGTCGAGCGCAATGTAAATTCAAATACGAATACAATTTCATAGTAAAGACCGATCCTACATGAGAATTATTTACTCCAGTATTTTAACTTGTACTTATTTTGAAAATTAAACTGCAGAAGCCGGCTCATGAAGGACGTGCGTGAAATCGGTAAACAAAGTGCAGTAAATTCTGCTGGGTAGACTGGGTTGACCTTGTTAGTAATAGAATGTTTCAGTTATACAAGCAAATTGTATATTCGACTTAAAAACGTATCCTGCCTACTATGTATCTGTACCCGTATATGTATTAATGCTCCTTGTAGCGGCTGTTTTCCTAGTACAGCTAATACAATCGCTTCAATGTTTCGTTAAACTATCAAAAGTGTCATCCGTACCACGGTAACACAGTCAACATAGTACTTGCACTTACCCGTATCACCCTACTACCACCAAAAAATAAATTTTGTCAAATCGACAAAAGAACTGATATGTTTCTCAAAGTTATACAGTAAACAAACACGTAGAGTTCCTAGTAAGGGGCTACAAACTTGTCATAAGCATAACATTAAAATCAACCATTTGCTAAAACATTAAATTAATGTTACAAAAATTAGTTTCAAAAAGAGAGCTTCTGAATGAAAGAGAGATACTGAAATGAGAAATTCAAATCTAAAAGTTGTATGCCAACAAACTAGAGACAAAAAATTTCCAACCATTCAGTCTGGCTATAGCAAAAGAAATGAATAAGTAAACACTCTGTACGGTGGAAACATGAAAAATTTATCTCGTATGGTCCAGGCCTTGGTAGAGTATATGAGAAATTCTCGGTTGGTTCTACTGGGTTTTCAGAAATGAAGTGGTTTGGGGCAGGCCGTCATTATGTAGAGAAAAGAAACATGCATCTCCTTTACAGTGGGTACAAAACAGAAAATAATTTCGGTAGCAACGGTGAACAGTATTGGAAAAACCAACACGGTATCGGTATCTTAATGACCCAGGCTGTTGTAGAATGCCTGGTCGATTGGGAGCCAATCTCACCAATGATCATCACTGCTACACCGAATGTCGCAAAATTTATTGGACTGAGCAGATGTTGCAAAGTCACAATTATACAACTTTACGCACCAGTCACCACCCTTGCCTAGAGATGCTACTAAAATAACACACAGAGATGGTTTTTACTGACAATTATATTCTGTCATCGATAAAACTACAGTAGAACACAACCCTGAATGTTTTATTGTGATGGGAGATTTCAATGCTCGAATTGGGCAAAACAATAAAGGCTTTGAAGATTGTATGGGCAAGTACGGATTTAAACGTGACCGTAATGACATCTTCAATCGTAACGGTAAGAAAATGCTTGAGTTTTGCAAACGATGCAATATGTCGACACCCAACTCGTTCTTGGGTAACGTTAGAGAAGAGGATAAGCCTACGTACTGTGCACGTTCAGGAGGATATTTACGTCAGATTTATCATATTTTTATTACTAAAAAGTGGAGTCACGTGTTCATAGATGTTAAAAAGCATAGCTTTGACCAAGAATCGAATCGTGTTAATGAAAAAGACTATCAAGAGAGCGACCACATGCCAGTCATAGCCACAGTTGCAATAAAATAGTATGAGAGAAAAAAGCATTTATGTTGAAAATGAAGCTTCAGGTTCCCAAACTTCAGTGAAAGAAGAAAAAAATGAACTAAAATAAACAGAATCTTGCTTCTCTACATCAACGACGTTGATGAGGAGAACTATTTTTTCAATACACCTTTATTTACATTACAATTGTAGGTAATGGTTATGTTCGATGACAAGTTTACATCTTCCTTAATATGTAAGCCACAGACTAGGTTTTGTACATTAATTAAAAAACTAGGTACTTAACATAACTCTACTTTTTACTAGACAGGTATACTTTTAAGATAAGTATATGTAGATTTTATATTTTGTTTAGTTTGCAAGATTTGATTGCAGACCGAAAGACAAACAACGGGACAAGTGAAACTAATTAAAAGCTTGTAATTTGAGATGAGATAAAAATCATTGATTAAAAAATTAGATTGAATGAATACAATTCTTTGTAAAGAGACAAGATAGAATGCCTCAAAAAGTCGATGTGATTAGGAATACATAAACAATGAAGAGTTTTATCGGCTGACGTCGCTTCGCCAAGCGCTGCGCTGGCGAATATCAATGGCTTTTACGATTGCGATACGTCACATAGGGCGGGATTTGTGTACCGTTTATAGTGGACGTGCATACTTCCTCATAACCGTTGATCTCCTGGTACTATGTATGATCCGAAGGAACTTACCAATGGTTCAAATATTAATTACTGTATTTTATTTAACCTGTAGGTAATGGTTGAAATCGGGCATCGATCATATTAAAGTCCTAGAGAATACAAAATAATATACTTACATGATGCTACTATTGCGTTGTCCACACAACTCCAAATAATAACATAATTACATATGTTCAATCAATATCGTATTCGTATCGGACTGGATTGACCCAGCATTATCATTTCAGCAATATAAGGTCTACAAGCAATCAAGTCATTTATAAAGGTTGTTTTTATACGTCATATTAGTGAAATCAACAATTATGAAGACGGTTTATTAGACGTCATATTGGTGGACTCTACGATTACTTATTCGTGTGGTGGAATTGAAAAATAACCAAACCGAACGTCAGCCAGATAAATCGGTTAGCGTATAGATAGGTGATATATTATTATGATATTATTACACGCATTTATTTTATTTCTTAATTTCTAAGTTTTTTACAATATAAAGCTATAAAAATATGTATATCAAAAAAAACATAAAAACTAGGGTGCCGCCGGCAGCGGGGCAGGGCCCAAGTTACTGGTAGTTGGGGCTACAGCAAAAGGAACCTCCTGACAATGCACGCCGTGTCCAGGACGACCGCGTTCTGTATCTGACCCTTGACCCAAATGTCTAGCGAGAGCCTCTTAAGGTGGTGGTCGAGACTCTTCGCTATTAAGCCGTTTTTGAAACGACTATCGGGACAATGATCGTCGAGTCCACATCCCACATGGCGGTAACCTCGTAAGCCAAGTCAAGGTACTTGCTGAGCTTGTCCTTCTCGGCCTTCATGAGGTTCTCGTCATGTGGGATGGTGACGTCGACGAGCACTGCCCGGCGTTGGGACCGGTCGGTCACCACGATATCAGGCCTATTGGCGACAATAGTCCTGTCCGTGATGATAGAGCCCCAATAGAGCAACGCACCTCAGACTCGACAAGGCCGTATCGAAGAGCAAGTTGCTGATGGATGATCCTGGCTGCTTGGTTATGCCTGTGTAAGTACTCGCCGTTGACAAGATGAGAACAACCGGAAGTAATATGCCTGAGTGACTCTCCGGGACGGTGGCATGCCCAACAAATGTCGTCCTTCATATACATTTTATTCATAACAGATAAGTGTTACATGTGTACTTAATTAATCTTAATCTTACAGTACAGTTCATAATTATAATTAGGTATATCAATTAAACAAAAATTAAATTAAATAAAACAAATAATTATAAAATAGTCTATACTATGAAAAAATGATTTATAACAATACAATGCAAAAATAATTATAAACAATGAAATTAAAAACACGCGTCAAATACATTTTAATTACTACTACCTACTCTACTTTTGGTAGAAGATCTTCCAGCCTATAAAAAGCTTGCTCAACAAGCCAATTCTTAGTTTTAGTTTTAAAAGCCTGGCGTGATGGTGCTGACCTTATATCGTCCGGGAGGCGGTTGTAGACCCCCGTCGCCATGACGTGCACCTGCTTGGACGTCTTCGCGAGCCGATGGCGCGGCACGCAAAGCCCACGCGCGCGTCGCGATGGTTGCGGACGTCGCGAGCCCAGGCACGCGTATTCATGCAGATGACACCGGCCAGATAAGGCCGCCTCCAAAATCAATATCGATGGCAAAGTGAGGATCAGGATATACTTCCGGTAGTTGTTCGTCAAGACAACTTCATCCGCAATTGCACAGGCAAAACCTTCGGTTTCCCAAAGGGGTCACCGAAGCGCAGCCAGGCCACCGACGCGTGCAGGTCCACATCGGGTCTTTTTAGGGCCCGATAGAGCCCGTGCAGCTCCTTGTTCTTCCAATACTATGATATTATATTGTCTTGTGTGTGAAATTAATATGTATGCAAATTATGCGATGAAGACTGAACTAGATTTAAATACATCCTTGGAATAGGACAAAATAGAAATGTCACAAAAAATCAATGTAACTAAGAATACATAAACTATACGTAGAGGTTTATGGACTGACGTTGCTTCGCCCAGCGCCGGCGCACATCAGTGATTCACTGGTCTGGGTAACGTCATAAAATTACCGTGCCGTTTGTGACGAATGTGCAAACTTACTCATAGCCGCTGTTCTCCTAGTACTCATGAACTGAAGGAACACAATAGTAGTTTAAACAATTTACAAATAATAAACAATTTACTTTATTATTGCGACTATAATTCAAAGACATGCCGAAAGCCGATATTAATTACTACAAGCATTGTTCAAAATTTTATTTTTTTAATACAATAAACTCACATTCAGTTTGGGTGAGTCTGCCATCTCCTAACAGTTCTAGAGCCAATTCCACATCAGACAAATCTGAACTGAACCTTATCCGTTTTTCTTTCTTAGAAAAAAGTCCAAACATCTCACGAATTGAACCGTAAATGGAACTTTCTTTACAGTTTTCTCTAAGCAAAAATACTTAGACATAAGTTCAAATTCATTTTTGTGTGCCTGAATGAAGATCATGTTCTCGTTGTGAGAAGAGACTTGTGCTAGTGCCATTGTACCTTCTCTCCGTCGTTGCCCAAGACATTTCCTGGGCGATCCGGACGACCCCATCACCGTAGTACTGTGACCGTAGTCACTTCTAAAGCACAGGTTTCGGCCGGTCCGACAGCTGCCTAAAACAGGAAGTAAGTATTTGGTAGGTTACACAAACCAAACCCGCCGGCGAATCCTCAAAAAAAATGCAATTGTATTTTATACTCATTTATTAGGGCAGTTTTTAACTAGACGAAAAGAAAAATGCAAAGTTATTAACAAGTAGGTAGTGTACGTTACGTGATGCTCTCATCGCCACAAGAGATAACAACTGATAATAGAGATAATAAATACCGCGTGGCATTCATCGATTTTTATCGACATTTTAATAACAAACACAGGCAGGAACACATCTGGCATTGTTATGAAATATAATTACATTCTTGATGCCGAAGGCTGGATTTTTTAATTTTATTTTTACAAGTGGACAATACTATATTATGACCACGATTATACATTTCATTAGAGCGCAAAATCAGCCTAGATCAGCATTGAATATATAAGAAATATCATAGCTAAGAAATATCTCCATTATTTAATTTACACGACCTGCTGTGATACAAATCGATTCTTTCGTGTTGGAGATTATCAAATCTCCAAACTGAAAGTCTCTGTGGCATCAGCCACAGATATTTTCAGTCACACAGACATCTAAAAGCTTTATCCACCTTAATATTAAACGTAGAGTTACTTCGGAGTAGCTAGGTTCTTGTTTATGACAATACCCGATTAAAACAACGTGTATTATGGCACTGGCCAGTGTAACTACGAGGAGGTAACTCTAATTTTATGAATGAAACCAACCTTGAAATAGTTAAAAATATTTATTTTTCAACATTCCCTTGCGAACATGAATAGGTACCTACCGCCGAAGCTGCGTACGTGACGTTGCGGTCGTCCACCATCGTTCTTATCATCCGTCGGTGTTTTTCCCACAACCTACGAATAAATAATATATATACTTACTCTATTATTATTATACGTAGCCCACAGCTATTTAATAAGTACCTTTAACCTACGATAGAGTATGGCAAAGCATATTGTGGTTAGTGGTAAACGGAACGCAAATGAATTCAATACTTTAACAATGGTATATACTCGTAAATGTGGTTTTAAAGTAGAATGTTCTCTTTACATAAATTATTTCTTAACAAAATTGTGACAATCAACCTAAAAACAATCACCTATACGTATATGGACATAGCTTATTTTACATTCTCTACCATGGTATACCATATAGATAGATAGATATTATTATACCATACATATATCCATCCATCCATCCATCAGCCAAAGGACGTCCACTGCTGGACATAGGCCTCCCCTATGGATCTCCAATAAGACCGGTTGATAGCGGCTTGCATCCAGCGCATTCCTGCGGTCTTAATGAAGTCATCTGTCCACCTTGTGGGTGGACGTCCTACGCTGCGCTTGCCGGTACGTGGTTTCCACTCGAGAACTTTTCGACTCCACCGGTCATCAGTCCTCCGCTCTATGTGCCCTGCCCATTGCCATTTCAACTTGCTAATCCGTTGGGCTATGTCGGTAACTTTGGTTCTTCTACGGATCTCCTCATTCCTGATTCGATCCCGCAGAGAGACTCCGAGCATAGCCCTCTCCATAGCTCGTTGGGCTACTTGGAGCTTACTAATAAGGCCCATAGTGAGAGACTACGTTTCTGTGCCATAAGTCATCACTGGCAACACACACTGGTCGAAAACTTTCGACAACATCGAAAGTCGAAAGTCGATACGCTATATATGCTCAGAATATTTTTGTAGAAAGGCAATGAACTTATCGTATGGAACAGAAGATTTTTTATTTTGCTATCTAGGGGTTTACTACGAGTACGTACCTAATACTACGAGTGTGTCCATCGATCGAAGTTTTACACCGTTTTTTACAGGTGTAATAACTTTAAGTAAGTATCGGTATAAATTTCTGTAATCATGGCAATAATACTTAATGTTATCTATATACGTATACTTAAAAAATAAAATAAAATAAGCCTTTATTGCTAAGTTACTTATTGACTACATAAATATGTATTACAATTGCGGTATATTGGTTTCTTGTTCCTCAGCTTGTCCTTCGATATAGGCCTCCTCTAAAGATTTCCACATATCTCTATCCTTCGCAGTTCTCATCCAGTCAGGGCCAGCAGTTTTCTTTAGATCATCTTCCCAACGTTTTGGTTGTCGCCCTTTACTCCTTTTCCCGTCTCTGGGGTACCATTCTAATATAGTTTTTGTCCATTTCCCATTTCTCTCTCTTAACATATGTCCTGTCCATTGCCATTTTAATGATTTACAAATTTTTCCCGCATCCTTGAATTTAGTTATACTTTTTATGTTTTCTAATCTTATCCTATCTTTTCTCCTTATCCCAATTACACTACGTATACTTATAACCTCATTAAATAAATAAATATTAGGGAACATTTTACAGACGGTCTCTGACCCCAAACTAAGGAAAGCTTGTGATGTGGCTGACAGAGACTGATAAAGTACACATACGTATTTTTAAATACATACTTAAATAAATAGTAAAATACCTAAATAACATCCAGATACAGAACAAACACCTATGTTCATCACATAAGGGCTTGCCCTGGATGGGAATCGAACCCACGCCTCATTGACCCAGAAGTCAGGTTCACTAACCACCGCGCTCCAAGCAATTCATCATGTCAATGAATGACAACGATGGAAAACTACAACTTGTACAATACATAAATGTACCAACCTAAAAGACTGGAGCACGACCCAGTAGTAAGTAGGTACCTAACAAGTAACAGACAAGTATGTCACGGTTTACGTCATAGCGTCCCCCGCATTCTTCCCGCCTGGTTGTTTCTGTGATTATCTGGGAAACCGGGATATGTGGGTGAAACTACGATGTACCCACAGCCGTCATAGAAAGTAACATCATTATGATATCAGCCAAAGGTTGGACTAGATATAACTAACTCTGCCCCCCGATGGCAGAAAAAACGCACCTATTTTACATAGTTAATTTACGTATTGCCAGACTACAAACTAATGAACATCCGGATATAAAATCCATGAAAGAAATGTTTGCCAATCACGAAGCATAGACACTTCGCTCGTTTCGGTCAATTAACAGTTATAAAGCTCATTAAACAACTTAATAAAATAAAATTTGATTGTGGGTTTCAGTAATCAAAGGCTACAAATCTTATCTATGGCAAAAAAACGCGAACAGCAGCATTCCTATCAAGCCAAATAGACAAATTGTTTTTCCCCCAATTTATCGTATCGAAGAGGAAACAAAATGTGGGTTCACATTGAAATGGTTTACAATTAAATAATCCCTTTGATACCATAGAAATGCAGAAGACAGTGAAACAAAAAGCCGATCATTCTAGAAATCGTTTTTATTTCGTACTATACCAGCCTTTTTAATAGTCCACTGCAGGACATAGGCCTGCCCACGAAGGGTGATTATTCGTTTTTATTTTGTAAAGCAATTAAATTAGATAAAAACAATAAGATACTGATCGCTTTAAAGAAGCAAGGGAAGAAAGAATCTTTTTGCTCATCTCGCGACTTCGGTCATTGCGACCTACGCTACGGCGGTAAAGTCGAGGCGTTATAGAGTAAAAAAAACAATACACGATATTTCTTACAAGCAAGGTTATTTAACATCATATTTTTTGATCGTCTACATATAAATAGTCCATAGGAACCTTATACTTTTCTTGGATATAAAGTAGCCATGCCATGTCCATGCCAAAAATCAAGTCTATTCGTTGCTGCGTAAAAGAGTAACAAATAAACCAATAAACACACTTTCGGATTTATAATTACGAAATAAAACCGCTGATATTTTAAAACAATAACATTCATTTTAAAAATACCTCCAGCGTGTGAATAGAATGCTCTGGAAGCTCCGGAAGCGTGCTTGACATTCGCGACTGCATTTCAAGAGCAAGTTCATGCGCGATCGATGCTGCAAGTTCAGGGCTGCACCCCCGCACGCCCGGGCCCCGCCCCGCCCTGCGGCGGTGACGTCAGCGCGCCATTCATGCCCGTCGCCCCGGTCGATACCTCGCCCGCCCTACTAGCCGCAAGCGATAAGCGCGCCGTTTCTTGAAAACTTTATTACAAAAAAATAAACTGTCCCATAAATAAAGTTTATTGACAATTTCCACAATGTACGAGTATGACAACTAGGCAGACAAATATGCTACGAGGCCTAGATCTTTGCTAGCTACAGTGTTGCAACATTAAGCCCGATTACAGAGGCGCCAGCGTAAAGTAAAAAGCAGCGTAAAAAGCGTTCTCTCTATCGAATGCCTAAAGTGAAAAAGAAACAGAACTATGCTATTTAGCTAATATAGTTAAGCTGGCGCCTCTGTAATCGGGCTTATTACACGATTATGTACTTTTCTTTCAACCGTAGTGCTTGGCGCTACGCCGGCTGTAGAACAAAACAGCTACGCATATTAGGGCCCAACTACCGGTGGCAGCTTATTACAGCTCTATAGCAGTGTAGGTATACATAGTGCAAAAGGGATTTTTAGTTGAAAAGTTATTCGATAGTCTTGAAAATAGATAATTTTATAGATTTCGATGTGATCTTACAGAATTTTTATTTTTTCGAAGATTTCTAAGCATACTAAGCATTTAAAAGCTTCGAGAGTATCTATCTACATTTATTTTATTGCCATTTCGTCTTCTAATGAAAGGAGATCTTGAATGTTCCGGACAAGGTTCCGGAATACTCAATTTTTTTTCTGAGAAACTGTGTCTGTATTGTAGTCAGTATTAAATTTTTCTGTCCTCTCTTTGCTTATAACTTGGGTTGTTAATTCAGCAGAGAGCCCGGGATTGCGCAGCAAAAAAATAAGGAAACATGCTGCTTCAAATATTAAATAGATTATATTATACCAGTCCGCAACGGCGCTGTTGTTAGCCTTCACAAAATATTTATATTTTTGTCAACGATTCATCGCTAGCAATAAAGGAGTTGTACCTGATTTACAAGGAGCTCGGTATTAAAATTCTAACCAAGATCATTTAATTTTTCTAGGAATGTACTTAAATTTGAAAGCTCCATGGAGTAATAAAAAATAATATATAGCCCTGCATTTTTTTTAAATTGTTATTTTATAAAAGTATATTGGAAATTCAAAATAATATTTTTTATGAAAATAAATAGGGCAAATAAGCGCTAGATAGCCCTTTCCGGGCTAAATTATAACACTAATGAATATACAAATACAAGGGGTTCACCTACAGTAAACAGTGCTAGATCTAGCTCCAAAAGGGCTAATGTGGCAACACTGATCGAAAATCAAATTAATATTCAATTTCCTTTGACATTGACATTTCTATTATACTTTTATTTTTAATTGGCTTTGAGTTTTTTCATATTAGCGTGTTTTTTTACGAGATATCAGTTCCGTTTCACGTTACATACCCCAAATATATATTATCGATTTTCTAAATATTGCAGGGCTTTAAAAATATGTTTTTATCAGATAATAATTACATTTTGAATGCTCTTTATAAAACAGCAATCATTGATTTGGTTAGAATTTTTATTTATTTTAATACCAGTAACGGAACAAATCCTTTGGCCACATTTTTTTTATATATCTTACTTTGATTGTAAAATTACCTTTATTTTTGTTTTTGTTTGTAGCAGTGAACGCTCTATGGCAGATCAGAAATCATTTATTGCAACACTATGTACAATGTTCTTAGTAATAAATAAAATACTTCCAATAGTGGACCCTACGGGCGTGCAATATTAAAAGATGTCTTAACTTAGCTAGACATAAGTTCTGTTACTCGAATTCCTACATGAAATATATCACAAAATTATTCAAATTACTTATATATATTCTACATTATAAATCTACTTTAATGTACCTTAATTAATATACAAAACTAAAACATACAATTTTTTTTAAATTACCTAAGTGCCTAGAAAAAGGGTTCATAAGATTAATAATAATTTACTACTAGGTATTTACAATGGAATGCATTAAAAAAGTTATCAGAAATACATTAAATTAATGGTTGGATGGATAATTTAGGATTTGTACATTCTACGTAATTATATGTACCTATACTATAATGAATACACGTTTGATGCGTTTTGTAGGCCTATCTAGATAATTAGGCTACGTTCTACTTTGTATTATGTGGCCAAATACAATAAATCCGAAAGTATATTTATTGTTTTGTTTGATATCCACTCTTCTACACAGCAACAGCGCAACGGTGGTTTGATTAAATCAAGTAAAAAATATAAATCAAAAGCAGCCTACCTATATCAGTCTGAACTTTGAACTACATCTATATTTCAAAGTTCAGAATGGCATAGGAAAAAAGTAAGGAACGTGTGGCGAACTGCGGATAAAGCTAGTTTAATATTGTTATGAATCCCATATAACGTGATAGCGTAGGAGGCG
Organism: Hypomecis punctinalis; assembly: GCA_949316475.1. NCBI lineage: Eukaryota > Metazoa > Arthropoda > Insecta > Lepidoptera > Geometridae > Hypomecis > Hypomecis punctinalis. The sequence continues at coordinate 23,589,386 of OX438799.1, read as the reverse complement.
TGTGGCGGGCAGGGGTCCTCATATGAACGCGACATGACGTAACCAGGGATTTGGGGCTCTCCGCATCTTCAGATGATATGGAGAGACGCCTCAGCCTTATACCTACCTAATATTGTAGAGTATCTTTTGATGTTCATTAATTTTATTCTATCTCAGTTGTGGTTCCACCGGAGTTGCAAACTGCATGTGGCCCACTATGTTACACATTTTAATATTATAAGAGCTATGATGTTGTTGGTAGAGCTACTTCCAGCGGTCCTCTAACAGTGTTTTCACCTACCTGTACGACATGACATCTACCTTCTCTTTAATCTGATCTAGCTCCGATTCTGCAAACAATGTTTAAGATCACGCTAGACTTGTCAATTTTGGATGTAAATAAATTATTATAAAAATGTAACTTTTTAAAATACATGCTTTTGGGATCCTGCATATATAGTCAAAGTCAAGTCAAAGTCAAAATTTCTTTATTCCGTAGACACAATACAGGCACTTGGAATCGTCTAGTTACAATTTTTAAAAGTTCTACCTAATTACGTTTTTACTATAAATAAATAAGCACACTTTTTAAATTTTACAAGATCAGTATCATTAGGTGCACAAAAAAAAATTAGAATACAAACCATAAATAAAATTGTATCAGTATCATGAAAAACAATGTCATTATCAGTTTAAAAATGTCAACAAGTATGAAAATAAAGAAATTATAATTACATATCAAAAAATTGAAAAATACTATTTTACGTTATAGCGGTATAGCAGCAGAATACTAACCAATACAAGTAAAACGAGCCTAAACACGACGGGTCTAACTTGTTTAGTACAGGAGTTCCTATGGCCACCTTCCGACTCCATCATCAGATCAGCTCCTAGATACCTACCATATTATTTCATTGTCACGCGATATACATATGCGTGCAAAATTTCAGCTCAGTCGGGAACCGGGAAGTTGGTCAAATTTTACTTGCAAGATTCCACCCTAACTTATCCTTATCCTGATGTAAATTCGGGTGGATGCAGTTCGGTATATGTAGATGCGAGATAGGCAATGGATGTGCCATTGCAAGTTAAATGAAAACTTGTAAAAAATGAAATGATAAATCTGCAATCTGCACTAAGAAAAGGCTGAGCATGAAAGTCTCCACTTCTTTCATAACAAAATACTTACTGTGCCTAGTGTGCCTATAGGTATAGGACATTAAGTAATGGTATAGGTCAACCTAGTGACTCGTGATTAGAAATAAATAAAATAGCTTTCATTTTATCGCGCGAAATTATTTTTTTCGATATTTTGCATTTTATAGATACCTAATCATTTAAATTTACGAAAACTCATTTAGCGTCCATGAATAGGTAGCATTTACAAGTTACATATAACCTATAATTTTTTACCTAAATTACTACCTTTTTTATTTTACCTAATAACCAAATCATTGATCAGTTCATGCACGAGTGCATCAACTGATTTTCACTTTAGTTTTTCGTTAGTGGACTCTAGTGCATAAACTGGCTACTATACAGGGTTATTTCTAATCAGTTCGCATCCTTTCAGGGGCATATTCTGTACATCAAAACTAACTACTTTTGTTCTGCAACATTTGTCAAAACTAAAAAAAAAATTGGTGTTCCATAGAAAAATATCGTTCACCCGCGATTTTGACAAAAGTCGCAGAACATAAGAAATTGATTATAAATAACCCTGTATAAGTTTTTTTGAGCGCCGTGGTGGTCAAGAGGTAGTGACACCCGCCTTACAATCGTGAGGTCGTGGGTTCGAATCCCCGGTCCCGTACCAATGAGTTCTTTGGAATTTATGTATGGAATTTCACACCACGGGCTTTTCGGTGAAGGAAAACATCGTGAGGCAACCTGCATACGTCCGTAGAAGAAATTCGATGGCGTATGTGAATCCACCAACCCGCACTGGGCCCGCGTGGTGGATATGGCCCAATCACCCTTCGTGGGTAGGCCTAAGTCCTGCAGTGGACTACTAAAAAAAAAAAGGCTGGTACAGTACAGTACAAGTTTTTTTAAACTTACTAACGATCAGTGAATGCTAAAAAAATTGAATTTCACGCGTGACCTAGTGAAAGGCTACATCATTTCCCCTAACACGATCGTACCTACATCTTGCGAAAGAACACGTGCCCATAAACAGGAAATCCCAATTTTAAACGACGATTTGTTTTGAAAAAAATACGCAATACCAAAACAAAGGTCGCCCGAGCCTCGAACTTCGCGAGCCGGGTCCTGCAGGCGTGGGCGTCTGACGTCAGTCCCCCTCCCCCGGGAGTGGTGTTACCCTGCCCCCGCCCCCCTCACGGCTCCCCCGGTCCCCTTCAACTTGACATTCGCGGGTATCGATTCGCCAGCTCTGTTTACCTCCATTCTAGCCGGCCGGTGAATGGGATTTTGTGGGCTGAAAGCGCGTCATTCTATATAGAGATCGACGCCGCAACATGTGAATTGGGTATTATTCTTGTAAGAAATCAAGGCTTTATAGGTAATAACTTGAAATAAATACCTTAGTAGGTACTGAAAGAAAAATTCTCATTCGTTTACCTGGATAATAAGTAGTTAATATTGCTGCTTGTGTACAGCGGGGATCTAAAAAAACACGCACATTACAGTTTTGTTTTCGAGAATTATAGGCACATGAAATACATTTTCATAACTTAAGATTTTCATTTAATTTTAACGTCATAATTAAAAAAAAAAAACATTATTCCAAACCTGCGAGCAAGAATGCTGGCTCGGAGTTCCAAATGAAATTAGCGACTGTAGATATAGGTAAGTATTCAATATTCAATGAATTTATTGTATACAATTCAAAGTTAGTTATAATATAACTAAAGTATGTAATAATAAAATAAAATATTTTACATGTTACTTGAAATATAAAATGCAAAAAGATAATGTGGCCCATGAGGGGATCGAACCCGCGACCTTCGCGTTATTAGCACGACGCTCTAACCAACTGAGCTAATGGGCCGATGTTAGCTGTGGCGAAATTAGTCAAGTAATAAACTACGAATACAGAATGAATTTATCCGATTACTCAAGGTGAGTGATACTGACCTTCTTTAACTAAATACTTTTTGACCGTTCATTAGCTCATCGAGGCCATTATAGGAACTCAAGCAAAATGTATGAGTTCAATGATTATGAATGTATTTTTAAATTCTGAAAATCTCCTAAGATCTCCATAATTTTTCTGTAAAATACGTGTGACAGCTTTTTCGATGCCATTTGTACTTTCTAGACGTCGTCATCTACCCTTCGCTTCCTAAATCTTTGTGACATGACATAATCGCCTGTAAATATAGACAGCTAACAAAATTATAGCTAACATAATTTCAAATATTTACCCACATTTTGTACCTAGGTAGTTACACACAATTTATATCACACATATACCTACCAGTATTTTTTCCTATTTATATTCTCGCATCAATTATCTACTATTTAAGCGCAAAGTGCACGTCCTAATGACTGCATCATGAATTCACGACTCCAACCAACCCACGCCGGATGATCGAAATTATAACATAATTCTTCGTTTATTTACATAATCGAATAGAAGACGAACATCGATTCTCGATCATTCGTTTACACTAGTAATCGAATAAACACGACACACTGCAGCCTTGAAAGCTCGAGTGGCTTTAAACCGGTGAATACCAGTTTTAGTCCAGGTGCCAAGCAAATATTGTGGACTGTCGATTAGTCTCCTTGACTTTGACACATCACGTTTTCGTGGCCTTAACTTATTAGTTAAGTAAACGTTTTGATATTTGTTTCCATAAGGCTCTTATTATGGGCCTTATAAGCTCATTTGTAAAGGTAGCCAGTCTCATAGGTACTGTAAGTAGGCCTCACTACATAGTATAAATAAAATCGCTTCCCGCTTTCTTTCCATATGTACCTACTATGCTTATATCTTTTAAACTACGCAACGGATTTTGATGCGTTTTTTTTTTAATAGATAGAGTGATTCAAGAGGGAGGTTTATAAGTAGGGATATGTAATACCTACACCTGTATGCTGAGTGTGAGTTTTGTCGTAAACAAGACGCGCTCGCCGCGAGCGCGTAAGCATGTAATTTGTATGAAGAAATGTACAGCGCCACTAGCGGCGTGTTTTTGAAACACTTTGTGCGAGAACAATTTCATACTAATTATATGCTTACGCGCTCGCGGCGAGCGCGTCAAGTTTACGACAAAACTCACACTCAGCATGCTGTGCGAAGCCGGGGCGGGCAGCTAGTTATTAAGGCGACTTGGTAGCAGCGTTGAGCGGTTTTTGAGGGGGTGAAGCAGGGGCAGGTCCCCGCGCGGCTAGGGAGGTCTGACCAGCTTAGCCAAACGCGCGCGATCTCGATTACTTCGTAGTAATCTGTGTAAGGGCAAGTCGTGCCTATAAAGATAATATTATAATTACATTCGCAAATGATTTCTAGCTCAGGCGCGTTCATGCGCTTTGTTCCGTATAATATTTTTGTAATAAGTATAGGTTATTCCAAAATAACGATAAATAACAATATTTGCTTAGAATTTTATAACCAATATAATGAAATTATGGACTAAATTTGATAATAACCAATTATTTACCACCCATATCGGACAAGAGAAAATAAATAACGATATTATGCCAATTTTTTACCAACCTGAAAAATATCATACCAATAAATGCAATAAATATGAATATCACGGAACTTGAATTTTCCGCGTACAAATAATATTAAATTATACAACATAAAATAAAACGGCATTTTTTATTACATAATAAATAAATACATAATACTGTCTAAACTTGATAAAAAACAATTATTTACCACCCATATCGGACAAGAGAAAATAAATAACGATATTATGCCAATTTTTTACCAACCTGAAAAATATCATACTAATAAATGCAATAAATATGAATATCACGGCACTTGAATGTTCCGCGTACCAAACTATATTAAATTATACAACATAAAATAAAACGCCATTTTTAAATTTTTAATTACATAATAAATAAATGCATAATAATGTATCATAGTACCTAAAATACAAAATTCGAATAATATGACACCCCTCACATTTTTAATATTTCGTTGTTATAATTATAATTGACGACTTCCAATTTGCCCCACCAACCCACCCCATTAGAGGGGCACAATCTTCTATTTTCTTTTTTGAGAGGAATCTGCCCCATTCGTTCCACCTTAGTGGGCCAGATTCTACACATATTTTTGGTTGGTGGAATCTGCCCCATTTATATTACTACATATTTATAAACATATTTTTCATTCGTCACGCATGTAGATACCTACATACAAATTAAGGCGTATTTTTTAACCTCTATAAGAGAGAGAAGCCACTTTTGAAACAGGATAAGTGAGAAACCTGGATTAGTGAAAAACTGCGAGTGAACCGCGAAATAAGCGAAAATAAGATGGTGGTCCTTTCAACTCTCTCTTATAAACATAGTCATAGTCATTTATTCATAATAATATTACATGTCACAAAAAATAATCAAAATAAAGAATAACAATATTAACAAAACAGCAATAAATACCAAATGTAAAACACACTTATGTGTTTAATAGCACAATTATATAATTTTAATCTTATTAATTTCGTCAAAACTGTAGAATGCCTTTTCAACAAGCCACTTCTTTAGTTTGTGTTTAAATGATTCCCTAGGAGGAGCGTCTCTGATATCAAGCGGGATCCTTATCCAGGTTTGACTGTATATTGTGTACTCAAAGGCAATGTTATTTGCCAAATATCATAGTTTTAGATCAAGATGAAGTACCCTGTAGGTTATGATTCCCTTGTAAGTGTCGATAGCTCATCTTTATACCATCGAAGCGTTCGTGGGGAATTACCAAGAGGACGCATCGAATGATATGAGGGGAATTACATCTACATGATCTGTCACTGTCAAAATTATGTCACACAATTGTCGGTAGCCCTACCTGTGGACCTGCCCACAGGCAGGGCTTCAGGATGGGAAAAAGACACGATGACTAATAAATATAATTAGTCTGTCAGATAGATTATTTATCAAAAAGTATCAGACACGTATTTTTTCTTGTGTCAATAAAACTAAAATGATTACATTTTTGAGTAAGTAATATGGGAAAGTTTAAATGTTTAAGCTTGCACACAGCCCAGATTATTGACCTTAGAAACATATTTACATATTGACAAGTTTTTTACCGGGTAGACAACCATCTAATAAAATGATAATAAATATTTTTTGCAAAAAATGGCATGACCTACTTCAACCGCGTACAGAATTCGCAAATAGTTCACACGGATTGATGTAGCATTTTTCACATTATTGTTGATTTATCAAAAATGGCACAGCCGATTCAAATTTCGAAGTATACTCTTTCCAATAAAAAAAAAAACAAATTCGGCCTACTATGTAAAAAGTTATACGTGGTTATCTTCGATCACTTATACCCGGTATAAGTGATCGAAGGTGGTTATACATAACAAATATATATTATATATCTACGCTTTGAATTGAGTACCTCCTCCGTTTCGTCGGTTAAAAATTGGTTTTTACCATCACTGTAATCATCGTCATCATCTACGGAAGCCTATAATACGAGAATGTTGTCGCACACTGGGGGTCACACGTGGGATGTTGTAATGCTTAAAATGTTGCAGTCTTTGCATTACTAATTTTATTCAAAATCGCGCGACACGTCTGGTCGAATCCATTGGTTTAAAATATGTATGTGTAAAATCTGCCCCACCGATATGTGACGAGTGGGGCAGATTCCACTTCAAAATGAATCAGTGGACTATGCCCCACCCGTGAGGCAGCTTGGTGGGGCAAATTGGAAATCATCATATTTATATTCGATGTTGCTTAGATAAATATTAAATTCTCATTTATTATGTACCTTTCCAAAATTATTTCGTTTCTCAAAGGCATGTCACGTTTATGTCATGAATCCAAAAACTATGACTGTAATTATTTTTGCCAATAACCGATTTCAATCGTCTACAAAATTCAAATAGTTTGCTAGAATCGATATATATAAATATGTATATATATTGAATTTTCCGATGAGCTCGCCCGATTTCGATAAAATTTAAAATTCTGGAGTGTTGATCTACCAAACACAGAAATAAAATCATCAAAATCGGTTGATCATTGGCGGAGTAAGCGCGTAACATGCATACAAAAACATACTTACGAGTACATACGAATTGATAACCTCCTTATTTGAAGTCGGTTAAAAATATTTACCATCCCTAGAATTTGCCTAAGAAAAATATACATATAAAATATATGTACATATAAACATCTGATACTACGATACCGTATAAATTAAAATTCACACGTGCGTGTTAGTAGCTAGGTATGCACTAAAAGTGAATGAAATAAGTACGTAGGTACAGGTAGACCGACACTAAGTATACCCATCATAATATACGTGTAATATAAATATTATTCTTCGAATTCGACAATCTGGTACGGGCGAGATGATTTTTTGGGGTGTTTATTACCAATTTTGATAATTGATTGACCCAAAAGTCTTACGACAGGATGTACTGGAGTTTCCGAAAAAGTTGTACACGTCTGCTCTCGACAACGCGCTGCGGCAGACTGGCGGGGGTCGGGCGTCATGGTAATGCCTGGTTTCTCAGCGTGCGCGCTTCCAAACATAGTGAATATTGATTTTAAATTAGATTTTTTCGAAACTGGTACATTTTTGGTAAAAACTAATTCCAGGATTTTTTTTGGATGCTTGTTGAGATAACGTGCATTTATTTTTGTAACCATGTCTTTACTCGTTACTGAATAAAGTTGACTCATTTCACCCACGGGAACGTTAAAATGAGCGTTTTTTTGGGAAGTTCATGATTTTTTTCTATCGAGCCGAATTTATTCAATTGTGTTTCTGCTCCCGACATTTACTAGAATATTTTGTGAACATTCTAATTACATAAAAATATTTCATTTATTAATCGTTTATAAAGGTTAAGTTTTGAAAATTCGAAACGACGAATCACCAAATTTGGATAGTATTTCATCTTAATAAGCGCCAAGTAGCCCAACGAGCTAGGGAGAGGGCTATGATCCGAGTTTCTCTGCGAGATTATCAGAATTATGGAGATCAGTAGAATAACCTAATTAATCGACATAGCTCAACGAATTGGCTAGTTGATATATGGCAGTGGGTAGAGCACATAGAGGACTGATGAGCGATGGGGTCGATAAGTTCTCGAGTAGAGACCACCTTATAAGAAGGCAAGCGAAGTAGTTTCACTTACATGATGACCTAAGTAAAATCGCAGGATCGTGCTGGATGCACGTCGCTTTCAACCGGCCTAATTGGAAATCCATAGTAGAGGCCTATGTCCAGCAGTGGACGCCCTACTGCTGATAATAATGACGATAATGGTTCTAAAATAAATTGGAAATTACTTTACTGCAACTAAATGACAATTTCGTCTTCTGCTATAGATTTATTTTCCGTTTCGGAGCTTACGGCGCCATCTATGAGAAGTCGGCGAAACTAATTCAAACATGTAAGCAAACCTTTCATGTGACTAATTTAATCATACGTGGTAAGCGTGTGTGAAGCGCTTAATAAATATCTTTCATACCAGCAGAGGGCGCTAACCGTCACTACTAAAAATTATATATCCCATTTATCACAGAGTTCATAAGAACCTTGGTAATATAAAGTTACGTGAACTAAATTGTACAATATTTGATATGAAATCTATTGTACAACTATGAAATAAGGTAACAATTTTAATCACGCAATTTCCCTAATTATCGAGAGTTTACAACAAAGGCAATAAGTACATAGTGAAATATCGATTCAACAACAGCATTACAGATCTGTATTTTACAGATAATATCTGTGCTATTTATCTTTTAATTTTCATTTTGCGTAATACTGTCTTGTTTATTGACTTTTTTTTTGGTAGCGATATTTTTGCTAAATACCAGGCAGAATGTAGTCAACATTCTGCCTGGTGTTTAGCATAATTATAAGCAGTCTATGGTGTAACACGCTTACCTAGAGAGTTATTAACTACAACAAAACAAATACTACATACATACGCTACATAAATAAAATCAATTGAATTATCCACTGACCCTTGAAGATCTATAGATATTCCAAATGCTGAAACATTACCAAGCTGAATGGTAATACTTATACGTTGAATTAAAACTTCAGTTTATGCTTGCATAATTTTTTATGGATTCTTAAATACAATCGGAGAAATAAAATACACAGACTTGAAGCATCTAAACACATTTTATTGAATTATAACAGATCTATTTTACAGTAATTTAATTACATACTTACATCATAAAATATATAATATTATACAAATAGGTACATTTTTACATTATATGGAAAATATCCCACAAACTTTTATAATATCGATAAAAATAATTATCGTTTATAAAACTAACTTTAAAAAACAAGATAATCATTTTGGTCAGTATAATAGAAAAATATAAGATAATTTCATGTTTTAGTTGTCTTTTATCACCAGAAATGCTATTTTAACGTTTAATTTTACGATAATTAAGAATTTTTGACAAAAAAAAGCAAGTGTCCGCAAGATTTGAACCTGCGTAACTACACGCAGCTTCAGTATTTCATTTCCTGCTGTGCCAATCTGGCTAAATCCATTCCTTTGCATTTTTTATCACAAATTCTTGCACGTATAAAGTGTGGAATCACTACGACATTCATTTTCTAAGATTAAAGATGTTTTAAACAAAAGGCCTAAGCCTCAGAGCAAATAAAAAAATCAAGAGGGAACGTCGTTGAACAGTCAAGTGAGGCCGGTTTTTTATACATGTGTGAGTGCGTCGGTGTTGCGCCGCCATAGTTCGACTGTCAAGCCAAGGCGTAGTTTCGTTGTACGTGGATGTGAGTGTAATTGTCTGTACACGGCGAGGCGTAGTTTTGGTTGGCTTCACTTGTTTGTTCACGACATTCTCTCTTGATTTTTTTATTTGCTCTGAGGCCTAAGCACTAAAAATGCATAAGCGAGAAGCACGCTCATACAAATGAAATTTTCTTTTTTTTTGTGACATGGAATGGCCTTACGATTTATTAAATGAATAGACACTCAATTTTTTTCTATGACAATAGTAATATTTTTCAGCCACTCATGGTAAACAAATTTTATTGGTGTATATTATACATTGTGTTGTATTATTTACTAGATATTACGTTGTTTTAAATCAGCGACTGAAAAATATTGTTGTTAAAAATGTTTTAAAATTGTAACACGCTTACAGCTAACAAGGCCGAGGGTGGAAGTCTTTTCTTTGTAACTCAGACTAATGTACAAACGGGATATACTAAGCGCCAAACAAGTCGGCGGATGGGAAGCTACGCGCAGAACGCTGCGCAAAAGCCGAAATATAGGTATGCGCGGGAGCCAGATAGACGAGACGCTGGCACACCCGCCCGCCAACTTCATGCCCGCGCGCTCCCTACGCCCTCGCTCAACACTACGGCACGCGGCGTCGGCATTGTGCACACATGCGCAATAATTAGCGAATCACGGTGAAGTGTCATCTGCGGCTAACTTCTCATCCGCCGAGTTGTGTGGCGCTTAGTATACGCGCCGTTACGGTTTCTCTACAAATCGCGCTAGAAATAGTAATTTCTATGTGAAAGAAGTTGAGCAGACGTCTTCCGGATGTGATAATGAATGATTATCATGAAAACGATATTTTTCTCCTCGATATCTGTCGTTACGCCAAATATGATCCCGTTTGCGCAATTTGACATTAACAAACATAAAAAATCACATGTGAATTTGCAAAAACTTTACAGCGCATTTCTTTAACATAAAACTAGTTTTTACCCGCGGCTTTCCCCGCATGATATATTGATTTTTGAAGCAATATCATTTTAATTTATAGCCTATGTGTTATTCTGATATATAAGCTATATTATTGCAAAGTTTCATCTCAATCCGTTCAGTAGTTTTTGCGTGAAAGAGTAACAAACATCCATACATCCATCCTCACAAACTTTCGCGTTTATAATATTAGTAGGAAGTAGGATGATGAACGTTTTGTAGTATCTTTCGTTTTTAAATCTCTTTTAACACAGGAGATCTAAAGGTACGGAAATTACCATTTCTTTTTGAGCACAACATGTGTAACAAAACTTGATAAAATCGTAATATAGTTTTTCGAAAAGAACGTGTGTGTGAAAAATTGCGTCATTTTGTGATTTAACTTCATTGGGTACGTAGTTTTTAAAAAATTACAGGAACCTAGTGATTTTATACTATATATAACGGGATTGAACTCACGTGTGGGGATAGTCGTAACGACTATAGTTTCGGTCGCATTCGGCGACCTTTATCAAGTTGGCGAGTGCTAGCACGCGGAGCCGTCTCGCAATGCACTTATATAAAGTATAAAATGTGTGAAAACCACGTTAATTTCCATAGTAAAACCTAGTGATTTTTATATTTACTAATGTGGGCTTGCGCGAGCGAGAGTGAAAATTGGTGCATATTAGAATCCCCTTAGTTGTCTATGACGAGCCACCGATGCGTGGTGGTCTCTATCTGCTGCGCCGTCAGCGGCGTCCGCACTCGGAGCTTCACCTCCAGGGACCCGCCCGCCGGCCGCCGCCCGTCCATCAGCTAGATATACAAAAAATATATAAAAAATAATTAAAAATATCCAGGGTTATATGCTACTGAGACGAAAGGGTAATTAAGACTACTATGAACAACGAAAACAAAGTCGAGGAAGGAAAACATCGTGAGGCAACCTGTATGTGTCAGTAGAAGAAATTCGATGGCGTATGTGAATCCGAATAGCCGTGGTGGTCAAGAGGTGGTACACCCGCCTTACAATCGTGAGGTCGTGGGTTCAAATCCCCAGTCCCGTACCAATGAGTTCTTTGGAATTTATGTACAGAATTTCACACCACTGGCTTTTCGGTGAAGGAAAACATCGTGAGGCAACCTGCATACGTCCGTAGAAGAAATTCGATGGCGTATGTGAATCCACCAACCCGCACTGGGCCAGCGTGGTGGATATGGCCCAATCACCCTTCGTGGGTAGGCCTACGTCCTGCAGTGGACTATTAAAAAGGCTGGTACAGTACAGTACAGTATGTGAATCCACCAACCCGCACTGGGCCAGCGTGGTGGATATGGCCCAATCACCCTTCTTGGGTAGGCCTAAATTCTGCAGTGGACTATTAAAAAAGAGTGATATAGTATGAACTACTTCTACTATGCTATGGAGCCAAGCCGGAATACGATGAAAAAACAATCAGCTGTATTGACTGCCTCGATGGCTCAGTGGTTAGTACTCTGACTTCTGGATCAAAGAGGCGTGGGTTCGATCCCCACCCAGGGCAAATATTTATGTGATGAACATAGGTGTTTGCTCTGTGTCTGGGTGTTATTTAGGCAGTATCTATATAAGTAGGTATGTATTTAAAATATGTATCAGTAGTATATCAGTCTCTGGCAGTCATATCACAAGCTTTGCTTAGTTTGGGGTCAGAGACAGTGTGTAAGATGTCCTCTAATATTTTTTTATTATTATTATTATCATACAAAATTGCAACTTGAATTATTTGAGAAATTGATAAAATGTATGAAACAGCTGCTTTTTTTTCTTGAATACCGGATTGGCCCCATAGTAAAAGTTGTTCATAGTGACGGTCTATATCAACCTCTTTGGGTTTAGTACAGGGCAACAGATAACCCTGTAGATGTGTACAGTTATGTGCGTTTGGCGCAGCCGATGGCGCGAGCTTCAGACGCCTCAAAAAGATTTGCGTGTACTGTAACTGTAGGTATACATTACTAATTTAACATTCAAACTAAGATATTGCTATCCTGCCTGCCTTGCACCTGTAAAATTTAAACTTTTTGATCATTTTAATCCACTTGTAAAGTATAAATTAACTACTAAAAAATAACTATGTGTTTATAATAAGGCGTTTATATTACAACCCATCTTTTAAATTAGTCAATTATGGGTTAATAATTAATAATTAGCCTCGTTTACACCTCTGATATTATTTAAAAATACTAATCAATTGTATTACGGGATTAAAACTAGCCTCGTATATCTCGGACATTATTGAAGAATAATAATCAATTATGGGTTAAAAAGTAGCCTCGTATATCTCGGAAACTTTATTGAAGAATGCTAATCAATTATGGGTTAAAACCCTGCCTTGTGTATCTCGAACATTATTTAAGAATCAATTATGGGTTAAAAAGTAGCCTCGTATATCTCGGAAACTTTATTGAAGAATGCTAATCAATTATGGGTTAAAACCCTGCCTTGTGTATCTCGAACATTATTTAAGAATCATTTATGGGTTAAAAAGTAGCCTCGTATATCTCGGAAACTTTATTGAAGAATACTAATCAATTATGGGTTAAAACCCTGCCTTGTGTATCTCGAACATTATTTAAGAATCAATTATGGGTTAAAAAGTAGCCTCGTATATCTCGGAAACTTTATTGAAGAATGCTAATCAATTATGGGCTAAGACCCAGCCTTGTGTATCTCGGACATTATTGAAGAATACTAATAAATTATGGGCTATAATTATAATATAATTTAGCCTCGTAAATCTCGGACATCATTGAAGAATACTAATCAATTACTTATGGCTTAAAAAATAGTCTTGGATAAGCTTACCCTGTAATGAGACGAAACGAGGTGATCCAGTCCATCATTATGAACAACATTCACTATGGGGCCAACCCGGAGTTAGAGAAAAAAAATCAGCTTTTATATACATAATCTATAAATTTCAACTCGGTATCGACAAAACATACGGAACAGTTGATTTTTCTTCGAATTCTGGGTTGAAAAAGTTCTCAAATTCTGGGCTTCGAATTGTAAAAGTTGTTCAAAATGATGGACTTAAAAATCCCCTTTCGTCTTAGTACATGCCAAGCAGGTAACCTTGTGTATTATTGTTGTCACTCACCGGGAAAGACTCGTGGATGGTGACCTGCGTCTCCAACGGCTGCAGCTTGACGTTGACCACTCCAAGCAGTGTGTCGCTCCGGAACCAGCCGCTACAACAACACGCGCCGTCACTCGCGCTGTACCCACCAATCCGACACACACGCTATACTATACTACACACTACCCAAGGCATGCACACACTACACTATTTATTTAGCTATACCGCTCAGCCACGAGCTCTGCGGGGCGCGGAGCTGCGAGCGGTAAGAAACCAATGTATAGGTTGAATCATACAACTTGGTAGCTGTGATGAGCCCAATAACCCAATCCTCGCGCAGTTGTTGAGGTTCAGTCAGGATTGGGGTATCCGCAGCTTGTAGCTAACATCACAGCCGCCAAGTTGTGTGATTCAGACTATAGTAAAATGTTCGAATGACACCACAGCGTTCCGGCTCCCACCCCGAGCACTCGTAGTTCCCATCGCCGCGCCGCTGCCGCTAAAGCCCAAACTCGTCACCGAGGTAATGGAACGTACTTATAACATGACTTAATAGGCTATTTGACAACATTGAAAATATAGTATTGATTGTGGTAATCCTTAAAGATCCTGAAAATGACATATTTCACTTTATTTAAACTAAAATATGCCTAATTTTCGCAAATCACACGAAACAAAAGACAATATTTTTTTCATATTTTATCTGTGACGTGAACGCTCTAAGGGCGGCAACTCTGGTGACGTCACATAATAGTAAACAAGAATTTCTTGATTGACTATTGTTTGTGTAATTTGTGTTTTGTGATTTCGGAGTAATATTATTGGATCTGTAAGTTACTTTTAAAGTATTTTTTGTTAATTTTTAGATGTAAACTAGCGTATTTACTAGTATTAACTAACGTTATTTACTATGTTATGACGTCAAAGACCAGCGCCATTACAGAATGTCGTTTTTGACGGGATCTTAAATATCTGTTCTTTAACACTGATTTTCATTGTTGATACAGTAGATCTGTCGGAAATATAAATGTAGTGTGTTTATTATGTCCTAACGAATAATTTAAAACGATTTCCAAAAATTAGTCAAATAGCCTATTGAGCAATAAAATACTGAGCGTGGTATTTTCAAGAGCCCTCCTTTAGCCTGAACGAGTGACGAAGTAGGTACGTTCCTTTACGATTTCAGGCGCGGATCCAGCCACTAAAAAACGTTATACGCACGGCTACCTAAAATTCGACCGTGAGCGAACAAAAATATACAAGAAATCGTGTTGTATGAGACAATTTTTAGGAACCGACATTCAGCACAGACATTAAGTAGTGGACCTGCCCCCCGACCGCCTAAGCAATAGCAATCGTTTATGACTTTATTTTAGTCATTTGGCACCGCCTATGTGACGTTAGCCATCAAAGTTGTTCATTCAACGATTGCTTTCGCAATCCGCGCAAAGCAATTGATGGCTAACGTCACATAGGCGGTGCCAAATGACTAAAATGAAGTCATAAACGATTGCTATTGCTTAGGCGGTCGGGGGGATGGTGGGGCCATGCCCGTCTTTCCCCTGAATTTGGGGCGAATTTAACAACCGACATAAAAAATACTTTTTTGATGAATTTAAGTGCGTGCCCATAAAGGTGGATCCGCGACTGATGATTTGATGAGGGATGGGAGGATGATTCGAAGACGCGCATCGAAATGAGAGCGCGCGCACTTTTAGCGGGCTCGTCTCTCATTTCGATACATGTCTGCTTATGTTGTTTTTAAACTACGAGGGTCAAACTGAAAGTTCTTAGAAAATCAAAAACTGATTACATTAGCCAGTTATTAGTTTTATTATATCTTTTCAAAATATTGTCCATTCACGTCAATACACCGCTGCATGCGATGGAACCACTGGGAAAAGCACTTTGCCCACTCGTCCTTAGGGGTCTCTTCAATGGCATCGCGATACGCAGCCACCGCTTCTTCAGCATTCATAAACCGCTTTCCTTTAAGTTTTTCTTTAATTTTTGAAAATAAATAAAAATCACAAGGCGCGAGGTCGGGGCTATACGGCGGGTGACCCAGTAATTCAACGTTTGATGTCGCCAAATAGTCGATCGTTCGCTTGGCGGTGTGCGATGAGGCGTTGTCGTGGTGAAGGAGGATCCTACTGCGAGGTCGTTTCTCTCGAACTTTTTCCAAGACAAGTGGCAAACAATTGGTAGTGTACCATTCTGCAGAAACTGTTTTTTGATCCTCTAACACAATTGTCGCGAAATGACCTATCCTTCCAAAGAACGAGGCCACCATTTTTTTCCCCGCACTTCGATCTCTCTTCACTTTAGTTGGCAACTCCTCGAAAGGAAACACCCACTGAGCAGATTGTCTTTTGGTTTCAGGATCATAACAGTAAATCCAGCTTTCGTCACCTGTTAGTATGTCGAACACAGCATTTGAGTCACCTCCGTTAAATCTTTCAATCATTTTACGGCACCAATCCACACGATGGAGTTTTTGAGCCTCAGTCAAATTATGAGGTATCCACCGGGCGCAAAGCTTCCTGACCGCTAAATGTTCGTGTAGGATTTTGTGCACTTGACTCATACCGATGCCTAAGCTTGTCCGAATCTGCTGATAGGTCACTCTTTTGTCAGTCTCTATCATACGCCGCACAACACAGATGTTATCTTCAGTCGTCGCCGTAGAAGGCCGTCCCTCACGTAAATCATCAGTGAGATTAGTGCGACCACGTTTAAACTCATTAAACCAGTTGTAAACAGTCGCACGAGATGGGGCTTCATCGTGAAAGGCCAATCGTAGTCTATCATAACTTTCTTGTTGACTTAAATGACATCGAAAGTCATAAAAAATCATTGCACGAAAATTTTCTCGTGTTAAATTCATGTTGACGTGACACAGACAATTTTCAATTTGCCGCCAAATCGTAAAACAAATGACAAATGAATGAAGTATATACTCAGTAATATTGGCAAAGAGTTCTATTTTCAAATTATAGAATTATTTTTTTATTATATTGTTTATAAGTGGCCAGTTCTAAGAACTTTCAGTTTGACCCTCGTATCACGATTTGAACACATTATTATTATATACTACGGGACTAATCGCGCACTAAAATCGCGTCCGGATGATGAGGTATTTATTTATCTCGTAATTTTAGTGCGCGATTAGTCCCGTAGTATATAATAATAATATCTGCTTATGTATTACTATTCTCTACTTATCCTTATGAACAACGTTTATTATGAGATCAACCCCGGAATTATGAAAAAAACAGTTGATTTTTTTCCGCGATTCCGGGTTGGCGAGAAAAATGTTTCATCATGTGTATTTTTGTAAAACAACACTTTTTACAGGACAAAAACATGATAAGAACTATAAATACTAGGAACCATACCTACGCCATGAAACCACCAACAATACCTAAATTAATGAAAATGATGACAGATACAAAATGGTGAATAAGCGAAATTACAAGCCAGAAAATTCCAGCCCTAGTATGAACAATCCATTCTATCTAAAGGCAATTAAATATAAAAAAGTTTACTAAGAAAACTAACAACTAACTTGGTTGTCGCACATTTTACTTTAAGTATTACTCTGGACGATAGCAATATTAGACCCAGTAACCAATTTACTCATTATTTTGACCAACTTTTGCTATAGAGCCAATCCCGAAATCGTAAAAAAATACAATCAGCCGTTCCATACAAGAACAAGGTACGACCAATAGAAAAAATTGGTTATAATTATAAAACACCCCATATAAAATTTAAAATCACTGACGTCTTATTGTCAGTACATACCTACTTCGTAAGTTGTACGACTATACTTCGTAACAGTTTATAAATTTAAGGTATTCGTAAAATCTAACTATATCTAAGTGCCTGGAAGAGATTGCTATAAGCAATAAGGCCGCCCTTTGTTGCACTATTTTAAGTCGCTTGTTTTTTTTTCCTTTCTGTGTATTTTTCTGTATTTTAGTGTTAACAATAAAGTGTTTATCTATCTATCTATCTATAGTTTTATACAATAACAAAAAAAATTAAATATTAACTAGTTTGTACTTATAAAAATAAAAAAAAATTAAAATTAAAAATAAATTTTGTAAATTTTGCTGTAAGCATTGAAAAGAATGCAACTGAATGTGTACAACGCTCAGCGAGACGGCGAACTATGGAAGCCGGCCACAGGGCGCCCAAGATACAAGGCTTTGCCTAGTTTGGGGCCCGTTAGCACTACATTGTAATAGTACATTCTTTAATGTTAATAAATATATTTTGATTTTTTTTTGATATTTGTTCTTTACACATTTCCCCAAAAATTAAAGATTTTTCCCTACAAAGGGTGTAGAATGGTTGTTCGTGCTAAGGCTAACAAAAATAAATTATATGCAAACATTTATAAAACAAACTTTATACACTTACACATTATTCCAATAAATTATATACAAACATTTATAAAACAAACTTTATACACTTTTACACATTATTCCAAAACTAGAAACTACAAAAAAAACCCACAATTCATGCACAAGTTTCACGGTATTTATAAAATTACGTACAGTGATAAAATGTCTGCTGCTGGACATAGGCCTCGTTTAAAGATTTTCAAAATTCCCTCTGTAAGCAATTTGCATCCAGCCATCCTCCCTCTCTCTCACTCTATCTCTCGCTCACATTTCCTTTATCTCTCTCCCTCACATTCTTTATCTCTCTCCCTCACATTCTTTATCTCTCTCACTCTCTATCTCTCTATAGAGAGTGTAACACTACAAGAGAGTGACGTACCCTTTAGAGAAGAGCTCCAAAATGATACTATGTTCTATATCGGGCTGTTGGTATCGTTCACTCACTATTCCCCCCGCCCCTCTCTCCCCCACTATCCTTCTCCCCTGTCTCTTTCTCTCCCACTTACCCTTTCGAGTAGAGCTCCAGTTTGACGGCGTGCCGTTTGAAGAACCGCTGGCAGGCGCGCGAGGAGCGCTGGATCGGCAGAGGGAACACTGCATTGTAAGTTGGGCTGTTGGTGTCTTTGACTGTCGCCGTGCGGTCCGATACTGGCGCTTCCTGCTCGACATAGAAAAAGCATTTGATACAGTATGGCATGATGCGTTACTGCACAAAATGATTCACTCAACCACTCCGATACAATTAGTAAAAATTATAAAATCCTACATTTCTAATCGACCATTCCAAGTCCATATAAACAACTGCTGTTCTTCTCCAATAATCATGCCTGCAGGAGTACCACAAGGTTCCATTCTCGGGCCCCGCCTATTTATGTACTACATTAACGATATCCCAATACAACCACGTACAAATATCGCTTGTTTTGCAGACGATACTGCGTCATTCACATCGTCGGAAGACACTGGTTTGATAAATAAGTAAGTAAGTTCGTATAGGCCGGGTGGCTAGCCCTGGTGTCAGAGTTTTTAGGCCGCCTGAAGGCCTCTGACATGGCTAAACGGTTGATAAATTGTAAGTTGTTTGATAAATAGGAAGGCTACAGTTATCTATCGAACTTCTCTTATCATACTTCCAGAAATGGAAACTAAAAATTAATTCGTCCAAAACTGAACCAATTTTATTTTCTAGGCAGCGCTCTTTACCAACCCGCAAGCTGCAAATTGACGGTTATCATATCCCATGGAGTCTTTTTTTCATACCTATACCTAATCTAAAAGTCATACAGATTTTGTGAAACTGAAATTCCATCTAATTGTTATGCATATTCCTTATTGAGAAAATAAACTGAAAATGAAAAATCTCTTACCGTTGGGTAACCGAACTCGAAGCGCACGTAGGTGTCTATTTCCTTCGGGTTGGGGACGTTGTACGCGATGCCGCGCACGATTGTGAGCTCTAAGTCGTTCTCGTTAAGGTCGGTGTTGCATTGTACTACGGAGAACTTGCGGGACTCGTAGTGGAACTTCGGGGTTTTACCTAATCTGAAATAAAAGGAAATATATTTTCAGGATAAAATTCCGACAAAATAATAAACTTAACCGTAGCCGTGGTGGTCTAGAGGTAGTGAGACCCGCCTTACAATCGTGAGGTCGTGGGTTCAAATCCCCGGTCCCGTACCAATGAGTTCTTTGGAATTTATGTAAGGAATTTAACACCACTAGCTTTTCGGTGAAGGAAAACATCGTGAGGCAACCTGCATACGTCCGTAGAAGAAATTCGATGGCGCATGTGAATCCACCCACCCGACTGGGCCAGCGTGGTGGATATGGCCCAAACACCCTTCGTGGGTAGGCCTACGTTCTGCAGTGGACTGTTAAAAAGGCTGGTACAGTACAGTACAGTAATAAACTTAACAAAATCCAATGAAAATGGATATTGTTCAAAGTTAGGGGTGATATAGGTTACTTTTTATTACGGTTTTTATTAAAAGGTTATCACTAAAGTGGAGACCATTATTATTCATTATGACCACTTTTACTATGGAACTAACCCGGAATTAGAAACACAGCAGTTTCATATTTTTCCTCGATTCCGAGATGCAATTTTGTATGGAACATATGATTTTTATAGTAATGGACTTAATCACCCGCTTACGGCTTAGTGCACCAGTTCTGAATAACCCTGTAGATATTTTTATTTCAGAACTTTTTTGAAGTGAAACTTCTAACGCGACTTCCTAAAAGGTTGCGTTAAACGTTTAACGCTACCATGGAGGGGGTATGAAATCACTGTTGCGTCGAAGTTTCACTTCTTCCGCGAGTGACTCCACGCACTATTTATTTGAAGATTTTACTATGTCACATAAGCAAAGCTTGTCGCAAAGCTTGTCGCGATTGGCGCTCGTCACACCGGAGCGAGCGCGGCGGCCGCACACGCGGCGCCTGTTCGCGACTCCGCGGTCGCGCACGTGCACCTCGGTGTACGCTCCGACGGTTCGAGCCGTCTCTCTACTCAATGCCCTGCTTGCTCAACAGCCCGACATTGACATTTTCCTAATTAAATTGTGTGTTTTTCTTAGAGCGTATATTTTTTTTTTAAGTTGACAATTAAATCAATTTTTGATTCGTTTTTTGATTATTTATTTCTTAACATTATGACATTTCTTGCTTATTATTATTTGATAATTTTGTAATTATAATTTCATTAGTCTGTGATTATTGTTATATTTAGTTAAGTGATATGCCGGTGCGTGGGGCACCGGTTATATATAGTCTTGCCTAACCGGGGAAACTCCTGGGGAAATCAACTACAAACTCCGTAATACCAATCCACTATTTATATTCATCAATTACGAGTACAAGGGCCGGCGGCGAGCGGATGACTGAGGAGGCGAGGAAGCGGCGGAGGGCGCTATCGCAACTCGGGCGCACGTATCGCTGACGCTCGCATTCCTCGCCCCTACATACATCCCCCCCCTTACAAAAAAAAATAACGCTGAAATAAACACAATTACCAAAAAAAAATAAAATCACACAATACAATACACCTTAACTATTTTCAACACCAAAAAGAAAAAAAAATATTGTACCACAAAATAAAATTTTAAAATTCTATCAACTTGTTTTATTTATCTCTAAATATCTACCTTTAACCTATAAGCACTACTTCGTTATCTCATCCCAAACACTAATCCAATTTATCACTATACGTAAGCACTAAATCAATTTGAGAAAAGAAAAAAAAAAAAAATCTTGTCACACACATTTTTATCATAAGTACATAATATTACTATCCCTAACATTTTCCGCGTTATAATTTCATCACTACCCCTTAAGTTATAATAACACCTGGGCCTGCTGGTGGTGGTGATCCGGATTTGTCCCCGGATATCACCACTCCACTCAATTCTCTCCTCGCCCACTTTTTCACGCTTTTATTGCACCTCTTATACATGATGCACAGACCAATTACTAAAATTATTACTGTTAGTGAAACTACAGTAATTCCATATATCTCCAATTTCTGCTCCGTGTGTGATTGACTGGCGTTGTTAGCCCCGTTCTGAGCGATGATAATTTCCTCCTTTTTCTCTTCCTTGGTATAAGGGTTCCCCATGACTGATTGCGTATTTTTTAAAAATTATTTCCTCGATGAAATTATAACACGTTTACACCGAAGCGTATAATTATAATGTTAAAGTTCTCTTATTCTACATCTCTTAAATTCAGCAAATACTCTTACATAAACACAAATTGTTAAAGGCTATGTCATACTGTGTGCTACGTCGCGCGATGCTAATACTTGCCTTACTTATTTCCCTTGCCTTGTTCTTAAATCGCATTACAATGCGCGCTTCACTTCGTGCAGTATGACACATCCTAACAGTCCTACTTAATACATACTTAGATTGCTTACTGTTCTAAAAATCGCACGGGTGGCTTTATTGTTCGCCCTGACCGTGTTTTTTTTACATTGGAACTTATTACAATATCATCATCATCATCATTATTTTCCCGACTGTTTTTGGTGAAATCGTTGCTTGGCTGCTTTTTATCGGATATATGACCACTATCCTCGCTTTCCAACTCTTGTAATAAATAGGCTGGTTTGATCCTATCTATTGTAACATAAGTTTTTCTATTTGGAAGCTGTACTTCGAATACCTTCTTATTTCTACTTAATACCTGATATGGACCGTGGTAATTCGGAGTCAGAGATTTCTTAAGCATATCGTTTCTTATAAACACGTGTGTACAGGTCTCTAAATCTTTATGGACAAAAACTTTTTTGTCATTATTGTCAGTCCTAGTCTGTGGTTTCAAATTCTTTATAATATCCCTTACCTTGTTGACATAAGTGTATGTATCTAACTGCTTGTTACTTACGCTGTTGTAGAAATCTCCCGGTAGCCGTAGTGTATGTCCCAGGGTTATCTCTGCGGGACTGATACCACTATCGCTCCTGCCTGCGGTTCTCAAACCTAATAATACGGTAGGTAACTCGTCGGTCCAAGATCTATTTTGCGTTAAACGACATGTTATTGCACTTTTCATTGAACGATGCCATCTCTCTATTTTTCCGTTACTCGCCGGGTGGTACGCTGTTGTTCTTAATTTACTAATTCCTAATATTTTCATTAAACTATTAAATAACTCTGATTCGAAACATTTTCCTCGGTCGCTGGTTAGATAAGTTGGGCATCCGAACCTACATATCCAGTGCTCGTAAAAAGTTTTAGCTACCGTGTCTGCTGACATATCCATAATAGGCACTGCTTCCGGCCAGCGTGTGTACCTGTCTATCATCGTTAAACAGTAACTATAACCTTCTCTACTTGGTTCTAATTTTCCTACAATATCAATATGTACGTGGGCTAGTTTTTCTGAAGGTGGGAAACTCTGCGTCCTTGAAACTGTATGTCGGTTTATTTTTACTTTTTGGCAAGACATACATGATTTAGCCCAATTACTAACGTCCTTATTCATTCCTGGCCAAAAAAATCTTTGAGTCACCATTTTCCTAGATGTTCGTATACCTGGGTGACTTATATTATGTACCGATTCGTACGCTCTCTTTCTAAACTTTTCGGTTAAATAGGGTCTGGCATTGTTCGTAGAAATTTCGCAATATACCGTCCTGTTGCTGTGTGGCAATAACATTCGCTTAAACTGCAACTTACCGTTGTTATCGTTTCGCAACTCGGTCAACGTCGTATCGGATTCTTGCGCTTCTGCTAATTCATCGTAATCGACCACCGTTGGGCATTCTATGAACTCTACCCGTGATAATGCGTCAGCAACTCGGTTATCGTCACCTTTTACGTGTTGTATGTCGCTCGTAAACTCGCTGATGTACAACAATTGCCTTGTTCTCCGTGGTGTTTCTTTATCTGAACCTACTTTCGTGAATGCAAAACACAATGGTTTATGGTCCGTATACACTGTTAAGCTTTTTCCTTCTATCATATTACGAAAATGTACTATCGCCAAGTAGATAGCTAACAACTCTCTATCGTATGTGCTGTACTTCTTTTGCGCTTCCGAAAATCTTTTTGAAAAATAACCTAAAGGTGTCCATTTTCCACCTACCTTTTGCTGCAGTACCCCACCAGCTGATGTGCCACTGGCGTCCGTCATCAGACCTAAATGTGCTTCTGCAACTGGATGCGACAGTGTAACTGCGCCTTTAAGGCTAAGTTTACACTGTTCAAACGCTTCTTCCGCCTTTGTCGTCCATTGAATTATAGTTTTGTCTCGTTTTTTCGAGTTATGGAAATACTTATTCAACTCTGCCTGTTGTTCCGCTGCTCCTTCTAAGTGAGATCTATAGAAATTACACATACCCATAAATCTTCGTAACTGCTCTACGGTCTTCGGTTTAGGGTAGTCTGTAATCGCCTTTACCTTATCTTCTAACGGTCGAATTCCTTCCGCTGTTACCCTGTAACCCAAAAAATCGATCTCAGCTTGACCAAACACACTTTTGCTGGTATTTATTGTTATGCCTACTTCTTCAAATTTTTCGAACATTTTAGCAACATGTTTTTTGTTAAGTTCCTCCGAATCTGATGCTATGATTACGTCATCGATATAACAGAATAGGTACGACTCTTTATCGTCCTCTTTCATGCATTCTAAACCTTTTAACACCGTATGACTCATAAATCGCTGGAAAGTTTGCGCTGCATTTCTCAGTCCAAAATTTAATCGTTCAAATTCAAATAATCCAAAAGGGCATATTATTGCAGTTTTGGGTACGTCATCAGGATGTACGCTAATTAAATGGTAAGCTCGATTAATGTCAACCCTACTAAAATGCTTCTTACCTGCTAATCCGTACGTGAAGTCTTGAATCCGCGGTACTGGGTATCGGTCCGGTTTGGTTACCGCGTTCAGCCTCCTGTAGTCTCCACAAGGTCGTAACGATCCATCCTTTTTCGGCACGACGTGCAATGGACTCGCCCACGGGCTCTTCGATGGACGGCATATTCCGAGTTCCTGCATCAAACTAAATTCGGCCTTGACCTTTTTATACCTTTCCGGGGGCAAAGGCCTAGCCTTTGCGTAGGTGGGTGGTCCCGTCGTCTCGATGTGATGGTATACAGAATGAGTAGGCTTCTCCTTGTAGCTGAAAGGTTTAGTTATTTCTGGAAATCTACATAAGATGTCATGATACGGGTTGTCCGCCTGTATGCTCGAAATCGATGCCTCATCGCAATTACGCACGGTTCCACATGTTTTCAAGTTTGTTACATTATCTACTAATTTTCTATTTGCTAGATCTACTGCTAACTTATGAGTCCTTAGGAAATCCGCACCTATTATAGCTTGCTTTACGTCACTTATTATGAACGTCCACGTATACGAGCGTCGTAAGCCTAAATTTAACTTTAACACTTTAGTACCGTAAGTTTTAATTTCCGTGTTGTTTGCTGCGTACAGCTTATAATGACACTCGCGACGTTGCTTTCTTTCTACACTCGACACGGGGATCACTGAAACGTTCGCACCGGTATCTATCAGAAAATTTAACGCTAGTTCCCTATCATATACGCACAGGCGATGGTTCACTCCTGGTATGAAGTCTGCCTGCTGGGACTCCACCGCCGCTAGTTTTCCGGGTGTGGCGGTGACCTGCTTTTCCGCGTAGGTGATCTCTTCCATGCGCACGGCTCCTCGCAACTCCATGCGCGACTTCCATACCTAAAGTGCTGTCTACAGAGCCAATCTGGGTCCTTCTCCGTTCTTCTGGGTCGTGACGCCGATCTCGACGCACTCCTGCCGCGTCCCCATCCTCGACCGCGTCCGTTACCGCGACCTCTGTACGCGCTGCGTCTGTACTGCTGGTTCTGTTTGACCTCTTCCTTCAGGGCTGCCACTTCCATGTGCAACATTCTCATCTGCGCTGCCAGCTCTCCCGACGCCATAGTGCTGCTTCCTTGCGACTGTACCTCTGCAATGTCGCTCCTCATATTCTCTGTAATTTTGTCGGCCATCTTTGCCAAGTTTTCACATTCCTGATCCTGACTCACTGTAAGGACTGCTCGAACCGCAGATGGTAGACGTCCCATCCACAGTGTTTTCAGCACTTGCTCGCTTATCTGGGTGTTTCGTCCCAGTTCCCTCATCCTGCGTAGCAGCTGCGATGGTCTCTGACTGCCTAGCTCCATCTCTCCCACTAGTTTCTGAAATTGCCTTTCGGCGCTTTCTTCGTATACTTGCAGCAGCCTATCCTTAATGGCTTTGTACTTATCTTTCTCCGGTGGAGAAAACACTAGATCGCATACCTGTTGTAGGGCTTCCCTGTTCAGCTTTGATATAACTAGGTTGAACTTCACCTCGTCCCCCTGTTTTTGCGCACTCATTATACTCTCCATTTGCGCGAACCACAGCCTTGGCATTTCTGCCCAAAACTCCGGTATCCTGGAGCTGATGGTTATCGTGGCCAGTTCTGTCGCACTGCCTTCTGGCTTAACTTCCGCCATTATCGAGGTATTTCTATCACTGTTCATCGCCATTTTTTATTTACCACACACAATGTTCACTCAACTGGCATTAATGTTCTTCTCGGGATCGCCGTTTCCCGAGAAGGAGTCATCCGTTTATCACTTTCCCGACACCGCCGACACGTGTTTTTCACGGGGTCACCACTTGCCGGTGCGTGGGGCACCGGTTATATATAGTCTTGCCTAACCGGGGAAACTCCTGGGGAAATCAACTACAAACTCCGTAATACCAATCCACTATTTATATTCATCAATTACGAGTACAAGGGCCGGCGGCGAGCGGATGACTGAGGAGGCGAGGAAGCGGCGGAGGGCGCTATCGCAACTCGGGCGCACGTATCGCTGACGCTCGCATTCCTCGCCCCTACATGATATTTTAACTAATTTAAATTATTGTAATCTTGTTGGCTTGTCGCACGCTTTGGCGTAGCTGTAAGTGTGGCGAGCATCTAAATTAACTCAGAAAAAGAGCACCAAAATCTATGGAATAAAACAAATGAATGCAAGCACGAAAAAGCTTTCTTTCCATTGATTGATAGGAATACAACTAACAAATTACTTAAGCTAACAAGGCCTGACCTTCGTCTAATGATTGGTATAATCACAGGCCACTGTGAGCTAAATTATCACATGCACAAAATAGGCGGTACAGACATTCCTCTATGCCGAGGCTGTCTGCAGGAAAATGAAACCGTGGAGCATGTCCTACTGCACTGCAAGGCCACTGAAGATACAAGAAGAAAGACAGAACTCCTTGAAGGAACTACTCAAATCTCCGGCAGCGAAACACCTGGCGCAATAGAGGTGGACCAGTTATGTCAACGACCCAAACCCGTACTCCGTTATTTTAAGGAGCTCGGATGGTTTGAGTAGGCTGACATCGGGGGGAATGCACAAAACACCTCAAGCGGGACTCATCGCCCCCACCTAGAATTAGAATTAGAATTAGAGCATCTAAATTTAAATAAATAAAAAGTGATAATTACCCTTTGGCGACTGCAACCAAATCCAAATCCTGTTTGACAGTGACAGCAATGTGGTCGAATCTGTTGGCCTCGGCTACATTCCCCATCTTGGTGTTGTGTTCTCTGTTCGAGAGGCACAGCTTCAGCTGGTTGGTGAGCTGCTGGTGGAGCCGCGCGATGACGTCGTCGTCTGACGCCGAGATCGGGGAGGAGGGGGACGGGTCGCAGTCTTCCGCTGATACTTCTTCGAAACTGGAAATGTTGCAATAAAAAGAAAAGTTAGTTGTTATTCTTGTAAAATATTATAGGGAGAGAGACGTGGAAGAACGACCTTCACCCATCTGATAACCAGATGAGACATACCTTTTATGCAATGTTATTTACACGTACAAATAGGCATATGATAGCTTGCCTATCGAAAAGTGTTCAAGATTTTATTTAATTCGATATTTTTTTTTAGAAATAATTTTTTTACCTTCGCTCTTTTGATAGCCGATATCTTTTTATTCTAACTAATAGTTTTTAATGTAGATAATTTACCTTGGTAGGTTTGTTTATTTAATTATGTTCACAGTACCTGGCAAGCAACTATTTACAAATACATCAAAATTGGTATCATAAGAAAGATAATTTAATTCCAAAACGTTTCAATTAATCATACAAGCTTGCCTTTAAAAAATCGTTAATGACATATTATTTTAAATATAATAAAATTTGCCACGAACACAGTTTGATAGACGTGTTTATAAATAAATAATAATTTATAAAAAAAATTACGTCTCATCTGGTCATCACGTGGGTGAAGGTCGTTCTTCAGCGGCTAGTAGACCATTAGTATGACAGAATAAATTTGATTGCCTCAGTGACCCAGTGTTTAGTGATCCTGCCTCCTGGGCCGAAGACAACTGCCAAAGACCTGGGTCAATTCCTACCCAGACCCAGCATTTATGATATGAACATTGGTGTTTGCGCCTGGATGTTATCATTAACAATATTATAAACCCGAAATTGTGTTTGTAGGTTTGTTCTTTCGCGCAGCAACGGAGTAACGCATAAACATGGTTTTTCGCATGGATACAGTTTAAAAGTTAGAGTATCGTGGCCTACTTTTAATCCCGGAAAGGTATAAAATAAAGAAAAAATAAAAAATGTCTAGCCGTTGACACGAGTTGAACGACGTAAAAGATTCAATCTTATGGGATAGGACAAAAATCAAGATATCACGCGAGCGAAGCCACGGGCAAAAGTAAGTGATATCCGGCGACACAGGTCGCCGGATATCGGGCTTCCAAACTACACAACATATGGCAATGCGGTTTGTGTGTCCATCAATGCCTCGTTGTGGGCAAAGCTTGTATAGTATTTTTCTCAAATAATGCGAGGGAAATACTTACTAAATAAAACAAAATTCAAAATCCAAAGTCACGAGTATTCAGCTCGACATTCCAATCCCGAGATAGTCTAAATATTTTTAAGTCGACCGCGAGGCCTACTTTGGCTGCCTGAATCACTGAGTCGAAACTTTTCGCTTTTTTTTCAAACTGGACGACAATTTATCGAAATTAAACCTTATATACTAAGCGCCACACAAATCGGCGGATGGTAAGTTATGCGCAGAGCCCTGCGCAAAAGCCGAAATATAGGTATGCGCGGGAGCCAGAGAGACGAGACGCCGGCACACCCGCCCGCCAACCTCATGCCTCCCGCGCGCTCCCTACGCCCGTAACACCACTACGACACGCGGTGTCGGAATTGTGCACACATGCGCAATAATTAGCGAATCATGGCAAAGTGTCATCTGCGGCTAACTTCTTCGGATGAGCCTGTATACCATAGAGACAAGACTCACGTGTGTTCCAGATCTTTCTGGGCTTTGGGCGGCAGTGGAAGGGACTTCAAATCGACCGCAAGGCCTCCTTTAGCCGCCTCTATGACCGAGTCGAATCCTTTCGCCGCGCGCAGGTATTCTTTAGCTTCTTCTATGTTACCTGAAAATGAAATCCGTGTTCTGTTCTCAGAATCATGAAATACAGTAGAATTCAAAGGCAGGTGACATAAAGTAAAAAAGCTGTAATGCATGATCAGCATAGAAACTGCTAGGTAATCTTGACACGAGTGACACTTGAACTAATGATCAAATTTCAAATTATGCAGAAATACGGCGGACAACCTTCGTATCTTTGGCAGAGCTTATATTTTAAAGGTAATATCATACAACATAGATTCGCGCTTCGCCTTATTTTTAATATCACGTAGACTCGCTGACGAATCAATGTTACCGACATATTCCAGCGGATTGGCAACTCAAATTGGCAGCGGGCAGGGCATGTAGCTCGAAGAACGGGAGGCAGATGTGGTCGCAAAGTTAACGAATGCATTCCACGGACTAGCAAGCGCATCGTAGGACGTCTATCGACTAGGTGGACTGACGATATGATAGGGTATTTAACTAGTTTTTGGAAATCGTTTTAAATTA
Source organism: Hypomecis punctinalis (assembly GCA_949316475.1). Taxonomy (NCBI): domain Eukaryota; kingdom Metazoa; phylum Arthropoda; class Insecta; order Lepidoptera; family Geometridae; genus Hypomecis; species Hypomecis punctinalis. The sequence goes on along the minus strand of OX438799.1, from coordinate 23,559,561 downwards.
TTCGTTAGTACATACTAAGCACACTACATTTATATTTCCGAGAGATCTACGGTATTAACAATGAAAATCAGTGTTAAAGAATAGATATTCAAGATCCTACCAAAAACTACATTCTGTAATGGCGCTGGTCTTTGACGTCACTCACGAGTAAATAACGTTAGTTAATACTGGTAAATACGCTAGTTCACATCTAAAAATTAACAAAAAATACTTTAAAAGTAACTTACAGATCCAATAATATTACTCCGAAATCACGAACACAAATTACACAAACAACAGTCAATCGAGAAATTCTTGTTTACCAGCACGTGACGTCACCAGAGTTGCCGCCCTTCTTAGAGCTTTTACGTCACAGATAAAATATCAAAAAAATATCGAAAATTAGACATATTTTAGTTTAAATAAAGTGAAATATGTCTTTTTCAGGCTGTCATCTGTATGGATTACCAAAATTAATAGAATATTTTCAATGTTGTCAAATAGCTTATTAATATGAGAGGTACGCACTGCATACAGCCCGCTTTGAACTGACCTCATTGGCCAGTCCATTGGCCAGTGGACGTTCTACGGCTGATGGATGGATGGATCTATGGTAGGTAACAGTTTTATGCAGTACATCTGAAAACTTCAACATATTTGCAATTGTTAGAACGGCTATAAATAACGACAATAACACAACATACCTTCCCTCTTCGCCTGAACGGCCGCCTCTTTGAACTGCTTCTGCCGCTGCAGTAGGAATGCTAGCTGCTTCTCGTAGCGGGAGTTGCCAGAGCGAGGAGGCGCCGCGGGGGACGGGGCGGGGGACGGAGAGGGGACAGGGCGCGGCGCGGGCCGGGGGGAGGGGGTCGGGGCGGCCGCAGGCGGGGGGGCCTGTGAACACAATGATCACGGATATTATTCTGGATTAATTAGCTCGCATCAAGAAGTGAAAAAGCTTTTCGAATAAGTGTGCAGGGACACGAGAGGTGTCCACATCATCAGAAGTGTTCATGTTTGATTGCGGATAGGCGTGGGTTGTCAGGCGAGCAGAATAAAAACGCAACGTTAGGTGATGCGTTGTAATTCCATGCTAAACCCCATCATCGGCACAAAATAGGTCTTGATTTAAACAGCCCAAATATTAATTATTCCAAAGTCAGATGACACTCCACCGGACGCGTAGCACGCGGTACGATGGAAACCACAGAGCTATTACAAAACGAGAGCGCTGTTGTCGCTTGAGGCAATTCTCAACCGCAAAAATGTATGGACAATCACTATCAATAGTTCTCAACTGTCAATATATTATGTATTGGAATTTGACAAGAATTTGACGCTATCGGGACAAAAACACGGCAACTAGCCACTGAATCGAGCTAACTCTCTTTCTAACTCATGCCATATCAGCAATGCATCTCTTTCTTTCATTTCTCGATCGACCACATTATCCCTGTGGTAACTCTATGATGTAAACCAATTGCCGTCCAAATGACAGCATTTCGGCACTCTGGCACTCTCGCTGCTCCACTAGCGCTCGGTGTTGTGTACCAGTAATAAACCACAATGAATGCTCCACCTCGCTGACGGTGACAACTGCCACAGCTGTTTACTGAGTGGGTAGTTACCTGTGAGTCGGGTAGCGGCGCATAGCCCGGCGAAGTGGGTAGTTACTTGAGAGTCGGGTAGCGGCGCATAGCCCGGCGAAGTGGGTAGTTACTTGAGAGTCGGGTAGCGGCGCATAGCCCGGCGAAGTGGGTAGTTACCTGAGAGTTGGTAGCGGCGTATAGCCTAGCGGAGTGGGTAGTTACCTGTGAGTCGGGTAGCGGCGCATAGCCCGGCGGAGTGGGTAGTTACTTGAGAGTCGGGTAGCGGCGCATAGCCCGGCGAAGTGGGTAGTTACTTGAGAGTCGGGTAGCGGCGCATAGCCCGGCGAAGTGGGTAGTTACCTGAGAGTTGGTAGCGGCGTATAGCCTAGCGGAGTGGGTAGTTACCTGTGAGTCGGGTAGCGGCGCATAGCCCGGCGGAGTGGGTAGTTACTTGAGAGTCGGGTAGCGGCGCATAGCCCGGCGAAGTGGGTAGTTACTTGAGAGTCGGGTAGCGGCGCATAGCCCGGCGAAGTGGGTAGTTACCTGAGAGTTGGTAGCGGCGTATAGCCTAGCGGAGTGGGTAGTTACCTGTGAGTCGGGTAGCGGCGCATAGCCCGGCGGAGTGGGTAGTTACTTGAGAGTCGGGTAGCGGCGCATAGCCCGGTGGAGTGGGTAGTTACCTGAGAGTTGGTAGCGGCGCATAGCCCGGCGGAGTGGGTAGTTACCTGAGAGTTGGTAGCGGCGCATAGCCCGGCGGAGTGGGTAGTTACCTGAGAGTTGGTAGCGGCGCATAGCTCGGTGGAGTGGGTAGTTACCTGAGAGTTGGTAGCGGCGCATAGCCCGGCGGAGTGGGTAGTTACCTGAGAGTTGGTAGCGGCGCATAGCCCGGTGGAGTGGGTAGTTACCTGAGAGTTGGTAGCGGCGCATAGCCCGGCGGAGTGGGTAGTTACCTGAGAGTTGGTAGCGGCGTATAGCCTAGCGGAGTGGGTAGTTACCTGTGAGTCGGGTAGCGGCGCATAGCCCGGCGAAGTGGGTAGTTACCTGTGAGTCGGGTAGCGGCGCATAGCCCGGCGGAGTGGGTAGTTACTTGAGAGTCAGGTAGCGGCGCATAGCCCGGCGGAGTGGGTAGTTACCTGAGAGTTGGTAGCGGCGTATAGCCTAGCGGAGTGGGTAGTTACCTGTGAGTCGGGTAGCGGCGCAATGCCCGGCGGAGGGGGTAGTTACCTGAGAGTCGGGTAGCGGCGTATAGCCTGGCGGAGTGGGTAAGTACCTGTGAGTCGGGTAGCGGCGCATATCGCGGCGGAGTGGGTAGTTACCTGAGAGCCGGGTAACGGCGCATAGCCCGGCGGAGTGGGTAGTTCGTCGGCTGCGATGGGTCGACCCGCCGCGTGGAGTTTGATAGCTTCCATGTATTGTTTGGTGATGCGACCCATTCGACGCGCTTTGGATGAATTACCCTCCTCTTTGGCTTTCGCTTCTTGTTGCTACGGACAAATTACAAATAGCATTATAAAATTTGGTTGTCTGTAAAGTCGGTTTACAGCTTCGTGCAAATATCTACAGAGTCACAGTCCCTACGTGAAAGGAGTAAAAAAATGTCCGATCGCCGACATACATACCGACTTAGATAATTACAATAAATAATTCACAATGGCCTGTTGTCTAAAATCTCGACGTTGTCGGCAGCCGCAGCCGGCTTTTATCGAGAGCCAATTATCAAGTCAAATAAGACCAATTATCAAATCAATAAGACATTATCAAGTCAAAATTGATTTAGTTGTTTCCTCATCATCCCGACGATTGGACCGAGTTGCATCGATCGTGGGCACGGGTAGACTGACTGTAGACAGATTTCGGGATGACGAGGTATTTATTTATCTCGTGATTTTAGTGCGCGATTAGTCCCATAGTATACAGGGTTATTTCTAATCAATTAGCATCCTTCTAGGGGCTTATTCCGTACATCAAAACTAACACCTCTTGTTCTACGACTTTCAAGAAAACTCAAAAAAAAAAATGTTGTATGCATAGAAAAATTTAGTTCATCCGCGACAAAATGTATGGAACAGCTGATTTTTTTTAAACCTTCGCGATTTGAATACATTATTATTATATACTACGGGACTAATCGCGCACTAAAATTATGAGATAAATAAATACCAGCTCATCCCGACGTTTCGGCCGAGTTGCATCGACTGTAGTCACGGGTAGACTGACTCAATGTATAATAATAAACAGCCGAATTTTATTTTTATTTTTGATGAAAGTCGTAGAACAAAAGTTGTTAGTTTTGATGTACGGAATAATACCCTAGAAGGATGCTAATTGATTAGAAATAACCCTGTATAAGAATAATGGGTTTGTATTTGTTTGTGTACTTACCTGGAAGTATGCGAGTCTCTGCCGTAGCGCCTCGTCAACGGACGACGCAGTGATTAACGCGGGCGCCTCCGCGGCCGGCGGCGGCTCTGAAACATACCACCCATATATTTTACACAAACAAAAACAAATATTTCAGGCTGCTCCTCGCTTGTATTTGGCCAGTACAGTAATTTTGATTTATTCCGAAGAAGGCTGTCAACGAAATGCTCACATTTCCAAGCATGTTTGAGAAACAATACTTGTCCAAATGATGCAATATCGTACCTGTAGCCTGTTGCGTGCTATCTTCCTCCTTAGAACCCCTCAAACTAGCGGCTATGGCCTCAACAGTGGGCAGTTCCGATAAGTCCATATCCTGGCCCGCCTTATACGCGTCTACGACCATCTCGAACTGTTTCACCACTTTGAGGAATTCGAGCGCGGTGGCTTTGTCGCCGGATTGCTTGCAGGATAGAGCAGCCGCCATGAACTCGCGTTTGCGACCTGGGAAAGACAAAGAGAGAAAAGTTCATTCTGTATCGATAAAATGAGTGAAACAACTGTTTATTTCAGTACTTCGGCATTGATCCCTTCCTACTAATATTATAAACGCGAAAGTTTGTGAGGATGGATGGATGGATGTATGGATGTTTGTTACTCTTTCACGCAAAAACTACTGAACGGATTGAGATGAAACTTTGCAATAATATAGCTTATATATCATAACATTGGGGGGTGGCAGCTGCTCGCGTCCGTAGGACTTACCATCTTTTCCTCGACTAGACCCACCCTACACGTGCCCCCCGGGTGGTGCTAAACGGGCAGCAACGCCGAGCCACGGGCGGCGGTCAATTAACCCGTTAATGGTCACCACGGACCATGAGGAACTAAATCACCTCAGAAAGAGTGACGCCCTGGGGAAGCGTCAAGTTTATTACCCAAAAACAAACATGAAATGTCTGAAAATAAGGAATGCGATTTGTCATGCGACCCGGCTAACCCCCGGCGCTCGCAGGTACCCGGGCCTGCGAGTGTGAAATCTGTTACCGAAGACTGCACTGCGGCGGGCGACCAGGCCCCAGTGTCAGTAAATGCTACTGGCAGCAGTTCCAGCAACAGCACCGCCGGCACGAAAAAATACGTGCAACAAGCTTTCCATCCCAGCTTGTTCATCACCAAAACAAAGGCTGCACCCAACGATAAAATTTTGAGCCCTCCAGTCATGGCTAAAGGTGCAGTCACTAACAAATATTCCCCTAGTGTTACCGTGTGCCACAGATCTCCACTAGAGAGAAACCCCAAACGTAAGAAAACTGATAGTCCCGGTAGTCCTCCGTACCAATATGTCCATACTCAGAACAGATTCTCCGGCTTGCCCATGGATGAAGAGAGCATGGAAAATAGAAGCGACCTACACTCATCAAAGAAAAAGACATACAAACCACCTCCTATAATTTTGTATAGAATTGATGATGTTCAAAAACTAACAAAAATATTTGAAAACAAAGTAGAAAGAGAAAATTTCAGTTACAAACTTGTGGGCAGGAAAAAATTTATAGTCAACACATCAGAAGCAGAAACGTACAGAAAAGTCATACAATTGATACGTGAAAATGGGCTTATTGCATACACCTTCAAAAATAAAGATGAGAGAAATTATAGATTTGTAATCCGAAATCTTCATCACACAACACCAATCAACATTATTAAGCAAGAAATTGAAGGTACTGGAAATACTGTTGTTGGGGAAATAGTCAATGCTAGATACGGACCGGATAAAAAACCGACATCTACATTCTTCGCCACTGTTCTGCAAAGTCACAACAACATAAATCTTAGAAACTTAAAATACATTTACAGCCAGTCTATAAAGATCGAGGATCCCAAAAAAAAGACAACAATTGTACAATGTCAAAGATGTCAACAGTATGGCCACACAAAAAAATATTGTATGCGCCCCTTCAGATGTGTGAAGTGTGCAGAATCTCACAAAACAACTGAGTGTCCAAAAAAAGACCGCAGTACACCAGCTACTTGTGCACTTTGCCAAGGAGCCCATCCAGCAAACTACAAGGGATGCGAGGTATACAAAGAAATAATGGCTCGTCGAACCAATACAGTTAATAAAACACATAGGGGAGAAACTAAAAGAAAAGCGACAGAAAGCAAACAAACACCTAAAATTGCCCCAAAGATGAAAAAAGACAAACAACCAGAAATAGATACACCCATAAAAGAAATAATTGATCTCAATGATTCGACCCAAGGAGACAATTATAATTTACAGTCAAAAAACAACCTAGAATTAATTGGAAACAAAACAAAAAATATTCATAAAACCAAATCAACACAACAGTCACACAACACCCAAGAAAAGGAAGCTAACTTTAAAAATAGAGAAGAGAAGCCGACTCACTCAGCATGGCACAATAAACCTGGCCTAGAATATAATATAAAACCCAGCATTGAACACCTGCTAATCAAACAAACCGAAAAGTTCGATCTCATGTTCCAACAAATGAGCACTCTTATGAGCCTCATAGTAAAACTCATAGACCGACTCTCGCAATGAACACACTCAGGGTAGCCACCTGGAACATAAACGGAATAACGTCCAGCTTAGAAGAGCTTAAGATGCTAATTAAAGACCACCAACTAGACATAGTCCTCATATCGGAAACACATGGTAAAAGTAATACACTTGTGAAAATCGACGGCTATGACATCTACATGACGAATCACCCAGATGGCACCGCTCATGCTGGAGCAGCTATACTAATCAGAAGATCAATAAGCTATTATCAACTCCCAGAATTTAAAACTGACCATATACAGGCCTCCTCGGTATGTGTACTGGAAGAAGCTGGTCCTATCACCTTCTCGGCTGTATATTGTCCACCTAAACATAAAATAACAGAAGCCCAATTCTTAGAATTTTTCAAGACACTTGGCAACCGTTTCTTAGCAGGGGGAGACTGGAATGCGAAACACACGTACTGGGGCTCTAGAACCAACACGACAAGAGGCCGACAACTGAAATTGTGTACTGACAATAACTGTCTAATATCCGTAACAACTGGAGAACTAACCTACTGGCCTAGCGATCCTCACAAGAAACCTGACTTGATCGACTTCTTTATTACAAAAGGCATGTCAGGACACTATTTCAAGGCAGAATCGTGCCACGACGGCGACTCTGATCACACACCAGTTTTACTCACATGCAGCACGCTACTCATAGAATATGAAGAATCTGTAAAATTATACAACAGAAAAACAGACTGGGTATCATTTCGTGAACATGTTGAGGAAAACATAAATCTCAAAGTAGCTCTAAAATCTAAGATAGACATTGAAGATGCAACAAAACATATAACTATGTTAATACAAGAAGCGTGCTGGAAGTCAACACCCACAATAACTCGCATGAAACAGGATAATATCCCGCTAGAAATAAAAAAACTGATTCAGGAAAAAAGAAAACTCCGTAAAACATGGCAGCGCAGTCGTTTGGAAGAAGACAAGAGAATTTTAAATGGCGCATCCAACAATCTCAAAATAAGATTACAAGAGTGGAGAGACGTCACACTTGCATCTCAATTAGAATCGCTGACTGCTACTCCCGCAACTAATTACTCCCTATGGAAATTCACTAAAACATGAATCGCCCACAGCTGATGAAACCACCCCTTAAAACTGACACATGGGTGCGAACAGCGCAAGAAAAAGCGGACGTATTTGCAGCTCATCTGTCACGAGTGTTCACTCCAAATGAGGTACATAACGTAGCCGAAGATCCAAGCATAGACGAGGTACTAAGACAGGACTTCCAACTCGCCCCACCACCCAAACCTACAACGGCTAGGGAAGTGTGGAAAACAATTCAAGAACTACAAGATAAGAAAGCTCCCGGGTATGACCTAATAACCAAGGAGATACTAAAAAACCTCCCAATGAAAGCAATTGCATTCCTCACTATGCTATACAATGGCATATTAAGAGTCCAATACTACCCTCAATTGTGGAAAGTATCAACTATAATAATGATCCACAAACCAGGGAAACCACCTCATGAAGTTACCTCGTATAGACCGATTAGTCTTCTCCCAACATTATCAAAGGTATTTGAAAGGATCCTACTGCGCAGACTAGTCCCAATTATGGAAAATAATAAGGTTATACCAAGTCATCAATTCGGCTTTAGACAGCAACATTCCACAATTGAACAAGTCCACCGTGTATATTAACATGTAAGAAAAACTCTGGAACAAAAGGAATACTGTTCATCTGCATTTCTTGACATCCAGCAAGCTTTCGATAAAGTCTGGCATAAAGGACTTCAATATAAAATAAAAAAGTACCTACCGCACAGCTTCTACCTCCTGCTTGAGTCTTACCAATCTAGTAGACTGTTTCAAGTAAAGGAAGGGAATGCAACATCTGAGTTCTTTGAAATTAAAGCTGGAGTCCCCCAGGGCTCAGTCCTGGGTCCAGTGTTGTACACACTGAACACAGCAGACCTACCCCAAGTAGAGAATGTTACCACGGCCACATTTGCCGACGACACGGCTATCCTCGCCAGTAACTCCAGCCCTGAAGTAGCATCTGCAAACCTGCAAAAGAGTCTCGCCCAGATTACAGACTGGCTTCAAAAATGGAGGATAAAAGCGAGCGCGTCTAAATCAGTCCAGGTAACATTCACACTAAGAAAGGGAAACTGCCCACCAGTGAACCTAGAAGGTGTGACGCTGCCTCACCAGGACAAAGTGAAATACTTAGGAATGCACTTGGACCGTCGTCTAACCTGGAAATACCACATCTCAGCTAAAAGAGAAGAAATCAAATTAAGATACACCAGCTACTCCTGGCTACTTGGAAGAAACAGCAAGCTGTCAATCGACAACAAACTGCTCATATACAAAAGCGTTCTTAAGCCAATATGGATGTATGGTATCCAATTGTGGGGATCCGCTTGTAACTCGCAAATCTCAAAAATCCAAAGGATGCAAAACACGATCTTGAGAACACTAAGCGAAGTGCCCTGGTACACTACCAATACTGAAATCCACAGCAACCTGGAAATGAGCACAGTCCAAGAAGAGATATTAGGAACCTGCAAAAAATACAAGCATCGGCTAGAAAGACATCCCAATGAGCTGGCTGTGACACTCACAGAGCAAGGATATATACCGAGGCTAAAAAGAAAGCCTGTCATCAATTAGAATAAGATCAATAAGAGGAGATGCACTCACTGGAGAGCACACTTGACATGTCAACCGAACACCCAAATCATCTACTTAAAGTGGAACTGATCGTAGATTTATGTGGACCAGAACAAAAAAAAAAAAAAAAAAATATCATAACATATAAGCTATAAATTATAATGATATTGCGTCAAAAATATCATGCAGGCGAAGCTGCGGGTAAAAACTAGTAGTAAATAAAAGTTGTTCATCTAGACCGTTACTTTTAAAAGTGAGCGTAGCAAGCCTTTGAGAGGGTCCTAAAGCCTCTATAGGGGAGTTGCAAAGCCCATAGGGAAGTCGCAAAATCTTAGAAAGCGGAACAAGAATTTAACAATGTATTTTTACTTTCTCAGTACAATCGAAATTAACTAAAAAAGCGGACCAATGCAGCATCAACTTTGTAAGTTTGTTTTGAAAGTTTGCGTTTAGGACCATATTTTCTTTGGATACTTATTCCTTCCGCCTTTTTTTTTTTAGAAAAACATCGACATCGAAACATACAAAACAAATTCAATAACGGGATCGCATTTTTTCCAAGCTAAAGGAGTCGTGTCAGGAAAAAGATTGAACAGCACTGATTTATATTTACTAAAATGACCCTAACGAGGTTGTAAATAAGTCATCAGTAACCCAGAATGGTTAGCCTCCTAAAAAATAGCCTTGACAGTACTAAGTTCAGTACTGTACCCATTACAAAACAGGTTCGGAACACCTAATGTATTATAATGAAACACGTAATGTGACTATGATTATGTGACTGTTGATGGACAATGGAACACCTAATGTATAATAATGTCTGTTCTTACCCATTATAATTTGTAATCCCTGTTGCCTCTCCGGGCTTAACGCGGCACTGGGGCTTGGTAAAGACGGGGGAGGCTCTGTAGGCTCGGGCTGACTCGGCGGCTCTGAAAAAATATATCATTTTTCAAATGTTACGTTATTTCTCCGCTATTTGTAGGCCGATTTTTGTGTTCTTTCTACGGAATTTTTCAAACAAATGAATCGATAAACTCATATTTATTTCAGGGTTTCTTGAAAAACACCGAAAACCTCGCATTCTGCGACTTTTGCTAGATTTTATTTTCGATTACTTAAATAGACTTTTCAATTTAACTTTTGTCATAATAAGCACTAGTAGTTATCTGAACAGTGGACCTCGTATCTCTTTTAGTGAATCTTCTTAGTCTTTTACTTTGTGGGGGCGATAAGTGTGCACTGAGGTCCCGCATGGGGTGTTTTGTGCATTTCCCCCTCCAGCGTCTACCCGAACCAGCCCAGCTCCTTAGAGTAACGGTGGCTCTGCAGCTGGTACAGCTCCCGTGGCTTTATAGATGGTATACATGTTGTTAAGATGTGAATATTCAATTATCAAATAATCTTGCCAAATATTAGTCGAAATCGGCTATAAGCCCCGCAATTTTTCATTTTTTATAGGGAATACACGTCCTCAAAATTAAAGATCACACGGCGTGTATTCACAAAAGCCAATAATAATAATATATACTTATGTAGGTATAACAACAATAAATGTATACCAATGATAAGGGTGTACTTAGACATGTCACCAAATAAATCAGTATAATAAATAATTTAAGATTTGCTATGAACCGACTTGTCAATGTATTCACGACGTGTAAAAAAATCTAGGGCCTTCGCCCTTGCCCTGATGCCGGGGCATTAGAATACGGCATCAGTATCCCCTGCCTGTAGTAAGAGCCTACTAAAACGCTGTCGTACAGGACCCTACAAGCCTGGCTGTTCTACTAGGCGAGTAGACACACAAAGTGTCGGGAGCACCAGTGCGTTCCTTTTGGAGATTAACCCGATTTTGGATTTAATCCCTTTTTGGATTTAACCCGACTGCACCCCAAAAAGCGGTCGAACATCTTTGGAAGATTTCCCCATCGTAAAAAAACAAAAAAGGGCCTTCGCCCACGGCGACATTTAGTTGCGATGCAGTCGCGATGCTGTCGCGATTCAGTAAAAAGTCTATACCTTTTGCATCTATAGGTATCTACAGTCGCGATGTTGTAGCGCGTTTGTATAACGTCTGTAGACCTGAAGCGCGTTGCAAATGCGATCAGCACGCGTTAGTAGCGACGCAATCGAGCGATTACGAAACAGCGTCAGTCGCGCGCTATAAAAATCCGCCGTGGGCGAGGGCTCATTGAACTGTGTATCGAATTTCGTTCAGATTCCTTGAAAAATAACAAAGTACCTTTTTAACCTTTTTTGATTTTTTTGCGATGGGGAAATCTTCCAAAGATGCCCGACCGCTTTTTGGGGTGCAGTCGGGTTATGTGGGATTGTACCCACAAAAACCCCCTCGGTGGTCAGCCTTGGTGCCTTCTTGGGAGCTCCGGGATCTCCAAAAGGAACGCACCGGTGCTCCCGACACTTTGTGTGTCTACTCGCCTGGTAGTACAGCCAGGCTTGTACAGTCCTGTACAACACGCTGCCGTCCTCCTCGGGCCTGCTTGAGTGGATAGCCAGAGCCCCAACTCTGATCACCCACGAGCCCAAGGGTCCCCTTTTAGTAGGCTCTTACTACAGGGGATACCGATGCCGTATTCTAATGCCCCGACATCAGGGCAAGGGCGAAGGCCCTAGATTAACAAACAAAGTAACAAACATCGGGACAGACGAAAGAAAATTTTACACCTACAACCAACTGGTTTTGGTCTTTCAAAACCTACTTCACTTCGCCCTCCCGAAACAAATTTTTTTACCGAAAGTGGTGATTTTTGCTATTATAATTATTTTGCTAGATGGTAATTTGTTTATTCTGATAGTAGTGTTTCAAATCTATGTTTTTTTTTTTCCAGTCTTGCAAAATTCTTGTACAGATTGAAAAATAAGCATGAAATCAAATAGCGGAGAACTTAGGTAACATTCGAATAAAGAAAACAATGCGAAAGTCAAAGTCAATTTATTTATAAACAAAAGTTGATAATCACACTGCATTAACATAAGGACGAATAGATAATCTTCTCCTCAAGCTCATTTATTTGTAACAGTAAGTTACACGTTATTATTTAATTTTGTTACATAAAGGTAAGTTAGTTATAGTTACCTAGTAATAAATTATGCTAAGATTAAATTAAATAATAAATTGCCCAACTAGCAAAAATGTCTTGGATTTCGCTTGGATAAGAAAGGTGGGCTTCTAGCGCTCTTATAATAGTTCTAGAACATATTATCACTGTTATATTACTCTTAGATAATCTTTTTTGGACTCAAGAGCTCTGTGTCTTATACTTAGTCTCATATATGTATATAAGCGCATTTTATAATACTATTATAAGCCTGTTACTCCTAAAATAACATTTACGAAGACTCATTGCACTTGAAAATATTTGTTCTTATAGCCTCATTTTGTAAGTTCATTTGATTTTATAATGTTCTTGGTAAAAGCTTTTTTAAGAATGACAGACTAATATCAGCATAACATACAAATACTAAGAGCGTACTTTTCTATCGCTCTCATATTAGCATTAGATAAGCCAGCACGAAGTCAACAATTCTCGGTTTTATTACTTAGTCTCGTATATAAGCACATTTCATAATAATACTATTATAAGCCTCTTAGTCCTACAATAACATTTATGAAGACTCAATGTACTTGAGAATACCTGTTCTTATAACTCATTTCTCGAAGTTCATTTCATTTTATAATGGTCTTGATAAATGTACTTGTAAAAATGTCAGACTAATATAAGGATAAGATAAATGATTTCATTGAACAACAAATAGGGTAAACACGTAAATAAATAAATTTATTAATTTAAAAAGGCAGATTATTTTTTAGCAATAAATTTAAAACATATTTTTTTGCATTACTCAAATTGAATGCATTATTTAAAAATAAAATAAAACTTCCTTTTGGAAGTCGGTAGAAAGGCAAGGAAATGACTGGGTAAAATATAATTATTTTGATTACTCCATAAGTTACAAACAACATTATCAAAATAATTGGACACTTATTTTTTCTTATGTAAATGATCAACAAAATGACAAAAAAAACCTTGTCAAAGTTTGGGAGTGGGAGTAGTGACGTCACGTCTCTCAGATTAGTCTAACATTTGTATGTGACTCGTGACGTCACGCGGAACTTTAGCGGACTATATCTTCATCAATTTTTGTTTAATTGTCAAAAGAAAAAACACGTGTCTCATATTTTTTGATAGTCTATCTGACGGACTAATTGCGGACGGATTACATTGACTAAAAGTCATTAAGCCTATTGGGGCATTGACCCACACGTCAAATGTAAGGCTACTCACCAACGCTTGGCTCCGGAGCCTCCATACTAGTGGAGCGGGGCGGGACGGGGGGAGGAGATGCGGGCGTGTCCGGGGCAGTCCGGGGCGGACTCGGCTGTGGGGCAGATGGCTGCGGGGCAGTCGGCTGCGGGGCAGCTGGCTCTGCCTTGCCGAGGCTGACGGGCGGCGGGATGTCGTCATCTTTGATCGGCTTGCCCGCTTTAGCTTGTTTCAGCAGGTCGTTTAGCGTCTTCAGCCCGCGACCGAATCTGTAAAATTATGAATCGAATTGAAAACTTTGTCTTCGTTTATCATCTCAGTTCGTTACTATATTTCGTTCCATCGTGTCAGCTGTTCAAATAGATCCAACATTTAAGTGACACTGGAGACTTGCCCGTAAAAAAATACCGGACAAGTGCGAGTCAGGCTCGCACATCGAGGGTACCGTACTAACACATTGTTAAAATAATTAAAAACCTGTTTTAGCATGTGCTAATGAAGTTCTTTTATATGATACCTTACATGATACGATTTACTCACTTTGAATTTTGAACCCATATTTTGTGAATTTCGAGGCCCTATTTTTTTGTGATTTACATAAAAATGTACAGTTTTCAGATTTATTCCTAAATGACAATGCTTCTCGCCAAATTTCATAGTTCTACGTCAACGGGAAGTACCCTGTAGGTTTTGATTTTTGTGAGTGTCGAAATATGCGGTTTTTGTCGACATAAATGTCTCTAACTTTTTTATACGATCACTGAGAAGTTTTTCTTTTACGCAACTCCAAGAGACCATAGATATACGTATACAGTTTAAATTTCAACACGATATCTTTACGCATTCCCGAGATAAAGAGTCCTCCTATAAGGGTTCCGTTATTTTCCTTTGGGGTACGGAACCCTAAAAAAAACGGATTGCACTCCGGGAGTGCCGGCAGAAGTGAAAATTGAACATATAAAGTACTATCATTTATGTGCTAAAATACAATATCACACACGTACACTCGCGCAAGCGCCCTGCACCTTAAACGAACAGCAGGCATACATTTTCACCGCGCGGTAAAAAGAGAGGGGGATATTTATATACTTCCTCTCAACACCGCGCTGGTCTACTCTTGCTCCGTCCTACGATTTTTCGATCAGCTTACGCGTCTGTCCTGAAGCGAGTTTAACATTTTTTACCCTTCACAAAAAGTGCACAACATCGCTAGAAGTTTTCTCTTCAAAAAATCTCGAATATCGTAACTCCGCACCCTGTTGTTCACCTCGCTCGCTTTAGAATTCTTCACAGGCGGTGCCGGGCGGGACGCGCGAGGGCCTCATCATCATCGATGCCTAGCTTTCGGAGGTCTTGAAGGTCACTGATAAAGTCTGAGACGACCTGTCTAAATGTTCCTATGTGTGCCTTTCTTAAGAGGGGGAAATCTTAGGGAAATCTTCGCAAGATAGTGCAGCCGGGTTCTTTGAGATTAAGCCCCCTCGGTGGCCTGCCTTTGTGCTATCGTGGGAGCTCCAGGATCTCCAGGGGAACGCACCAGATCTATATGTGCCTATAGAAATAAATAGTCATTACTACGACGCCAAAGAATCTAATACCATACCTCCGAGCTCTGCTGCTTTCGCCACTGGCTTTAGCGTTCTTCTCAGCGATGGTATAATTAGAGATCCTGTCCTGCAGCAGGCTGACAGTGCTGCTCTCAGCACTGGCGGAGGGCGGAGCGGGGGCGGGGCGGGACGTGCGGGGCGGGGGAGGTGCGTCTTCGTCCTCGATGCCCAGGTCTTGCAGCTCGCTAAGAAGGTCTGGGTCGTCTTCGTCTCCTGAAAGTAGGTTTATTTTTTATCAGACTTCAAAAAAGAAGAAACCTCAATTCAACTGTATTTTTTTTAAGGTATGCAATGCTATTACTCCGACAATTATGTACCGATTTTGACGATTCCTTTGACGTGATAAAGTCTTATAAATGCGTCGTCTTGATTAATGAATTAATGAACGCTGGATGCAGACACGAAAAAGCATGTCAATGTCACGTTCCGCCTGAGCCGAGCCTGCAAGCTAGAGTGCGGAACAAGCGCTAAAGAGGCACGATCGGCCTAAGCGTTATGCTTGTTTAAGTTTTTGATTCAACAATGTTATCTTATGACGTTAAGGTGACGCATTGACGAACTATTATTTCTCAAAATTCGAGTACCACGCTCCTTCACTCGGACAAATTTTACGCGGTCGCGCTCGACAGGATCGCACCAGAGCGACGGGCGGCAGTGAGTTTTTAATTGGTTACTCATACATGTACACATTAAAAAAAATAACTTCTTGGTTTGTTAAATAGAAAAGTGATTTGGCTATTTTATTCGTAAAAAATAAAGGGGTGTTGTCGCTGATAATTCTGAGCATTCGAATTATTAAACTTCTTTTTGGTGAGAAACTTGAAAGATTTTTTTTTAATAAAGCCGGTCATTTTTCAAAATTTTGTTCGGTTCATTACATTTTTCAAAATTTTCCATGATATTTTTTTTCAATTTGAATCAATATCATTCGTCCTCTCAAATCGCGCATTCAAAAGTAATCGTTTTCGTGTTTCTCGGCCCGATGCCTCGTCTTAACACGTAAAATTCAGATTTTACAGACAACCATTTTTTTTGTTTGGTAGATCGTACCTAAGACGGCAATATAGGGCCCACATATTTTTATTTTATTTTTTATTTTATTTTTAATTAGATTTCGAAATCAGCTGAGTTGTTTTCTGCCCATTATAACACCATACCATGAATGTGCTTAGGAACGTAAGTCTCGTACAGTCGTGCCTAACGTCTCGTTTTTATCTCAGGTTTCGGGTCACGGGCGGGGCGCGAAATATAATAGTAATAAGCATAATAATACAAGTACCAGTTGCGAATTTTGTCTTTATCTTCGGCCGTGGTAGTGGCGCGTAAGTGATAAAACTTACTTGCGATAATACATAGTAAGTGAATAAATAACCCGAAGTCAAATATTTAAAATAAATAAGGGCAAGTGCTAGTCTGATTCGCGCACTAAGGATTCTTTACCATTATGGACCGAGCGAACAAAGTGAAAAAGGTCTCCGTTTAAACTCGACGAGTTTGCTTTCGTCTGTACGGATGTTCATTCTCCTTTACAGGTTAAATTTTTCAACGAAATTCAACAAAACCAGAATACACAAGGTTATTTATATTCGTGGATTTTTTGTCGTCGGCGATTTATTATTAATAATAATAATAATCGGCGGCACTCTAGGTTTAGGTTTTTTTATAGTATTTTGTTCTTTTATATAAATATTGTAAAAAAACTTAGATTTAAGAAAATAAATGAATATGTTGATAATAATAATAATATATACTTTATTGTACACCAAAGAAAAACAACTACAAACAATCTTAGAATTAATTATGTATCACACAGGAGTACAAGGGCGACCTTATCGCTCATAGCGATTTCTTCCAGGTAACCCGTGGAGGAAAACATTATGGATCAGCAGAATCGTCGGTGGTGCAATAATAAGTAAATATAATAAAACATATAATAATTATATACACATGGTATTTATAATACATATTATATACAATATTATACATACACAATGATATATATACATATATACCAAAATATAAATAAATACATAAGTACCAAAGTAATTAATACATAGATAGATAGTGATTATAGATGAGATTTTTGAAAATGGGAAGTGACTTAGCCTGCCTGATGGCAACTGGCAGCTCATTCCAAAGACAGACAGCTTGTACAGTGAAAGATTTAGTGTAGGACAGATTGACGTGGGATGAGGTGTGGATTTTAAGTTTGAGAGCTCGTGAGGCTCGCAAGGAACCGGAATGACCAATGATAAAATCGAAGCGTTCCTTAAGATATGGAGGGATGGTAGGGTTAAAAAGGATTTTATAAAGAAAGGAGAGAATGTGGGTATTACGGAGAAAAACAAATAGGTAACCATTTGAGCTTTTGTCGAAATTCAGAGATATGGTCATATTTTCGTAAGCCAAATATGAACCGAATGCAAAAATTTTGAAACGTTCGAGCTTGTCGAATTGCTCTTCGGTTAGATCTAGATAGCAAGCGTCAGCGTAATCTAATATAGGAAATAGGAGAGATTTTACAAGCGCAGTTTTGGTAGCGATCGGGAGGAAGTTACGCAACCGCTTAAGTGATGCTGCAGAACTAAACATTTTTCGACTAATCTCAGATATCTAAGGGTTCCAAGAAAGCTCACGATCCATAATAATTCCCAGGTTTTTTACAGTCTCGCTGAATGGTATCGGAAGGCCCTCAAAAACTACTTGCGGGAGATGGAACCAATCAATTTTGGAGATCATGCGAGAGCTTCCGATAATTATCGTCTGAGTTTTGCTTGGATTTATTGTCAAGCCAAATAATTTACTCCAGTCCTGTAAATGTCTGAGATCAGCATTTGTGGTCTCAATCGCCTCATGCAACTGTCCTAGAGGAGCTTGGGTATATATCTGCAAATCGTCTGCATAGAGATGATAGGAAGAAGTTAACTGTTAAGTGATAGAATTTATAAAAATTGCGAAAAGAAGTGGAGATAGAACGCCGCCCTAAGGAACACCAGTAGTGACTGCACACCAAGATGAGTACGACTCATCAATGCGAACCCGCTGCCGGCGATCAAAGAGGTAACTACGAAACCAATCTATTGCCGTTGGAGATACGTTAAGAGAGCGTAGGATTTCCAAAAGGATATCAAAATCCACGTTATTAAAAGCATTGCTGAAATCAAGTAGCGTTAGCACCGTCAGTTGACAATGACCAATGCCATCTCTTATGTCGTCAGTAATTTTAGTTAAGGCTGTTACAGTACTGTGTCCAGGTCGGAATCCGGATTGAAACGGGTTAAGGAGATTGTACTTAACTAAAAAGGATGAAAGTTGTTGGTGGACAAGTCGCTCCAACACTTTGGACAAGAAAGGAAGGATGGAAATTGGGCGGTAGTCTGAAAAAGAATTGGGATTAGGTTTTTTTGGAAGATAGGGTTTTTATTGCCCCTTGTATTTCTTTCAAAAAGGGGGGTTTGCTATCGCGCTATTTATCAGCCGATTTCGATTTAAATATCTAAATTCTATTAAGATTTGCGAGCATGATCAAGCGAGTAAGCCACAACGGTCAAGATCAAGTCAATAGACTTATAAAAATACAGTTAAAGAAACGGACGTCAGTCTAGGTTTACACGAAAATTGAAACTACAGTTGCTTCCGTATGGTTCTATACATTTTTGTACAGCGCCCCTGGCGTAAACGATGAAGAACTAACCAAAATGTATGGAGTCACACGCGAACGCGAAAGTTTAAGTAAACTACACAAAACTGTCTAAGAAGTTAGACAGTTTGGAGAAGTTAATTTTTTGTTTGGTTTTTACAGTCGCGTCTTTCCATTCTATATAAGACCAGAACACAAGGGTACGAAACTAATCACGTATAGATTAGAAACAAGTTTTTTTACTAAGTTCTTGCAATCTATACAAGAGCAGTACGCGAATACTCGCGTATACTTTGTAGTAACGTAAAAGTATATCTTGTTCCATAATATACATCACCAGTACGCATACGAACTAATCGTGTATGTTTTGCCAACCAACGTTTATCCTATATTTCACTTTGGCAACTAACGATCATTACCAAATTAAAGTAATTTTTGAAAAGATGTTTTTTTACGAATCTCAAAAACCTTTAAATTGGGAGCAATGCACGCCAATCATTTTTTCTCAAGTGTTTTCTGTTCAAGAATTCTTTCTTCTTTGTCCAAGTACTTCTTCTCTTTGTTTTTGGTGGGCGCCGGTTAATATACTCTCTATTTGCGGTCGGCGAAACCAGAAGTGAATAGCACTTGTAGATCAGGTGTGAAACAAAAATAAGTTAGGTTATGTTAGAACATGACAAACAACGCACGAGCCGAGCGAGCGCTTTTATAGATTAGTTGTGAAAAGCCGTGCGTTGTTTGTCATGTTCGAGCCGTTGGAGAAATAATTTTCTGCGAAAAGGCAGAGAACCATTTAAACCTACCTAACAAAGTTATAATTTATAATTCCATATTATCAAAAAACTACTTAGGAACTAAGACGCGATACAGACTATACACGATCAATACGTAAAATTACTGTATGTATTGTAATAACAGATTTATTTATTTTTAATGACAGAAACAACATATAATATATAAATAAATAAATAAATATTGGGGACATCTTACACACGGCCTCTGACCCCAAACTAAGCAAAGCTTTTGATATGGCTGCCAGAGACTGATATACTACATGTACATATTTTTTAAATACATACTTATATAGATAGTATCTAAATACACCCAGACACAGAGCAAACATCTATGTTCACCACATAAATGCTTGCCTTGGGTGGGGATCGAACCCACGCCTCTTTGATCCAGAAGTCAGGTTCACTAACCACTGAGCCACCGAGGCAGTCAAACGCGAATATATATACGCGAATATATATAAATACGCGAATATACGCAAGCAGTTTCCTATGGCTGCGTTCTGGCGTTGTACAGAATGGAAAGACGCGACGCGAGCATCCACGTTATAAACTATACACGATCAGTACGCAAAATTCTTGTATGATTTGTAATAACAGATTTTAAAACCACATTACAATATTTACGCGAGCAGTTTCCTATGGCTGCGTTCTGGCGTTGTATAGAATGGAAAGTCGCGACGCGAGCATCCATGTTATAAACTATACACGATCAGTCCGCAAAATTCTTGTATGGTTTGTAATAACAGATTTTAAAACTACATTACAATATATACGCGAGCAGTTTCCTATGGCTGCGTTCAGGCGTTGTATAGAATGGAAAGACGCTTTACAGTCACCCATTTGAAGGCTGACCGCGAAAACTCAAAATTTTTCCTCTTATCTTCTACTGGGCAAAGGTTATGCTTACTTCCATTCCATTCACAGATTGTGAACAGCATTATACTTAGAAAGTCGATGAGTCACTTCAATTTGTACAGAGGCTGCTTATTGAATCAATCAACACAATCTAACAATAGCACAACAGTGTGAATGAGGTCAGTGACTTGCCACTGCACAATTTACATTACAATATTTATTGTTCAATCATAACTTTAGTCCTTAACCAGATATGAATAATGGAATCCCAACAAGATGTTTGAATTTTAAAACATATAAATCTAGGCTGCAGAATAGGTATTTTATCACCCCTACTTCAACCTTCGTAAAGGCAGAATGAAACTTAATGGCTTTCTGCGCAAACCCCTGCTCCTTGAGTAGCTGGATTATGTCAAAATTGGTACTGCTCAACTACTTGCCCCGTGTTCGCCATAAGTTTGAGTTTTCATTAATCTATGATTTTTGACCTAAACCTACTCAGAATTAGATTTTCGTAAAATATGACTCAGGTTGTACAGTAATAAGTAAACTTATGGGTCTACAGATACTTAAAACTTACAGATGCATTTTCGGTTTATTTATTTATTTATTTGTTTATAGGCGAGCAGTGTATACTGATGTGCCTAAATCAAGCAGTGTCGAATAAAATTAGTATTTATCTGTCAAGGAAATTTTTTCCTTCTTTATCCAAAGGTCTAGTCTATTTTTAAATGTGTTTATAGTTCTAGCTGAGATGACATCCTCAGGCAACCTATTCCAATTGTAGACAACTCTATTGCAGAGGATGTGGTGTGCAGTGTTGGTTTGTGATGGTGTAGGCTGTAAGAGGACTGTATGGCGTCTGCTATCGCGCATATTTTCCTTCAAGGTGTACATGTCGTGGATATCCGGAAGATTATAGAAGCCATTGAGAATTTTGAAGGTCTCAATCAAGTCTCCACGCAATCGTCGTTCTTCGAGGGTCGTGAGTCGAAGAGCTTTTAACCTATCTTCATAGGTCTTGCGGCGCAGAGCATATGGAATCCTGGTGGCTTTTCTTTGTGCACTTTCAAGCAAATCAATATCTTTCTTAAAGTAAGGACTCTATACCTGGAACCCATACTCTAGCAGAGGCCTTATATAGGTTTTGTAAATCTTAATAAAAACATCCATTGTTACTGTCTGAAAGGACTTGCGTATGATATAAATAAATGAGTTAGCCCGTTTGACTATCATAGATATATGCTCTTCCCATTTCAAATCTGCAGTAATGATGACTCCCAAATCCCTCTGTTGGTCTACAGATGCCAAGGCAACTCCATCAAGTGTGTATGTCTCTCTAGGGTTGGTTCTACCAAGATGTAACACACTACATTTGGTTGTGTTCAACTTAATAATCCAGTCCCTGGCCCAGTTCTGAATGCGGTCTAGATCCTTTTGAAGCTCTCCAGACTTTATCAATGCATTAGCAAAAAATTAACTTCCCATCATCTGCGAAAAAGCTGACTGACATTCTATGAGCTCTATCAGATCCGTTATAAAAATTCCAAACAGCTGAGGAGCGGACACAGAACCCTGCGGGACACCACTGGAAACCATTTTTCGGTCCGATAGTGAGTTCCCCACTCGAACCTGAAATGTTCTACCCGATAAGAAGCTCCGGTACCACTCAAGCAACTTACCACGCAACCCATGGTGTTCAAGCTTGAACAACAAGCGCTGGTGAGGTACCTTGTCAAATTCACGTTCAAAATCAAGGTATGCAATATCAACAGGTTCTTTTTTATCAACTTGTACACTCCAGGAATGAACACATGTCAATAAATTAGTGACAGTTGATCTTTTTTCAATAAAACCATGTTGCTTTGTTGAGATCACACAATTTCTATTTAAAAATTGTGCTACTCTCTCGCTTATAATCCTTTCCATAATCTTCACCACAATGCTAGTGAGACTAATGGGTCTGAAGTTTTCCGGTTTAGTTTTGTCACCTTTCTTAAAAATTGGAGTCACTATCGCATGCTTCCAGTCTTGAGGCAAGTATCCAGCTTCAAAGGAAGTGTTCATCAATTCTGCTAAGACTGGAGCAATAGTATTAACACAATTTTTAAGTATGCAAACTGGAAGTTGATCTGGCCCGGGGGACGACTGGATATTCAAATTCGCAATTACTTTCTTTACATCACTTTCAGAGAAAGAAATGTCACACAACCTTTCCTCTAGACGGGGAGTTGTTATAGTTATAGTGTTTTGATTGAGTGCTGATTCTACTGAATATGCTTTTTCAAATTCAACCGCAAAAACATCAGCAACATCACATGGTTTAGTTACTAGATCTCCATTGTGGTTTCTAATTGCTGGTGGAATACTGACAGTAGAGGTAGTACAGCGTCGCAGGTATGAATAAAAAGCTTTATCACCATAGTCAAGGATTCTGGCCTCATAAGCACTCCTTTGCTTCCTGGACAAGGCAACACACCTATTATTAACTTCACGAAACTTCTTATAGTCATCTTCATCCTTAGACATTCTGTACTTGTCCCATAAGATTTTCTTTTCAGAAATTAGCTCAAGAACGCTATTATCAATCCATGGTTTATTTTTAATTGGTTTAGATCTTACTTGGCGTAGAGGCGCATGTTTGTCTGTAGTAACATTAATAGCATTTAAGATACCATCCCATAGTTGTTGAGGATCATCCGTTTCGCAAACAGCTTGCAAAGTCTTATACAAATCAGAATTGTAACTGTTATAATTTATGCTTTGATAGTTTCGCCTGAACATGGGTGCTGTCCTTTCTTTTTGCATTAGACACTGGATAGTGAATTCCAAGACACAATGATCGCTTTTTCCTATGGGTGGTTTATGGATGACTTCTGTAATTAATGTTTCATCATTGACCATTATAAGATCTAATAGAGAAGGTGCCTGGTTTGATTGGTAATGTGTAGGTGTTTTTACGAGCTGATGCAAATTGCTGTTTAGGTACATATTTATAACCATATTTTCTGGTTTGGCATTCACATCCCCGGACTGCTGCTGATCAGTAGTCATTGGCCACTTTAAATTAGTGTAGTTGAAGTCACCGGCCACTACTATAGTGTTGTTTTCAGATGCTGTAAAAAGATTTTCCATCAGTTTAGTGTCACGTGATCTCCATGCCGTCTCTTCCTTATCGTCAGGTCGATATACCCCCACTACCAAGAAATGATGCATACCAAACTGAATGTCAAGATAGAGTGCTTCCACATCTTCACACATATATCTCTGATTACGTTTAGCTATGATCGGTACACCATCCAAGTGGTCCCTGACATATATTGCTACTCCTCCAGCTCTAGTTTTCCCCTCAGATTTCTTTTTTTTGTGGCTCCGGTCTAATCTAAACAGTGTATAGCCAGGGATATTGTATGTGCTATTACGGTCACTACTGTTCAACCAAGTTTCTGTGATTATTACTATCGAGGGATTCTGAGCATTAACACATTGCAGGAAAAGGTCGAATTTAGATCGAATAGAGAAAAGATTTGTGTACATGAAAGTAAGATCACTATAAGGGTCTCTGCGAGGGTCTAGTTTTTTGGTACAATCTTAGGAATTCCTTTGATGCACCTTATAGTGAGATTGGTTTCACCCTTATCAATTCGGCTTTTGAGAGTGTCCCGTAATTTATTGATCTCTTCCCTTTGTTTGGGTGTCTTATCATCATAAACTCTTACCTCTTTAGGGGCCTTACTCTTATTCTTCAGAATCTGCACAGCATCTTGACGGGTTTTGAACACTACCTTCAGCGGCCGTTGCTTTCCAGGTTCTCGACGACCAAGACGCTGCACTGACGAAACCTTAGACGAGTAGTCTTCCCCAGTATTGATATCCTTGAGGACCTTACTCACAAACTTTTCATCATAATTTTTCCTGTCCATGCCATTATCTGAACCACTCTCCTTAATGCCCACCAGGATCACATTATTTGCTCTGCGTTCGCGATCCTGAAGTTCCTCTAAAATAGCATTTGTGCTGAGAGGCGACGGCTCGGGTGCTGCTGCCGCTGCCGGCGGCTGCGCGTCGTCCCGACCCGCACTATTCGTCCGAGACAAGAGCTCCTTCACTTCGTCAAGTTCCTTTCTCAGCCCGTCGTATGATTTTATGAGCTTGGGCACTTGAAACAAGGCTTCTCTGCACAAATAACATAGATACAGAAGCGTGCGTTTGCCCTTGAGCCCCATGACGCGCGCCTCACTACTGGTTCCATCCATCCATCCATCAGCCAAAAGACGTCCACTGCTGGACACAGGCCTCCCCTACGGATCTCCAATAAGACCGGTTGATAGCGGCTTGCATCCAGCGCGATCCTGCGGCCTTAATGAGGTCATCTGTCCACCTTGTGGGTGGGCGTCCTACGCTGCGCTTGCCGGTACGTGGTCTCCACTCGAGAACTTTTCGACTCCACCGGTCATCAGTCCTCCGCGCTATGTGCCCTGCCCATTGCCATTTCAACCTGCTAATCCGTTGGGCTATGTCGGTAACTTTGGTTCTTCTACGGATCTCCTCATTTCTGATTCGATCACGCAGAGAGACTCCGAGCATAGCCCTCTCCATAGCTCGTTGGGCTACTTGGAGCTTACTAATAAGGCCCATAGTGAGAGACCACGTTTCTGTGCCATAAGTCATCACTGGCAACACACATTGGTCGAAAACTTTCGACTTGAGGCACTGAGGTATGTCGGACGAGAAGACACTACGCAATTTTCCGAACGCTGCCCAGCCGAGTTGGATTCGGCGATTGGCCTCTTTGTTGAAGTCGGACCTACCTAACTGGACTACTTGTCCTAGGTAGACGTACGAGTCAACGACTTCAAGAACCGAGTTTCCAACAGAAATCGGGGTGGGTAAAACATGGGAATTAGACATGACTTTCGTCTTGTCCATGTTCATCTTAAGACCCACCTGTTGAGAAACCCGATTGAGGCCTTCGAGCATCGTGCTGAGCTCTTCCATCGATTTTGCCATAACTACTATATCGTCGGCAAACCGAAGGTGAGTGAGGTATTCGCCATTGATATTGATGCCGAAACCTTTCCATTCCAGGAGCTTGAAGGCGTTCTCCAAAGTAGTCATAAACAGTTTCGGAGAAATTACGTCTCCCTGTCTTACGCCTCTTTTTAAAGGGATCGCCTTGGAGCTCTCTTCCTGTACTCGGACTGACATAGTGGCGTTATTATACAAGCACTTCAACACTTCGATGTACCGATAGTCAATACGGCATCGTTGGAGAGATTCAAGCACAGCCCATGTCTCGACCGAATCAAAGGCCTTTTCATAGTCCACAAACGCTAAGCAAAGTGGCAGATTATACTCTTCGGTCTTCTGTATAACCTGCCGCAGCGTATGAATGTGGTCCATGGTGCTAAAGCCTTTTCGGAAACCGGCTTGTTCGCAAGGCTGAAAGTCATCAAGCCTGCGCTCGAGACGGTTCGTAATGACCCTTGAAAACAGCTTATAAACATGGCTCAGAAGTGAGATGGGTCTGTAGTTCTTCAATAAGGTGCTGTCACCTTTCTTGAAAAACAACACCACCACGCTTCTGTTCCATGCTTCTGGCGTGATGCCCTCGAGGACGACGGTGTTGAAAAGCTTCTGGAGGACTTTTAGTACCGGTGTTCCACCCGCTCTCAGCAGCTCTGATGTGATACCGTCGTCACCCGGCGCCTTGTTGTTTTTAAGCTGATTCAGGGCCATTCTAATCTCGTACAGGCTGATGTCCGGGATATCTTCGGTGAAGTGTCGGGTCAGCTTGGCTCTTGGATCTTTGGCCGCGCTGCTAACAGGCTTAGAGACCGAACTGGAACACTACTGGTTAAGTTGCTGCATTGCAAGCAGATGTATCTCTTGCAACCATCACATTGCACCACGGAGTCGTCAGTAAAGTCGTTTTCGCACATAAAGCACTTCATTTTTGTTGATCGATTTGAATTCACAAAGAGAAAAAACACGGAAAAAACGGTACAATTTTATCTCGTATTTTACAAGTCACTGCAGCTAAATTCCAAATGGACTACACTGTTCACCGAATAATTGACAGTTTATCAACCAAAATAACACTATTTTAACACGGAATTAACGAAATTAACAATATTTTAAGAAATTAGAAATAGCAACGCAAATTCGACACTGCTTCACTCTCGAGGGTAGGCGGCGAAAAAAGAAGACAGACAAAGAAGGACTAATTCTCAAAGTGACACATGAGTTTTAAAAGGACCAATTCGACTTATAAGCGTTAAATATAAAACTTAATAGAGGCGGCTTTAGTACATCAGACATTGCCATGGTCTTACCAGAAACATCCTCATCGTCAGAAGGCACGTCCTTCAGACTGGCAGCGATCATAGCGTCCAGATTGGCCGCCGGGACGGGCGCCGGTTTCCGCGGCCGGTTGCGCCCGCCACCTCCCCCACTGATGGCGGCTAATTCAGCCTCAAAGTCCCCGTCATCATCTGATAGGTCCATGGACTCATGATCTCCATCATCCAAGTCTATGTCTATGAGGCCAAACTGGAAGGAAAATATATTTTTTTAAAGTGGTGCTCGCTCTGAGAGCGATAAGTCCTGCACTGACATCTTGCATAGGGTGTATTATATTCTCCTGAGCCTAACCCGCATGCTATTTTGGTTTTTGTGCTATTGTTGAAGACCTTGAAACCATGTATATTTCTGGGATAAAAAGTAGTCTATGTAACACTCTCTACATATTTGTTTGCATACAGACTAATTCATGGGTGAGAATTACAATTAAAATATAGAATAGGAAATAGTGAACTAACCATGCCTTACTGCATTGCTTTTTAATTTTTCAGTCAATAAATCTGTAATAATCATACAACTGTTTTGTGATTGTTGTCTTCAATTACTTACAGCTAATTTTAACTTTTTATTTTTATGTATGTATGCATATTTATATTCTCGGCTTTTTGATCCATATCATATAAGATAAAAATCCTCATCAATGGCTTTTAGGACAAATGTAAGTGAAGGTTGTTAATATGGACTTAAATAAGATTTAGATTTTAACAGACAGCTGACAGATAGACAACAAAGTGATCCTATAAGGGTTTATTTTTTCCTATTGAGGTGTGGAACCCTAAAATGCAACATTACTTAATTAAGATAAAATTTAAATTAGAATTTTGATCTTTTTAATATCAAAGTTAAATTAGAAAATGAGAAAATAGTTTGGAAGTTTGGAGTAATTTAGTTTTCCAATTTAATATTATAGTTTTAGTTTACATTGTTCAGTCAGCAATGGACAGCATAGTAAAAACTGGAGCGACATTATCGATAAGTGTTAATCTCGATCAAAATGAGAGCCGGAAAACAAACAGACTACAATAGAATCCATTGTTTACAAAGTGTTTACAAAATTCAATCAGCTGATAGAAATACAATAGTGAGTTACTCAGGAGGATTTACATAAAGGCCCCATCCTCATCAGCTTTTCTCTGATACTATAAATAAGCTTAAACTTAAACACAATTCCTCACTTCCTCAGTAATAAACGAGAATGGTTACCAAGAGAAGTAAATAATGATCTTAGAATGACTCACTTGCGACAAATTAGTTTTTTTACCAGGATTCTGCCTCCGAGCCATTACGATTTTAGGCAATATTAGTGCTACAACTTATTAACTTCATTAACAATTTGACGACATCTAAAGCACTTATTTCGCTTTAATATTCTTATATTTTTTGGGAATTTTACAAGAACAAAACTAGCACGATTTTATTCACTTAATTTTTTCTAAATTGCTACCAGTTTCAAGACTGGTAATGTGCTATAAATCCTTAACCCCTTACCGCATACCGGGACAAATTTGGAACATTTTCAGAAATCGCTAATAACAAACTATGTATGCCATCTATGTATCTAGTTTCGCATTATTTGCCAAGCCAATGCACGTATGAACCCAGAAAAATACAGATCGCGTTTATAACTAGTCATGTGAGTACGAAATTTCGTTGGTAAAGCAGTGTGTTCCGCCATTTTGGTCGAGCATGAGGTTGAGAGTTTTCGATAAGATATTTTTAATTGTTTTGGGCTAAATATCATTAAAAAAAGTGTCTAGGATTGAAGAACAATGGACCCACGACGGTTTTATGGCAAAAAACGTAAGTTTCAACCTTTAAATTGTGATTAATTTGTTATTTAAACTTTGTGCTAAATTCGGAACATCATGCAGTCAAGTTTCAATTTACCCGTCAAATTTGGAACATCATGCAGTAGAAGGACAAAACAAATTTGGCACACTATGCAGTGTGGTACAAGTAGCCTATGAAAAAGTACATGTTTTATTTTACAATTCTCTATATATTATGTATGTATGTTTGGCTAACTAACCTTGCAAACAAAATTAGACCCTCCTTCTGATTAATGTACATATATATACATCTGATGATGGCGATGAAAGGTGGCCACGGCATCTCTGTGATAAAACAACAAGCTTCCTAAGTTTGAGATCATTAGATGATGGACGGCATTGTTATTTATGAAATATAAACTTTAGATAAATTGCTGTACAAGAAGATACCTATTATTGATTATTTTTTGTTTGTTTTAGATGCAATTTCCCCTCGAAATCGATGTACTGCAATTATACCAGACATCAGTGAAGATGAGAATATTACAGACGACGAATTTCGAAATAAAAACTTAAGCTTATAAAAAATTGTGTTTTTTATACGACTACTAAGTACTGCTGCATATTGTGACGAATTCGGAACACATGTTTTTATAAACTAGAGTGCATGTTGTGCCAAAATTGGAACTTTTTATTTTTTGTTAATTTTTAGATAACTATGAATTTTTTTTTTTTTATTATTTTTTATGGATACCCCTGAGGCACAGGAACATCATAAATTAAAATTATTGAAATCTAAAAATCCATGCGGTAAGGGGTTAAAACTTAACCTTAACGCCGGAAACATACTATCGGACGTGGCTGACGGACGCGACTGACAGCTGCGACTTAGCAGTGTGCACGTCTTAATACATCCGGCGCGCCAGATCGCTCTCGACGTCCGAACGCTCAAGTTCAAGCCAAGGTGACGTCCGCGACTTATGTCCGATAGTGTGCACGGCTTAGTGCACATTCATTATCTAGATACCCATCAGTCGTGGCTGTCAGTCGCGTACGTAAGCCGCATCCGATAGTATGTTTCCAGCTTAAGGGCTCCACTGACCATCACTTCAGCCAATAGGTAGCCAAATTGGATCATGATCCGTGTGTAATGTAATCGGCCCGATATTATTCATAAATAATAATTAATTGTAGGTGATCGAATCTCAGATTCTTATCAACTAAGTAATCTTACAATATTATTGGCATTGATACTTTCTATCATATTGGAACGTGTATGAGGGATGATAATTATTTATGTTGTTAAATGCTCAAATGAGTCAGAGCGTTTCTTTGTAAAGCGCATGGACTTCTTCTAATTCTATCATAATATTCGTCATTTTGTTGCTGGCCCCATAGTAAAAGTGGTTTATAATGTGCATCAAATAATTATACAACTCTAAGATAAATAAATAAAATAAATAAATACTTGTGGACATCTTACACACGGCCTCTGACCCCAAACTAAGCAAAGCTTGTGATATGGCTGCCAAAGACAGATATACTACATAATACTTATTTTTGAATACATACTCATATAGATAAATAACACCCAGACACAGAGCAAACACCTATGTTCATCATATAAATACTTGCTCTGGATGAAGATTGAACCCACGCTTCTTTGACCCAGAAGTTAGGGTCACTAACCACTAAGCTACCGAGGCAGTCCCAGCACTTTGCATCACACCAACTTGTATTTCTCCATAATTGCCCTTTTTAGCAAATTTTTCTCAAACATGGTAACACTTAATACTTTAAGTGACAGTGACAACTGACATTTACAGCATTTTAGTAGAGATTGAATTGAAGTCAATATTTGATTTGATCGATTTAGTGTTTTCAATTTTTTTTTAACCTCACGCACTTATTTTGATAGAGCTATTTAGTAATTAATTAAGCAAAAAGTATGCAAAAAATACAGAAATAACAGAGAGATAATGTCGATTGAGAAATTCTGAAAGAGATACATTGATTTAATATAGCACGAATTAGAAAGAGGTATGAAAATTATAACGATTCGTAAGCATAATGTGGGATTTTTAGGTAGTCCTGCCTAAAAAATGTCGTATCTTAATTCATTTCCTGAAACTTCAAAATCGTCGAATTATAAAATTATTTTCAAATTCCAATACATAATGATTGACAGCCCTAGGCAATTTATTCTATATGTTTTTGGTTGAGAATTGCCTCAAGGACAATAGCGTTATCACTGTGGTATCTATATGAGCAAAGCTGTTCCAAGATTTTATTGCTAATCAAGCTTGAAGTGAAAAAGATGAACATTGACCTTGATAATTCAGATAAGCTAAATCTTCTTGTTTTTGAAAACGTTCATTACTAAATCGATTTAAATGAAGTATTTATTGTAGTACGTTAATGGGCAATGGGCATGCCTAATGTTTTATTATCTGTAATTAAGAAAAAAATAATGTTACCGTTTTTAGCATGCTATCCTCAATTTTGAGGCAATTGAAGTAATCGGATACAAATTAGAAGTATAATGTAAGAATCTAAGCATTTTTTAATTAATACTACTGACTCACCCCCAAGTCACTCAATATTTTATGCTAGCTCATGAGCAAAATAATAATAAAATATAAATGCATCTCGTCTGCGCGTTGCATTGTTACTGAAAATAGTGGAGTTTTAATTTTATATATGGTAACACCAACATCATCGCGATCGAGAGTGACGTATGAACAGCAGAAGAAACGAAAACGAAAGAAAAGCCTTTCTGTGCCGTTGTTATCTTCTAAAATTCCTGAAGAATGGATACAAACGGCCAGACTAATGGGCTCAAATCTAAAAAGAAGGATAAAGACGACGCGAAGGATAATCTTTGGTAACAGTTCACAGTTAATTTTACGGCTTGCATGCACTCCCCCATGTATGGGGATTCAATGTGTCACACCTACTGACAGCCTCACACCTGAGAAGTATGTGACCTGGCTGCAACGTTTTACCTTTGTATGTTAAATAGTGTTAAAATGTTTTCACATCGTGTCATATTCCACCGCCGCTGCACTTCCAAGTACCGGAGGCCAACCTCGTAGTTGACGCATAGTTGATGACAAGTGTTGTTTTTTTTAGGTCCGCTATCCTAGAAGAAGTACAGAATCAAGGAAACACGAAACTACCTTCAAACAAAAATGTACTCGTTCTGGGCGACAATGAAACCGGGAAAACGACATTAGTAGCAAAATTACAAGGAGTTGAAGACCCCAAGAAGGGGTCGGCGCTCGAATATGCATATATAGACATTAGTGATGAATATCGAGATGGTGAGTACTGTTTTCAAATATAAAATACATAAAAACATTGATAAAAAGCAGTTAGAATTAATGGGAAATGAAAGGTTATGTTTGGTAACAACTTATAGGATTCTTGTCAGACATGCATGTGTTGGGAATCCTGAGAAGATCCATTGTCATACTAGAGCTCTTTGAAGGTAATAGATGTGTTAATCACATTCAATTATAATAGGGCCTATCAGTAACCAAGATATCTTTACACAATCAACGGCTGCACAAACAATGTAGGGTGCATGGCAGTGCATTGGCAACCTAACTACAGAAACATAGTTGTGTATCCCTTTCTCGAGGTCATTCAGTTCATTTTCATCTCCCTGTAAAACTTAAAAATACTAGCTGCCCTGTCCGGTTACGAATAAATTATAGCAATATACCTTCCAGAAGAAATATTCCAAACAATAGTGAAAACCGCATTGAAATCTGTTTAGTAGTTGGGAAAATATAAGCAGATACATAGACAGACACAGAAATTACAGTTTTACTTTATGTAGTGATATACACAGTCATTTACTAAGAGGAAATGTGTCTATTATTTAATATTGTAAACTAAAAATGAATCACAAGAAATTAAGAAATGTTTTCAGTCAAATCATTCGGACATCTACCGACCAGGTGGACCGACGATATTGTTAAGACAGCAGGAACGCGACGGATGCAGGCTGCTTCCAACTGGACTTATTGGAAATCCACAGGGGAGGCTTATGTCCAGCAGTGGACGTCCTATGCCTGATAATAATAATGATGATGAAGAGACAATTTTTTGTAAAGAAACTACTATAAAATCAATATATTGAAATCTACCTAGCGATACAGAGATGAATCAATTGATAATCCATCCATTCATCCATCAGCCATAAGACTTCAACTATTAGATACTAACCTCCCCTATAGGTTGCCAATAAGACTTTTTGGAAGTTGCTTGCATCCAGTGTGATCCTGTGGTCTTAAAGAAGTCAAATGTACACCTCCTAGCCAGACATCCTATGCTGTTCTTACCTGAATGTGGTCTCCACATCAGAATTATCCAACCCCATCGGTCATCAGTTCTCCATGCTATGAGCAGCTATCTACTGGGCTGTATTAGCCCAAAAGAAACTGGTTACAATAAACTAATACTTTGAAATCTACCTAGCAATACAAGAGATGAATCAATTGATAATGCTATCAATTAATGGATCAGTGGATGTTAATCTGTCCTGCTGTACTCAATTCAATTGTACCTGTTCAATTACTTTGGGACAATTGTTACAATATAATAAAGCTTACTCTTCACTGGACTTGGTTTCTTTAAACATTAGTCAATAGTCAGAAACGTCGATGTTTAATTTATGTTATTATTATTCATTAGTTTATTCTACTGTTTTATTTTATTTTTATTCTGCTGTTAAATAAGGAACAGTTACATTTTTGACCCTGATGCAAAGAAAACCATGACAAATGTGTATCTGTTTTAAATAATGGCTTATAGTTTAGGTAGGAAAAATTAGGGCAGCCACACACCAACAGGAATGAGATTCCTAAATGTATTTTTCCTACAAAGTAATTGAATAAATGCTTACACTATTTTTATGTTTATATTGTTTGTGGCTTGGTACAAAGTCTGGGCCCAGAGTGGAATATCTTTTTGCATTTTCTCAAATTTATCAAACCATATTATAATAACATCATTTTTTAAAATATCACATTTGATTATGGACATGCTAGTTACTACCTGGCACTGTAGCTCTGAAATGGGTGAACTCATTTGGATTATTTTTTATTTGAAAACTGATTTATTTAGTTTTGGTTCTTAGATCTGTTTCATCAAAATTGGTGGTTTTAAAGTTACAGGCAGAATCATACAAGTAGGCGAAATTCGTTAAAAGATGCAAGAAATCCAATCAATGCACAGCTTTATTTGAGCTTCAGACAGGATTGGATATTGCGCAGCTTGTAGCTAACTTCACACCCGTCAATTTGTATGATTGGGCCTGTATAAGGATTTTTGCTAGCTGTAGTGAGAATCTCATTGTGAAGGGTTTTTTTAAAATCTGCATTTTAATCTTGTTGTGTAAAGCTGCTAATTAACAACCGAGCAGAATAGCTTTAAACCCTGGCTTTACGGCTCGTCGACAAAGTTCGCCTATCGATCACTGCAAAAACCGCTGTTTTAAAAACCGACGAACTTAGCTCGCGATTCGTCGAACATGTTGAAATATGGCACAACTGTACGGCTCGCTAGTCGATCAGCATCGACGAGCCCACGAATCAAAATGAATCGTCGAACTTTAAAACCCAGTTATAAAGATTGTACGTGGATCAGCAGCTTATGAAGTTAAACATAACTTTTCTCTTTCAGACCACACGCGTCTCAGCGTATGGGTGCTAGATGGAGATCCAGGCCACACAAACCTGCTGAGGTTTGCTCTCAGCGAGGAGACATTCCCCCACACGCTGGTGCTGCTCACAGTGGCCATGACCACACCATGGGGCATCCTCGACCA
Organism: Hypomecis punctinalis; assembly: GCA_949316475.1. Lineage (NCBI taxonomy): Eukaryota > Metazoa > Arthropoda > Insecta > Lepidoptera > Geometridae > Hypomecis > Hypomecis punctinalis. The sequence continues at coordinate 23,525,257 of OX438799.1, read as the reverse complement.
GCTGCAGAGCTGGGCCGCAGTCCTCGGAGACCACATAGACAAACTAGATCTATCACCTGGTGAGTGCACTTTTCTGTAGCGTACTGCTCGGCCACTGTTGCCCGTGGTGGCCATGACCACTTTTTTGATGTGAAATAGTACATTGTTCACCGAGAGGAGAAAGTGACCGATTACCGTCGAGGGTGTCGTTTTAGGCGAGGGCTTTAAAACACCCGAGATCGGGAATCGCACTTTCTCTCGAGTGATACATAGTGCTTTATACTACACCTACGAGGAAAATAAAAAACTAAATCTTTACTAACTTGAAAATGGCGCCAATGGCGTCTGCAATTTTCACATGTTCTTTTTTCAAATTGTTTGACACCATCCAACACACAGCTAGTGGCCAATGTCATTTTGCGAACTTGGAGATAAAAACTCACTGTAAAAACTTTTTGGCTTTTGATATTTAGGTTACCAGCGCATAGTCTTACCCAAAATTAAAAAAGAAAAACCACGTAAGAAATGGATTTTCATACACTTTTCTCTCCCGCTCAAATGCGTTTTCTCGCCGCATATTTGTTCGATATGCAATGACGTACTTTCTACCGTAAATTTGATAAAGTATCAAGGTACTTTCCGAGCAGGTGTAGTATAAATTTCTTTAGCAGCATTGTACATTTGTATTGTATTGTAACTCCCGGAGTGCAATCCATTGTATTTTTTTTTAAATAGGTTTGCGTTTTCTACATTCTACCTGATACTAAGCAGATATGCTGTCTAGGGTGTAGCACAATTGTAGAAGATATCTATTTACTCCATAAATGAAGACACCTATGTTGTTTGTCAGTGGAAAGACAAACTCAGGCAAAGCATTACATATTCTGGCTGTTCGTATGAGAAATGACCATTTGAAACGCTTGGTTCTAACGCAAAGTCCACCATAAAAGGGTGGCGCTTGGGGCATTCTCGACACATTGCAGAGCAGATCTATGGTGAGTCCGTAGCGACTGTAGTGTACCGCTCGGCCACGAGTTCGAACTTTAGCGGCAGCGGCGACGGGTTCGGACGAGCGCTCGGAGCGGGAAGTCGTGGCGTCATTCGAACGTTTTAGTACATTAGTTTCTTACTGCTGGCCGCCCCGCGTCTTGCTACCGCTTATAGCGGCGATACCGTGGCCGAGCAGCTAGCATTCTTATGGAGTATCTCAGTGTATGGGTGCTAGACGGAGATCACATAGACAAACCTGGTAAATGTGTGTGTAAAAGTGTTTCTTACTATTTGACTGACTTAACTTTTGGTAGGCCTTGTCACTGGTCATTGTAATCAGTATAAACTGGAAGCCACTGACAGCCGACTGCCCTGGCTGACTGCAGGAAAATAAAAAGGTAGAGCAAGTTGCAAAGCCACAGAAAACTAGAATTGTTTTCGGATTACATATATGACGATTCTGCTTTGTTGTCTATATTGACGTCCACATCGCACCATCCAAGCCACTGGAGAAGTTGTGCCGTCGGCCCAGAGCCAGCCTCTGTTATTTTTAAACTGAGCTGGCTTGAATAGAGGCTGGAAAGGAAATGCACGGTCAGTTTACAGATGGGCGATTTACAATTAAGAGATGCCGTGACTCAGATGACACGTCAAATTATTTATAGGTCCCGGTTAGAAGGACGGCCGCCTGAAGGCCTCTTATGGTTGAGCCATGTTAGAGGCCTTTAGACAACTTTAAAATGACTGAAATCTGGGCTAGCGACTTGGCCTATGCGAACTTACTGTAGGCCCATGCCTACTTTCTTCAAAGATGACTTATAAGATGGCAATTTACTTGAATTTACTAAAATTTGATTATGATATGATAACTTGAGATGGCTTCTAAGATAACAATAAAGTAAGAACATTGTCTTAGCTTCAAAGATACTATGGTCTATTCTGTAGCAATGAGTCACTCTTGGATTTCCTTATTAGACGATCTAGATAAGCCCTTAATCACGCACTTGGGCCATTTAGTCGAAGGACCTTTGCTCCGCTAGCTGTTTGCTTGCTCCCATGTTTTTTCTTTCCACTCTAACTTAAGTAAAAAAGATTCTTCTGTTTCTCTTATATGCGTATTTTGTGCGCTTATATATGCGTGCCGGCTCTTATAATTAATGCTTTGCACTAAAAATAATTTTTACAGTTTTCACCTTTGACGTTATGAAAATTCATAACCTAATAATAACAAATTAAGGAAATAAACAATCAGATCAGGAAACAAGAATAAGTTTTCATTGTGTCCATTTTCCTTTCTATGCTTACGTAAGAGTATAAAAGAGATATTTAAAGAATTCGAACCGGTTTGTGATCTAATATCCAACCTTTTGATAACAACACAAAAACTACTGACCCAACCCAACCCATCAAAATTCACGAAGAACACTTTCAAGTTCCATCTCAAGAATCTTGTCGATTCTCAATATATTTCCCAGATGTGAGTCAGTGGGTGACGTCACCTGTCGCGTAATTTAATCAAATCGGAATCGACAAAATGTATGAAACAACTTTTTTTTTTAGAATTCCGGGTTGGCGCATAGTAAAAGTTGTTCCTAATGAGGGCTTAATCACCCCCTTTCGGCATAGTACAGTCCGTTCACAGTTATTTTTGACCGACGAAACGTAGGAGATACCAAAGAAGATATAATAATACTAGAGATACTCAATGCGACGCGTATATTGTTTTTATGTACATATAACCACGCATAACTTTTTATGTAGCTGTCCGATTTCGATAGTTCTTTTTTTATTGGAAAGAGTTATACTTCGAAATTGGTCCCATTAAAATTTTATCGACATCGGCTGAACCATTTTTGATAAATCAACAATAATGTGAAAAATGCTACATCGATCCGTGCGAAATATTCGTGAATTCTGTACACGGCTGAAGTCGGTCATGCCATATTTTGCGAAAAAATACTTATACCTTGACATTTGTCTCTGTCTATACTCTATAAAATTTAACTTGATCTCTGCGACAGTGAAATTGACATAGAAGATTGACATTTTTAGAGTTGAGATAGTGGTGGAAAAAATCGATTTTCAAACAACGTTGTAATGAAATCGAATGAGTAGTTGAAGGTGAGAAATTGGATTTTATATACTTACTATTATTTAAGATCAAGTATGTACACATGTAAATAATGTTATGATATTTATTAAATACTATGTAACGATAGTATTTATCGACGTTTTTCACTACTATCGATGCTAATGTAATATATAATTGGGTTTAATTTAATTACACATGTAAAAATTGTTGTGATATTAAGATATATAATAAAATTAATGATAAATTCAGTTTTATTTTAAATATCGTTAGTATAAACTATCGATATTTTATATAAAACTCTATCTAAAACTCTGTGGTCATGATCATTCGTCGCCCATCACTAATCGGAATGCCCATAAAGTATGACATTGACAGGTACTGTCTGTACTATTAAGAAATTCAGGACTTCATGGGCGTGATTTTTCTGACAGCTGTCGCAGAGATCAAGTTAAATTTTATAGAGTCTAGTCTATAGACATTACATACCATCACAAGTTAGACAGAGACAGTGACAAATGGCAGAGGTAAAATCACTGTAAACGAACTGCAGATACAAGTCGAATCATACAACTTGGCAGCTGTGATGTTAGCTATAAGCTGCCGTTAGTCCAATCCTGACTGAAGCAAGGATTAGGTTATCCGCAGCTCGTTGCTAACATCATAGCCGCCAAGTTGTGTGATTCGGTCTATAACACTATTTTCCAGATGTGAGTCAGCGAGTGACGTCACCGTCGCGTAATGTTTAATCAAAGTCGCGGGTCGACTACACAAGTGGTTTATCGGGTCGCCCGATGGTTATAGAGATCGGTATTAGGTACTTTTTAATATAAAATCTTGTATCTGCCAGTCATTGATAAAAATAACAATTTGGTGCTCGAGTGTTGTTGGTAAACAGTGCTCGGCGCGGCGTTGTGTTGATTGACTGTTTTTGACCAACGAACCACCGGAGGAGGTATACAATGCGACGCGTATATATATATTGCTTTGCGCGAATTGCGAAAGCAATCGTTGAATGAACAACTTTGATGGCTAACGTCACATAGGCGGTGCTAAATGACTAAAATGAAGTCATAAACGATTGCTATTGCTTAGGCGGTCGGGGGGCTGGTTGTTTTAATCGTTTTTACTATTGATGTTTGTTTGTTCGTACGTCAGAGACCTTCAGGCGACTGGAAAACTAACGCGGACTAGCCCCACCCGACCTATACGAACTTACTAACGCAATGTGCACGACTGCATGTAAACTCCACGTTATGCTCGTAGTTTGCAACAACTGTAAAGATAATTCTCTCTAGTCTCTATGATTGTAATTCAATACGACATTCTCTGACCAAGTCACAATAAAATTCCGTTAGTGTATATATAAGATGAATGAAGATATAATAGAACATATATATACGAAAGAATCCATTACAATCAGACGTGTATTGCACTAATTGTAGCGCCGAAACTTTGCGTGTGAACCACTGGCTTTCTTTCTAAAGATTCTAGACGAGAAAATGTACTTAACTGAGTTGTATTCCGAGACTTATAGTACGGTAATGGTATCTAACAATATTCCGTCTTCATATAAACGTTCGAAATACGAATAATCCCTACGCGCCTTTGAGTTCGGTATACACTCAGTACACAAACAGTCGCAAATGCGCCGTAGTGACGATCAAACGTGTGGGTTTGTAATCAGCAAGCGTGCGATTTACCTACCTCGCGAGCATCCCTAGCGCGTGTCACGTACTGCGTGGCCACGCGTGGCTACAGTTATTTATTTCAAGGACAGAATTAATCACAATACTGCATAGATACCATTAACATAACGATTACATGTATAGTCCGGGTTGCGCTCGTAGTTCGCAACAACTATAAAGAGTATGCTATCTATGTCTCTGTGATTGTAATTCAATACGACATTCTCCGACCAAGTTACAATAAAATTCCGTTATTGTACGAAAGAATCCATTACAATCAGACGTGTAATGCACTAATTGTAGCGCCGAAACTATGCGTGAGAACCGCGGGCTTTCACTCTAAACATTCTAGACGAGAAAATGTACTTAACTGAGTTGTAATACAATACTTGTAGTATTGCTTAAACAGCAGTTGCTATCTACAGTGGAGGTGTAATTTGTAGGTGTGTTTGATAAAATTACAAAAACTATATATCAAAAGGTCCGTCAGTCTGTTTGCCACGTATTTACGTGAAAAATTGGTTGTATTGGTGAATCAACAACTAAAACAAGCCAAACGCTTAGGTCGATCGTGCTTTTCTATTACTTGTTCGGCGCTCGCACTTGCACGTTCGGCTCAGGCGGAACGTGACACCTTTATGTGCGTGCAGCCGGCTTCATTCATCGATTTATAAGACGTTATCACGTCAAAATAATGTGAAAAGGATATAATTTAAGTCTGGATGCATATGCAGCGTTATCTGCTTCATCACCATCATCCACAGCCTTCTATATCCCACTGCTGGGTATAGGCCTCTCTCTTTTAGTGCCATCTGCCTCGGTCCTGGTTATCTGATTGTCCTCTATTAAATCGAAATGGGGTGATCAAGACTATCATTATGAACAACTTCACTACTTAGTATGAAACAAAATCGCTTCCCGTTGTCTTTCTGTCTGATATGCTTATATCTTTAAAACTACGCAATATATTTTAATGCGGTTTTTTTTTAATAGGAGTGATTCAAGGAATGTTTATATGTATAATACATCTGTGCGAAGCCGTGGCGGTTCGCGAGTTTACTATAAACTTCTTCTATTGTTTCTTCTATCGTACGGCTAGGCAGATGCGACCAAAGCGCCACCCTTTTATGGTGGACATTCCGCGCGTTAGTACTAAGCGTTTCGAATCCTCATTCCTCATACGAACAGCCAGAATGTGGAACGCTTTGCCTGCGTCTGTCTTCCCGCTTAAGTACAACGTGGGCGTCTTCAAATCCCGAGTAAATAGATATCTTCTAGGTAAGCGTGCTACACCCTAGACCGCATATCTGATCAACATCAGGCAGTATGTAGTCAAATGCAAACCTATACGGAATTCAAAAAAATAACCCGGAATTTAAGAAAAATAGCTGTCTGCAAAATCGCAACTTATATAAAAACGACAAAATGTATCAATTATTGATTTTTTCGCCAAATTCTGGGTTAGCCCCATAGTAAACGTTGTTCCTAATGATGGTTTGAATCGCCCACTTTTGATTTAGTACATCCTTTACCTATATGAATGGGCTCGTAAACCCAATGGGATCGGATGGATGTGGCTTGAGAAAAAATTATCAATTCCACCCATTTCTCGAAAATTAAACGAAAATATTTATTCATGCGAATCTCAAACGAAATAAAAAAATAAAAACAGCATGTTGTGAACATATATGAACGTGTGTGATAGCCGTGGTGGTCAAAAGGTAGTGACACCCGCCTTACAATCGTGAGGTCGTGGGTTCAAATCCCCGGTCCCGTACCAATGAGTTCTTTGGAATTTATGTACGGAATTTCACACCACTGGCTTTTCGGCGAAGGAAAACATCGTGAGGCAACCTGCATGCGTCCGTAGAAGAAATTCGATGGCGTATGTGAATCCACCAACCCGCACTGGGCCAGCGTGGTGGATATGGCCCAATCACCCTTCGTGAGTAGGCCTACGTCCTGCAGTGGACTATTAAAAAGGCTGGTACAGTACAGTACAGTACTGTTGTGAACAAACAAGTGAGGCCGGAAAAACTACGCCTCGCCGTGTACAGACACAATTAGACACACATACACGTACAAGAAAACTATGCCTTGGCTTGTCAGTCGAACTATGGCGGCGCAACACCGACGCACTCACACATGTATATAAAACTGGCCTCACTTGACTGTTCAACGATGTTCTCTCTTGATTTTTTTATTTGCTCTGAGATGCGAATGAAACTGCGAGCAAGCACTAGTATCCTACTAATATTATAAACGCGAAAGTTTGTGAGAATGGATGGATGTATGTTTGTTTCTTTCACGCAAAAACTACTGAACGGATTGTGATGAAACTTTGCAATATTATAGCTTATATATCAGAATAACACATAGGCTATAAATTATAATGATATTGCGTCAAAAATCAAAATATCAAGCGGGCGAAGCCGCGGGTAAAAACTAGTTAACAAATAAGTAGTATACGTAATAGTTACAGCTATTGAGTCATTCCTTATATCCGAGACATCTGTTTTATTTCTTGTCTAAAACGTGTGTAAATTCTCTTCTTTGTTGGTTTTGAATTCATTATTTTTTCACTTCACTTCGAATATAAATGTGTAAAAGTAGGTTATAGAATAAATAATAACCCAGACACTAGTTGGTAGTCATTTAGGGTTACAAAGTAAGTAAGTAAGTTCGTATAGGCCGGGTGGCTAGCCCTGGTGTCAGAGTTTAGGGTTATATAGAAACAGTATACTAAGACGCGAGGGAGTGATTCAGACCATTATTTTAAACAGTTTTGGGGCCGTTCAAGTATTACGTAAACAGATTTATTACAATTATATACCCCCCCTCCCCCTTGTCAGCAAAAGTAAGCAAAGTTCTTACCCCTCCCCCCCATTCTTACGTAAACATTGGTACCTGTACAAATTTTTCTTTTTTACGGATTCGTGAGCAGCAGATTTAATTCTAGAAATAAGAAAATAGATTTAGCATATAGGACTTTAACACACACATGCGAAAAGAAATAAATAATTATTGCTGACGTAATCTCCTTTTAGACCTCCCCATCCCCCATGTCATCAAAAATAAGCAAATGATAAACCCCTCCACCCCCCTATAGTGCTTACGTAATACTTCAATGGCCCCTTTTACTATGGGGCCAAGCTGGAATTCTAAAATAAAAATAAATATAGTTTAAAAAAAACTAAGATCACGTTTAGGATTCTAATATTTTATTTTTTTATAAATGTTTTGTCATCGGTCTTTGACAGGTGTGCAAAGTTTAAAGAAAATCTGATCGCTCAAAATAGGTCAAAATCGAGCTCAAAGGGGTTGGTTACAAGCAAGCATACAGGTGAAACTAATAAAAGCGTGTTAAAAATCATGTTACACGTCGATCCCAAGTTGCAATTTTTTCAAAACAGCTGATTCATAGTTTTGTTGATTTCGAATTGCAATTGTGTACAAAACAGCTGGTATTTTCTCGGATTCCGGGTTGGTCCCATAGTAAAAGTTGTTCATAGGCTTAGTACACCTTTTTTGAATAACCCTGTAGAATAAATAATTAATAATAATTTCATAATTTATTTTTTTGCCACTAAGTGTACGTGTACATTGTTAACATTGTACAGATCTTAATTAAAGATAAGAGCTTAAAACTTAGCAGCCCTTGTCGGGCATTGCAAATACATGCTAGCGCGCTATCAAAAGAAAATAAAATTATCGAAACATAGGTACATTGAGGCAGCTGATCGGAGTATAAATATAAACCATATAAATATAGATCTCGTTTTATTTTTTAAAACTGTTAACTTCGAAGTATTCTTCTAAAGAATAGAAGCAGTTCGAACATAGAAATTGTTTTTTTTTTTATTAAATTTTTATATAATAATATATAATAACCCAGACACTACAAATAGTTTACACTCATAGATAGACATAGAATACATAATAGTGCTTAAGTTAGTCATGACTTCATGCTTGCCTAACCGTTAGGTGTAATAAAAGTCTAGATCCTGTCTAATTCATTAAATTATCACTTTATCAACTGAGAATGAATTTTTAGTGGAAAATTGAGTATCCGACATGCTTATAAAATTATACTCTATTTTTAATTGAATTATATTTTTTTACGCTTAACGTAATGCATCAGAACTACAAATAGATTTTAATTGTCATCATCATCAGTTGTAAGACGTCCACTGTTTGACATAGACATAGGCCTCCCAAATAGATTTTCGATACGATAGGTTGTATGTCTTGCATCCAACGCAGTTTTAATCAGATCGTCTATCCTTACTAATATTATAATACGAATTGGTTTGTTTGTTACTCTTTAACGCAACAACGGAGATACCGTACGACTTGATTTTTTGCATGAATATACTTTTAATATCGGAAATGTCATAAGCTACTTTTTATCTAGTAAAAATAAAATTCCTAAGTTCCTAATGATCTACCATTACTAAAATCAAAAAATAACTCGAACAAATCCGCGGATAAAACTTAGTTAACATAGTAAAAATAAATTAATCTACTTTCAATAAGAATAACTTATGTTGTTTTTAAACTTTCGCGATTTGAACACATTATTATTATATACTACGGGACTAATCGCGCACTAAAATTACGAGATAAATAAATACCTCATCATCCCGACGTTTCGGCCGAGTTGCATCGACCGTGGTCACGGGTTGACTGACAGACAGACAGTCTTATAATAAAGAATAACTTAGCTGTTTTAACTGCGTTGTACCGGCGCTATTGTATCATCAAGTAATATAAACAAACACAGGTTTCTGGCCTCTACTGCTTCTGCCATTTGCCGCCAAAAGCACAAGCAGCGCATCCGCTAAGCGACGTGGACGTGACTGGAATGACTCATGAATTATCTAACTATAATATACCGTGCTAAGTGTACTCTGGGACATGCAAATGGACATTAGGCTCGATTATGGTTGCACCACTTAAAAGTTCTAAAATTTTAGTGACTGTTTAAATTTAAGTTAATTAGTGAGAAACTGCTATTATGAAAACACCACCTAGTTAAAAATTGAACGATGGCTAACTCTGTTTAGTTCACCTAAAGGAAGTTCATAGATAAAAAAATGTACTTAAAAATATAATGGAAACACACCATCAAGCGACCGGTTTGACGATGATTTTGTTCATTTTTTTGATGTTATCTGTGGCTACGTCGATTTAAAAAGAAAGAAAGAGGTAGTCAGTGTTACAAGTTAATTACCACTTCCACAAATGTATTATTGCTTAAACAATTTTTATAATAGTATTTATTAGGGCTCTATTTTTAACTTCGAACGTATTAATCGTAGGTATACGGAACTTACACAGATTTTATGAAGAATCCGTAAAGTTAATTCTTCCTCCGTACAAGCCCCCTACCCTACACGTCCGAGTCGTACGAAAGTATAATTTTCGAGTTTCGTACACGACCGTACACGGAACTTGTATGAAAACGGCTAGGACGTATACGCAACTTTACGGATTCTCCATACAATATGGTCAAAATTCCGTATACGTGCGAAGCGTTCTCAACTCAAAAATCATACCCCAGGGGCATCGTTTTTGACTTTCGTATTGGCTTACCATTTTGGCTTACGAAACTTGTATGGAGAAGGCAATGACGTAAACGTAACTTTACAGATTTTTTATACGATCAGCTGTTGAAGTTTCGTATACGTACAAGCCGTTCAAAGAACAGATATAGAGTCTCAGGGACATTATTTTTGACGTAAGTATTTATGAAACTTGTATGGAGAAGGCTAGGTCATAAATTGCGGATTTTTCATACTATCTGTCAAAGTTAATCCTTATACGTTTGAAAATCAGAAATAGAGCCACTGAAAGCGTTCAGCGTAAGCGCCCAAATGCGGCGCAAATGGTTTTTTTAGTAGAACAACTATCCGTCAATATGTTTTTAGCTCTGGGTAACTTAATGTTGTTGTTAATCAAAAATGTATGAAATGCGTAATTTCAAAAAATATTCATTTCCGCGATATAAAACTTTACGAAGATCGTTTGTATAACGTATTTCATCACATTCAAAACAAAACAACAACGTAAAATACCGGTACAAAAGTAAGCCGTGTCTTTTTTTTAATTCATATTGTGGCAACACTCGCACTATTATTTTACAAAACAATGGTTTTGTTTTATTTATTATTTCGTTTTGCTACTCAGCTTACGGTAAATAATAGACCTGCCAGCGTAAAACATGAATAAAGAGGAGCTTAAGGCTTTATCACACATATTGCTGTGGCGGACAAGGAATATATTTATACGAATTAATCGTAATCGATCGTGACAAGACAAGAATGCAGAGCCGTGTACTATACACGGCTTTTTGAGCAGTTTCTAAGCGAAACAGGCTGTAAATAGGCAGCTATTCGCTTATTATTTATGGAAAATTCAGACTCCTATACAACAACAAGTACTCGGACAAACCATGAGAAGGCGAACTCCCTGAATATGTGAAATTGCAGAATATGTGTTAAAACTTCAGACAACCTAACCCTCAGCTATTATGCAGCAGCTGTTATGTGAGATTGTCAGGATTGGGTTTTTCCCAGCTCCTAGCTAACTTCACAGCAGCTAAGAAGTTTGATTTAGCCTAAAAAAGTCCTTAATTATTGTATAAATAGACCGAGTCATACAACTAGGTAGCTGTTATGTTCGGCTGGTACACTTATCCCTACCAAGCTATGTTAGAGTTATGGATAACCTAAATCCTCACACAGATGCTATGTGAGCTTCAGGATTGGGAGCCTGTAGTTAACATCACATGTGCCAAGTTTTGTGATTCAACATATATGATGCTATACTTTACATTTTATTATTAATAGTAAATAAGTGGTTGTTTTGTTACATTCTACTAATTGATATAAATATATTATAATATAATATTGTAACCTGACTTGTAAATAAGACACAAAATAAATGAATTTGAATATTATCGAAGAAAACATTTTATAATTTACGTGGCCTTCTTGTGATATCTAGTATTAAGATAGGTTCATAAATCTCTTACTCGACTGTTATTTGTTAAGCTTACTAAAAATACTCAAATATCTTTGTACCTGAATATTAAAATAACTACCTTTGTCAAGTGATAGGTAAAATAAAGCTGATGGGTAATTGAATGACTTTATTTTTGTATTGAATTAAATCTTTTCTTATTTCTTTCTGTTGTTTTGCTCTGCCCTGCCAAGGAAAAATGCAAACCACAATATAATCAATAGTCTATCATATATTTCACCTTGGTTGTAATATGTATCATACATGCACTTGGTGGCAATTTGATATCAACTAGGTAATTTAGCCGATATAACAATGTCTTCCTCATCTCATGGCTCTTGGTTGAAGTCATGACACGATGATCGAATTAGGGTGATGATTACATAATATTTGGGGCCAACTATTTCCAAGTCTTGTTAGTCATCAAAGGTATCTGAAAATTAAATTAATAGATCAAAATAGACATTTCATAGATATAGATATTTTTGCTTTGTCTGAAACTAGATTTAAAAAAGCTGTGAGAGGTAGCTTTACTAAAATAAAATACTTGGTTTATATTTGTTAAAATATGGTATAATTACTTTCATAATTATTACTGAAATATATTTATGTATGTACTTAGAAAACCACGCCAGCAAAGACACTTGCTATTTAGTAAATGGTGGCTTGATAGGGTTCTCTATATGTAGAACAAACAAGTTACTAGAACATGGGTACCGAATAACAACTTATAAAATGCAAGCAATAAATAATGATCATAATACAGTTATTACCCTAGTGCAATATTTCACTATTCTCACTGATAAAGGCTGAATGAAACTTCTTAGCGGCTGTGGATTTGGCTGAAAGCTATGTGAAACCCAATCCTCATGCTGCTTTTAGGCTGACTGAGGTCAGGATTGGGTTTTGGGCTTCTTGTAGCATATTTCACAGCAGCCAAGAAGTTCTAGGGTCCTAGGTATGTTTTAGCAAATAGGGTTTTTAGTTTGTCTAAAGCACATTTCTACTGTCATAGGCAAGTCCACAGAAAAAATATTATTGACATAGGCCTCCCCTAGAGATATCCTAATACTAGATGGAAGTGGCTTACATCTAGTACAATCATGCGGTCTTGATAACATCTGTCCACTTTGACATCCTACTCTGCACTAATGCTCTTGCCGCATTGTGATGTTCATTTGAGAACTTCTTGACTCCGTCAGTTGCTCAACTATCGGCCCTGCCCACAGCTAATTCAACTTGTCAATCCACGGAGCTATATTACTTTGGTTCGCAGATCCTCATTTCTAATTGGATTTCATGGATAGCTTATTATAATTAAATAACTACTACCTATTAATACATTCCATCCATCCATCAGCCATTATAACGTCCACTGCTGGACATAAGTCTCCCCTATGGATCTCCAATAAGATCGATTGGAAGCGGCTTGCATCCAGTGTAATCCTACGGATTATTAAATCGTATGGACAGAAATGTAACTAGGTCAGTATATTACCTTTGCTTACCACAAATGTCTGTCCTTTCTCTGTTTCAACAAAAATGTGGTCGGTAAGATGCGGTGGATTAATTTGAATCGTCAAGTCCAGCATCATTCTAGTTTGTGCTGAAAATAATTATAAGACAGTTTCAACATTTTTTGTGATCGCGACTCACATAAAATCTAACTAATCAATATTTATAGGAACACCATCAGCTATGTTAAATGTAACTAAGTACATTTAATTGGAGAAAAACGCAGCATTTCTTCTTTATAACTTACTTTTGAGCTTAATTATTTTTAAACACCATCTAATTCGGTACTGGTTAAAAACATAACCTCAATTCATTAAAAATCCTAAAGATGACGTATGACAGCTCTAAAATTGTGCTACCATAATACCAAAATCGCCTAATTTTCTAAATGTAGTTAGATTTAGTTGGTTTTCGTTCATTCGATTTAAAATTTGATTTTGACAGTTCTAATTTGGTCTCCCCATAATAGCGTTAGGATTTTTAGAAAATTAGAGGGTTTTAAGTCGCTTAGCTAGTTAGATGGTGCCGCTATAATCGAGCCTAGTTTACCGTTTATCCATTAGATGATCACTGGCAGCTCATAAGAATTAGAAATCAGTATGAAATCTAGATTTCGAGGTGTCTGAACCCGTCTAAGACGACTCTGCATTCGGGCTACTCAACGCTACGGTTTAAACTATTTTCAGGTATTTTAGCTAGGTTTTGCCCACGTGATATTTCCATTTGTGTGCTATCCCATAGGAACCATTTATTTTTAGGGTTCCGTACCTCAAACGGAAAAAACGAAACCCTTATAGGATCACTTTGTTGTCCGTCTGTCCGTCTGTGTGTATGTCAAGACTCTTTATCTCGGGAACGCGTAAAGATATCGAGTTGAAATTTAAACTGTATAAGGTATATCTATAGTCTCTTGCAGTTGTGTAAAAGAAAAAATTCTCAGTTATCGTTTAAAAAAGTTAGAGCCGTTTATGTCGTAAAAAACCGCATATTTCGACTTACAAAAATCAAAACCTACAGGGTACTGCCCGTTAACATAGAACTATGAAATTTGGCGAGAAGCATTGTCACAAAGTACACATATAGAAATAAATCTGAAAACTGTTCATTTTTATTTAAATCACATAAAATAGGGCCTCTAAATTCACAAAATATGTGTTCAAAATTCAAAGTGAGTAAATCGTATCATGTAAGGTATCATATAAAATAACTTCATTAGCACAGTCATGCTAAAACAGGTTTTTAATTATTTTAACAATGTGTTTGTACGGAACCCTCGATGTGCGAGCCTGACTCGTACTTGTCCGGTTTTTTTTTGAGACAAAAAGTCTATGCCACTTTCCTTCTATCAAACTATATCCATTCCAAAAATCAAGCCAATCTGTTGCTCCATTGCTGCGTAAAAGAGGAACAAATCGATATATACTTTCGGATTTATAATATTAGTAATGATTGAAAGGGAGGAGGCCTATACTCAGCAATGGGTGGATCAGGCTGAATAGATAGATAGAAAATGATTGAACAGGACAGGAGAGTATGGCATGAAGGAGAGGCTTTTCTTTGGCATTATAACTCAAAATAGAACGCACTTTTTGTTCTTTGAAAGCTGATGTGTCATCATGTCAATTCATGTCTAAATAATATAGAACAAAGTCGCCTTTTTCTTGTTTGTTTATCTGCTTAGGTCTCCTAAACTATACAACTGTTTGCAATGCAGTTTTCACAGTTGGGACATTTCTTCCGGAAGGTTTATTAGCTATATAATTCACTGGCAGCGAAGCCGAGGGAGTTAGTTTCCGTGAAATCTGCAGGGGTTTCAAACAACAATTATACTCTTTCTTTCAAACATTCCTTCTCCACAAGACTACCTGTTCCGATTGATATTAGTTCCACATTTCATACAATTCGGGCGCGTGAAACAAAAACGTATTTGGCCAGATGCGCATAATTTGTGCGGCTTCCACGGCACGCGATGTTGCGATCTACATGAGTTAGAATTAAGTAAGCGTGCATATGTGCGTTCAGTGATAAGGCCGCCGGTTGCTTCACATGTTTTAGCATCTCTATGTTCTCTATGTTCTGTTTTATGTGTGTGTGAATGTGAATCAATAAAGATTTTATCTACCTATATATCTATGTGCGTTCACCCTTTTTTTAGTCTTTTGGAAGTCGATAAATAAGAACAGGGTATGAATAATTCATTATTTTTCGCAAAAAAAATGCCACAATGGACATTAATCGTGTACAAAATTTTAATAGTTAACTCGAAATGATGTTGAACTATTTTTACATTATTGTTGATTTCTCAAAAACGGCTCAGTCGATTTCGATAAAATTTTAATAGGAGTATCTAGATTTTATCCGTAAATTTATCTAGGAGTCCATGTCCTGTTCATGATAATTATCATATTCTCAGTTATAGGATATCCTTAGATGTCTCTCTGATTGTAAGGCGTCCATCGGGATCTTGTCACGGGCAATAATCGTAACCAAAAATTATTATGTAACTATCCTGTACTGTAATTGAGCTTACAAATATCATTATAGAGATATTTTCTCTTCTATTTCAGAACAAAGGCTACAGAGTAAAAAGCAGCAGGTACAGAAATGGCAGAGGTACACCGAGCCCGGCGACGAGCTGGAGCCCACGGCGTCGTCTCCCATGAAGCGCTCCTCGCGCAACCTGGCCGACGACCTCGACAACGGCGACGACGACGACTGCCCGCTGCCCGAGGCCGTGCTCACCACCAACCTGGGGCTGGATATTGTCGTTGTTGCCACTAAGGTGAGGGAAATTGTCCAAATGGGAAACACCATGGGTTGCGTGGTAAGTTGCTTGAGTGGTACCGGAGCTTCTTATCGGGTAGAACATTTCAGGTTCGAGTGGGGAACTCACTATCGGACTGAAAAATGGTTTCCAGTGGTGTCCCGCAGGGTTCTGTGTCCGCTCCCCAGCTGTTTGGAATTTTCATAACGGATCTGATAGAGCTCATAGAATGTCAGTCAGCTTTTTTTGCAGATGATGGGAAGTTTTTTGTTAATGCATTGATGAAGTCTGGAGAGCTTCAAAAAGATCTAGATGTCATATAGCTGACGGAAAAGCAGCCGAAAGTTACAGGGACCATTCTTCATCATCTCTTAAGGAAATGCAGCCAAAGGTGACAGAAACCGCCCTTTTCATCTCTGGTGGCAAAACAGTCAAAAGGAGCAGGGACCATCCTTTATCCTCTGTTATAGAAAAGCAGCCAAAGGTGACAGGCGCCACACTTTATATCTGGCGGAAAAGCAGCCAGAAGAAACTGGTACCACCGTCCATCCAAAATTCTCGTCTCTGGTAGAACTACGGCTAAAAGTAACATACACCATCCTCCGTCCAAATATCACAGCATGGAAATACTGCCAGGGGTAGCAGGTACGGCTGAGGTACACTGAGCCCGGTGACGAGCTGGAGCCCACGGCGTCGTCTCCCATAAAGTGCTCCTCGCGCAACCTGGCCGACGACCTTGACCGAGGCTGTTCCTACTATTAACCTGGGGCTGGACTTCGTCATTGTAGCCACTAAGGTGACTAGGTGTCTCATATCTGATGGGAAAGCATCCGAAAGTTACAGGGACCATTCTTCATCATCTCTTATGGAAAAGCAGCTAAAAGTAACTGGTACCACTGTCTGTGTGGTGGAGAACTCACATCTTTGGCGGAGACCATTTTTCACCATCATCTGTCCAAATATGTTATCCTTGATGGAAAAGTAGCCATAGGTGACAGGTATGGCCCTTTTCATATCCGGCAGAAATGTAGCCAAAAGAAACTGACGATTCATCCAAATGTCTCATGTCTGGTAGAAGAACAACTAAAAGTACCTTATCCGTACTAGTACCGTCATTCAGATATCCCGCATGGGATATTTGGATGGAGAATGGTATATGGTATGTATGATAGGTCCCGCATGGAGTGTTTTGAATATACAAATATCAGAAAAAGAACCTCAAAAATGTATTACTTCGTTTCAGACTGACTACATGTCGAACTTAGAGAAGGAGCACGACTACCGTGACGAGCATTTCGACTTCATGCAGCAGTGGGTGCGCCGGTTCTGTCTGCAATACGGCGCGGCTCTGTTCTATACCAGCGCTAAAGAGGACAAGAACTGTGATCTGCTGTACAAATACCTCACGCACCGGATATACGGCCTGCCTTTCAGAACGCCCGCGCTTATTGTGGAAAAAGACGCGGTCTTGATGTAAGTATCTTATCCTCTAGAGCCTTAAACAGGTCTCACTTCGTATGAGCCTTGGAGACTCGTTGCCTAAAATAAGGTATGGTATTGCGGGGTATAAGCCTTTTACTTTACCGTATGTCGCGATCAATTATTATGCCTACAAAATGGCATGGTTCGGTTCTATACAGGGTTGTACTGTACTGTACTGTACTGTACTGTACCAGCCTTTTTAGTAGTCCACTGCAGGACGTAGGCCAACCCACGAAGGGTGATTGGGCCATATCCACCACGCGGGCCCAGTGCGGGTTGGTGGATTCACATACGTCATCGAATTTCTTCTATGGCCGTATGCAGGTTGCCTCACGATGTTTTCCTTCACCCAAAAGCCTGTGGTGTGAAATTCCGTACATAAATTCCAAAGAACTCATTGGTACGAGACCGGGGATTCGAACCCACGACCCCACCGATTGTAAGGCGGGTGTCACTACCTCTTGACCACCACGACCGTCAGGGTCAACCCTATACAGGGTTATTTCTAATCAATTAGCATCCTTTTAGGGGCTTATTCTGTACATAAAAACTAACAACTTTTGTTCTGCCATTTTTGTCAAGAAGGAGTTTAGTACTAATTTTGTTTCTATATTACTATATATAACGGGACTGAACTCACTCAGCCTTGCGAGACATTGCGAGACGGCTCCGCGTGCTAGCACTCGCCAACTTGATAAAGGTCGCCGAATGCGACCGAAACTATAGTCGTTACGACTATCCCTACACGTGAGTTCAGTCCCGTTATATATAGTATAAAATGTGTGAAAACCACGTTAATTTCCATAGTAAAATTTTGTTTCTTTTGTCCATTAGACCTGCCGGCTGGGATAGCATGAAGAAAATTAGCATATTATATGAAAACATGCAGACGTGCAAGCCGGACGACTACTACAGGGATGTCATCGTTCAGCCCGCTACGAGGAAAGTGAGTACTGTTTACCTACTTTTTGGTTTTTCTTTCTCTTAGTTTTGTACTGTTTGTGTTTGACTTTCCACTTTATTCTTATTTTTTATATTTTTTTTGCTGCCTACCCTCTAGCTTCAGAAGAATGGCTATTAAAACAGCAAGATCGTGCTACTAATCGGTATTATTGGCGATTCATAGAGGATGGCCTAAGTGCAACAGTGGACGGACGTCCTATGGTCGAAACGTGCGAAGTCAGCGCTCATCGCGTAGTTTGACCGAAGTAGAGCAACATTCGGCACGGTCAGTCTTCGGACGGGTGACCACTGGTGGTATTTACAATTGAGCGTTACCGTGGCTCGGATGACACGTTAAATTGTAAGGCCCGGTTGTTTTAACCGTTTATTAGCCTGCTGCAACTGCAACCAGAGTTAGCCATCCGGCCTATACAAAAAAAAATACAAAAAGTTTTATTTAGCAAAAGATTATAGATATACCAAAATACCAGTGGACCCTGCACTAGGATGACCTGTATCGCAGGGCCCGACTCAGGGACGCTTACATTTCTAATTTTATCAATAGTTATACGTACGGTGCGGCTAATAAAATTATAACAAAACATTTTGATAAATAGATATGTAAATTTAAAAATTTTGAAAAATAACTTACACTTGCGTGTGTGTGTTGTTGTCCGAAGTAGTATACGAACTTACTTCACGCGCGAATGAGCGAATCATGGTGAATGCACTATCCTTGAAGCAGGCTTGTTTTATGTTCAGGCGGGAGCGAATCGCGAGGCGGAGGTGCAAGCGGAGGACGAGCAGGCGTTCCTGCAGCGGCAACAGGCGGCGCTGCAGGCGGGCGGCGGCGCGCCCAGAGCGGACTCGCCGCTGCGGACCACGCAGCGAGCCACGCACCAGGTAACCTGGAGATATATTTTTTTATTAGTCTACAAAACTGTATAAATGTGTCAATTTCAAAACAAACATTCTTAAAATTGCTTACGAGTACATCTACACTTCACGATGTAGTCCTAACATGCATATATATTATATCTATACCAAATTTGTAACATGCAAACTGCAATAAAAATTTTTACTTTTACTTTGGCTACATTTTAACATTAACAAATTGAAATAAAAAAGAAACATCATCTGGAACGCGACTTAACTAAGAATAAAACAAAAAATTATGTACTAGAACACAACTTACGAAATTAGGTTTAAAACGTGACTGCATAGTACACAATAAAAAGAAAACCAGACTTATTACAAAAACACCAATCAACTCACATGAGTCAGAGCTTTTATAAATAAAATAAATAAATATTTTTGGGACATTTTACACACGGTCTCTGACCCCAAACTAAGCAAAGCTTGTGATATGGCTGCCAGAGACTGATATACTACATATACTTATTTTTAAATACATACTTATATAGATAGTAACTAAATAACACCCAGACACAGAGCAAACACTTATGTTCATCACATAAATAATTGGCCTGGGTGGGGATCGAACCCACGCCTCTTTGATCCAGAAGTTAAGGTCACTAACCACTGAGCCACCGAGGCAGTCACTTTACACAGTTTAAACTTAAGTGAGGTCAACGAACAGGACGAAAATATATCAATGCTATTTCTAATCATTTCATAATGCTTACACATGCGATAGATCGGTGAATGCATCAACATGTTGGTTCTGCTGGCGGATATGCAAAGGTACCTCCTTAACGACACAAAAGAGCCAGGACGCGGCACCCTCAGTGTGACCTGTTCCAGCAACTCCGGACAATCAATGAGGCCATGCAATATTTTCTACAGCATAACAATGTCTGCTGTAATTCGTCGATTTGAAAAAGACAATATTTTATTGTGTTGTAAACGAGAAGAATAAGATCGAAGAGATTCACATAAACGGTCCATGTATGTAATGTGATATAGAAATCTAGATTGTACACATTCCAATCGATTGGCATGCACCTGATATACTGGATTCCAGACAATACAACAATATTCCAAGATGCTGTGTACTAAACTATAGAAGAGTTGAATAGAGAGGTTAGAATCCTGGAATACTTTGGACTGCCTAACAACGAAACCACCAATTTTCATAGCCTTTTTGATAACATGGTCATAGTGGTCATGGAAAGAGAGCTTATTATCTAGAATAACCCCCTAATCTCGAATCTTTGTAACATCTGAGAGAAGCTCGTCGTTTATTTTATAAGATGCAGGAAAAAGCGCTCGCTGCCGTGAAAACCTCATGAAACAACATTTAGAGACATTGAGTGACATATTATTATGAGTACACCAATTACTAATCGTATCTATATCGGTCTGTAGATCAATAACATCTCTGTCATTTTTAATTATTCTATAAATTTTTAAGTCATCAGCGAACATTTTTATCTTGGATGTTAATAAGCTAGGCAGATCGTTGATAAAGTCAGCGAACAGGATTGGACCGAAATGTGACCCTTGAGGGACTCCCGAAGGCACTCGGGACTCCGAAGATTTAAATCCCTTTACTACTACCAACTGTGGCTGGTTGTTCATATGAGGACTGGTCCACCGTAGCAGGGATCCATGTAGGCCTGACTTTTGCAATTTGTTCAGCAACAGGATATGATCCACCAAGTCAAAAGCTTTGCTAAAATCAGTATAGATAGCATGTACCTCCTCTCCACCATCCAGACTTGTAAGAATATCATTGACATAGCTGACCAGATTAGACGAGGTAGAGGTCACTACGAGGTCAGAAATCATGTTGATTTTCATTCATCAAATGAGACATATGCCAATAACTTTTTTTGACAACTAGCGATTCGAACAACTTAGTAAATCCTGATAAGATATAAATATGCCTATAGTTCTCGACACAGGATAATTCCCTACTCTTGTGGATGGGAGTAATGAAAGCCAATTTCCACCTTTAATATTTGTTTGTCACTGATATAAAAATAATTGCCCATTTTAACAGCAAAATTGTAAAAGCTGCACAAAAAAATACGTGAAGTCGGACAAAATAACTCCAATGACAGAATGTTCTCTTTTATTCGCAGTTGGAGGGCGGCAAGATTGGCATGTCCCCCGGCACGCCGGGCAACGAGGGCGTGCTCGCCAACTTTTTCAACTCGCTGCTCTACAAGAAGACCGGCTCCCCGGGAGGCCCGCCCGGCGCCAGGGAACCCGCCGGTGGCGCCGCCGCCGCGCGCTCGGACGCCGCCGCCGAACTGGACCGCCTCACGCGCGCCAAGCGGCACCCGCCCCTCGACCTCAACTCCACCGACTGCTAGCTACACGCGCGCGCAGGTCAGTACGAGGGCACGCCGCGCGCCCGCCGCTAGGAACTGGACCGCCTCACGCGCGCCAAGCGGTACCCGCCCCTCGACCTCAACTCCACCGACTGCTAGCTACACGCGCGCGCAGGTCAGTACGAGGGCACGCCGCGCGCCCGCCGCTAGGAACTGGACCGCCTCACGCGCGCCAAGCGGCACCCGCCCCTCGACCTCAACTCCACCGACTGCTAGCTACACGCGCGCGCAGGTCAGTACGAGGGCACGCCGCGCGCCCGCCGCTAGGAACTGGACCGCCTCACGCGCGCCAAGCGGTACCCGCCCCTCGACCTCAACTCCACCGACTGCTAGCTACACGCGTGCGCAGGTCAGTACGAGGGCACGCCGCGCGCCCGCCGCTAGGAACTGGACCGCCTCACGCGCGCCAAGCGGTACCCGCCCCTCGACCTCAACTCCACCGACTGCTAGCTACACGCGCGCGCAGGTCAGTACGAGGGCACGCCGCGCGCCCGCCGCTAGGAACTGGACCGCCTCACGCGCGCGAAGCGGCACCCGCCCCTCGACCTCAACTCCACCGACTGCTAGCTACACGCGCGCGCAGGTCAGTACGAGGGCACGCCGCGCGCCCGCCGCTAGGAACTGGACCGCCTCACGCGCGCCAAGCGGCACCCGCCCCTCGACCTCAACTCCACCGACTGCTAGCTACACGCGCGCGCAGGTCAGTACGAGGGGACGCCGCGCGCGCCCGCCGCTAGGAACTGGACCGCCTCACGCGCGCCAAGCGGCACCCGCCCCTCGACCTCAACTCCACCGACTGCTAGCTACACGCGTGCGCAGGTCAGTACGAGGGCACGCCGCGCGCCCGCCGCTAGGAACTGGACCGCCTCACGCGCGCCAAGCGGCACCCGCCCCTCGACCTCAACTCCACCGACTGCTAGCTACACGCGTGCGCAGGTCAGTACGAGGGGACGCCGCGCGCCCGCCGCTAGGAACTGGACCGCCTCACGCGCGCCAAGCGGCACCCGCCCCTCGACCTCAACTCCACCGACTGCTAGCTACACGCGCGCGCAGGTCAGTACGAGGGCACGCCGCGCGCGCCCGCCGCTAGGAACTGGGCCGCCTCACGCGCGCCAAGCGGCACCCGCCCCTCGACCTCAACTCCACCGACTGCTAGCTACACGCGTGCGCAGGTCAGTACGAGGGGACGCCGCGCGCCCGCCGCTAGGAACTGGACCGCCTCACGCGCGCCAAGCGGTACCCGCCCCTCGACCTCAACTCCACCGACTGCTAGCTACACGCGTGCGCAGGTCAGTACGAGGGGACGCCGCGCGCCCGCCGCTAGGAACTGGACCGCCTCACGCGCGCCAAGCGGCACCCGCCCCTCGACCTCAACTCCACCGACTGCTAGCTACACGCGTGCGCAGGTCAGTACGAGGGCACGCCGCGCGCCCGCCGCTAGGAACTGGACCGCCTCACGCGCGCCAAGCGGCACCCGCCCCTCGACCTCAACTCCACCGACTGCTAGCTACACGCGTGCGCAGGTCAGTACGAGGGGACGCCGCGCGCCCGCCGCTAGGAACTGGACCGCCTCACGCGCGCCAAGCGGCACCCGCCCCTCGACCTCAACTCCACCGACTGCTAGCTACACGCGTGCGCAGGTCAGTACGAGGGCACGCCGCGCGCCCGCCGCTAGGAACTGGACCGCCTCACGCGCGCCAAGCGGCACCCGCCCCTCGACCTCAACTCCACCGACTGCTAGCTACACGCGTGCGCAGGTCAGTACGAGGGGACGCCGCGCGCCCGCCGCTAGGAACTGGACCGCCTCACGCGCGCCAAGCGGCACCCGCCCCTCGACCTCAACTCCACCGACTGCTAGCTACACGCGCGCGCAGGTCAGTACGAGGGCACGCCGCGCGCCCGCCGCTAGGAACTGGACCGCCTCACGCGCGCCAAGCGGCACCCGCCCCTCGACCTCAACTCCACCGACTGCTAGCTACACGCGTGCGCAGGTCAGTACGAGGGCACGCCGCGCGCCCGCCGCTAGGAACTGGACCGCCTCACGCGCGCCAAGCGGCACCCGCCCCTCGACCTCAACTCCACCGACTGCTAGCTACACGCGTGCGCAGGTCAGTACGAGGGCACGCCGCGCGCCCGCCGCTAGGAACTGGACCGCCTCACGCGCACCAAGCGGCACCCGCCCCTCGACCTCAACTCCACCGACTGCTAGCTACACGCGTGCGCAGGTCAGTACGAGGGCACGCCGCGCGCCCGCCGCTAGGAACTGGACCGCCTCACGCGCGCCAAGCGGCACCCGCCCCTCGACCTCAACTCCACCGACTGCTAGCTACACGCGCGCGCAGGTCAGTACGAGGGGACGCCGCGCGCGCCCGCCGCTAGGAACTGGACCGCCTCACGCGCGCCAAGCGGCACCCGCCCCTCGACCTCAACTCCACCGACTGCTAGCTACACGCGCGCGCAGGTCAGTACGAGGGGACGCCGCGCGCCCGCCGCTAGGAACTGGACCGCCTCACGCGCGCCAAGCGGCACCCGCCCCTCGACCTCAACTCCACCGACTGCTAGCTACACGCGCGCGCAGGTCAGTACGAGGGGACGCCGCGCGCGCCCGCCGCTAGGAACTGGACCGCCTCACGCGCGCCAAGCAGCACTCCATTCATAAGAAATTAATGTAAGGAGACTCTTGATAATTCAACGATAACGAAATTAAGGACCAGCCTACATATTATGTATATGCTTTCATAGTCTGCTATCAGGCAGTATATTGTAGTCAAACGCAAATCTATTTGATTTGAAATCAAACTTTCGGATACCGAAATAAATTGCCTATACACTACTTTTTATGGCCACCTCTTTCGAATTAATATTTCTGATTTCTACGCATTTCACCCTCCAAGTGCAACTTCCTTATAGATCGTTTTCAATTCCTCCTTACTCTCCTAATAATGCGGAACGCCCACAATATACTCCATCATGTAAACTATCGTATTACAGGAAAACCAAGTAGTGCGGCGGGCATACCGCGCCGGCGCCACGCTTCGCTTGCACCGCGTCCCGCCCGCGACACGCTGGCACCACGTCCGCGTCACGCCCGTGTCACGCCCGCGCACGGTAAGCGACCCGCGACATCACGGGCCACGAGGATGATACTTACGTAGGCATAGTAAGGGCAATCCGCTCTAAGCTATTACCAATATCTATGATCGATGACACCTGTCAAAATAACCTGTGTTGTCTAATATACTGTTTTTCACCTGAGTCATTTAATACTTTAAGTAATTTGAATTCAAAGATGTTTTAAAACAAATGTCTCAGCTATATCATTAATACACGAACGATCATATGAAATGTTATATGACTTTTTAAGTTTTCTTAACAACAAAAGGTAACGTCTAACGACACGATAAAAAAAGCGTTTTCTAAAACAAATTACTATACTCTATAAAATTTAACTTGATCTCTGCGACAGTTGTCAGAAAAATCACGCCTATGAAGTCCTGAATGTCTTAATAGTACAGACAGTACCTGTCAATGTCATACTTTATGGGCATGCCGATTAGTGATGGGCGACGAATGATCGTGACCACAGAGTTTTAGATAGAGTTTTATTTAAAATATCGATAGTTTATACTAACGATATTTTAAATAAAAGTTAATTTATCATTAATTTTATTTGATATTTTAATATCATAATATTTTTTACATGTGTAATTAAATTAAACCCAATTATATGTTACATTAGCATCAATAATAGTGAAAAACGTCGATAAATACTATTGTTACATTATTATGGGTATTTAATTAATATCATAACATTATTTACATGTGTACATACTTGATCTTAAATAATAGAAAGTAAATAAAATCCAATTTGTCACCTTCAACTACTCATTCGATTTCATTACAACATTGTTTGAAAATCGATTTTTTCCATTACTATCCCAACTCTAAAAATGTCAATCTTCTATGTCAATGTCACTGTCGCAGAGATCAAGTTAAATTTTATAGAGTATAGATATGTTTTGATACTCAATAAATTCTAATTCAAAGGTGTTTCAAAACAAATGTCTCAGGTATATTTTTACGATAATACACAAACAGTCATCTGAAATGTAGTAATGTCTCTACTAACTACTTTTAAAGATATATTGACAGTAAATAGACAGCGACGCGATCAAAAAAAGCGTTTTCTAAAACAAGTTACTGGATCTTTTTGACAATCGATCATAAGAAAATAGCGTTCAAAACGAGCGAACAAGGACTGCCCTTGGCTCTAAAACACTGGTGTATATTTAATACGTAGCTGTTATATAGCGCGAATCCATGATAATAAATATATATTGTTTTTATATTTTTAGCACAGACGTAAAGCTTCTCAAAATGGCAGCTAGGCCATTGTTTCAGAGCCAAGTATCTACTGGAAAAGAAAATTTATTATAGTAATCTATATATTTTGTTAACATCTCGGAAAAAAAAACATTATGAAGGTAATCGAAAAGGTGTGAGGGCATTTTTGATAAGGCTTACGATAAAATGGAAATGAAATTACATTTTGATATACCTATTCCAATTAAACGAATGGATTTTTTTTCTTATAATATTTGTCAAATTTGCCCATAAACCTAACAAAATTCATCATACATTACTATGCGAGTCTTAATCGATATCCTATTAATTAATACCACTCGTATTTCTAACATTTTTTATATGATATTAAGTATTTATTTAGAAATTGTTGTGATACAATTTCTTAGTTTATATTAAAGCAAACGTGTTCCTACGCGATATTTATTGAAACTACTCGTTCAAATTACAAATATCAATAGTAACTACTGTACAAAACAGTACTATTTTCTAGACTAGATCATCATCTAATAACAGATCAATAATGGTCTAGAGCCCTCTAAAGTATTTCGGCTTAATCTTAAGTCTGTTAGTTTTTTTATAACTATCTTAAGTCATCTGTAATTTTTTTTATAGCTATCTTGAAGTTCTCTACTATCGAACATTATTTAATGAGACGAAAAAACCGTTGTCGTTATTAACAAATATCTAAAACAATTAACAAATATCTAAGATATCTTAACGACTCTCTAAGCTATATTAACAGCTCTCTGAGATGTATTAACGGTTGTCCAATATATTAACGACTCTCTAAGACACGTATCATGAAATATTCTTAATGCTTTTAAGTCTAGATACATCGAATTATTATAAATTAAATCACAGAACGCAGTTTTTAGCTTAGTAGTTTAAAAAAAAAGAGAAAGATGATAAATGATTTATATTGTATAGTTTCAATAAGTATCGCTATCTCGTTTGCGCTTTAAATGTGAACGGTTAAAATAAACATGAGATTAAGAAGTTGAGCAAAAATTGTGATCATCTTCAAGACTGGCATTGCAGTGCAATTGGTAACGTTCGATGCACAATGGAGTCACTAATTGTACAAACCGATCATTACAGACCGAATCAATCTTCACAGCCCGGGTGTTTGATTTCGTCAAGAAGTTTAATTCGGTCTATACTTGTTTCAATTAAGAAAACATTGGGGTTCGTGTCCTCTCGCTTACCTAAGTAAATAAGTGCGAGCGAGAGGTGGCAAACTTTCGGATGTTTTATTTTTTGGAACGAGTTGGATGTGTATTGGTATTACTATGTATGTGTTATGCGTTAATTATTTGCTCATTTTGTATTTGTGTATAGTACAGGTCTGTTTATTGGCTCAGTTTGTCTGATTCAAATTAAGACATTAATTTATTGTGTTTTATTTAGGGTACGTTACTTTTTTCTGTTATTTTTGTGTAGTAATATCACTAGGTCTACCTTAATGATATAATGGATATAGCAATATAGAAGTATAATTGCTATTCTCTTCGTTTCTATGTTTTTGAATTTAAGAATATAAAAACCATTCAATCTTACCTTTCGAAAGTGTGAGCGTAATCACAGATGTGAATTATGAAATGAACAATAAGTATAAAACTTTATATAACGTACTATAAATTTGTTCAGCATTACTGAGCCAATATGTTTAGTCTTATTAAAGTAAAGCTTCCCATCCCATTGTAATGGTGACCTTTATTGTGTTTGTTTACCCGAATTTATTTATTAAACTCAATATCTTGATTTTGGACCATTTTTATGACATCCCAATGTAGATAGAAGTTTTTTTTTGTATATTTTTACCCTATGAATGTATTTTATTTCAATTGGTTTCTGTCACTTGTGGTGCAATACTGAACATTCCAAACGTGGTTTGGTGCTTATTTTTAATAGTAAATGTATACAATATTAATACGGACTTTCATTTAAGGGGCAAACTCATTTGTTGGTTTTCATATTTTCTTAAACACCAAAAGGAGAAAAGCATCTTGTTTTGTGTTGTAATATCCTAAAATTAATTTCAAAGATGTGACGTAATTTAGAAATAAATAGAAGGAAAATTGGAGAACAGCAAAGTAAAATATTTAGTGCATATCCTTGATTATAAAAAAAAAAATTAATAGTTGTAATGACATGACAAGTTAGTATTACCTACACTCCTAGCATGGCAAAGGGACTAAACCATTTTATCCACCTTTAATGATGTCACAGTTGTCAATGTCATTCCATACTTTGTTTACTCTTCGAGGGGATAAATTATTTATTATTGGTGGAAAGACAATTTTTCTATTTGCTATGATACAGAGTTTTGTGAAAATAAAGCGATGAGTTTAGCCCTTTATATAACTTGCCTGATGCTCTCTCGACTTTTGAAATTTTAGTCATATTGTGTTCTTTTAGCACTAAAGGTCACTATTAATACTCGTAATTTTTAACATTTATTAATTTTCTTTCGATAAAAGTACTTAAATTTTCCGCATCAATAAAAGATTAACCCCGAAAGTTAAAAGTAATATTATATGGCAGAAGCATAGCTTTCTTTACATGTAAGTATTTATATCATATAAGGATTAAATCTACCTTGGGATTTATGATGTAATTTATTAACTTAACTATTAATTTAGCGATTAAATAAAATGATAATTTTCTAAAGGAAGTTTGCTGGCATACTTACTATTATGTTTTGGTTAGGTTACTTGGAAATAAATTGCATAATAATATAAAGTTGAAAATAACAGTGTAGATGTAGCGTACGCTTGTGACGTACTACTCAGTAAATTAGTAAAATCTCAGTCACCTAATTTCAAAGGTCAAGTTTAAATAGGTGAGCTAATTGAGACGCATTGTTAATTGCATAAACAATGTGTGAATTAGGCTCTAGACAATGGTACACGGAAAAACATTCACTCATTTTGGGCAGTCGTGTAAAGAAAGGAGGAGAGAGCTGTAAACAGCGGTGGGATGATGAAATGAAGCTTTGAATCCTCCATAAAATGATTTTTTTTTTATATACAGGGTTACAGCATAAGTCGACCTATTCCCGTTAAGGGTGTGTAGTTTACTTTGTTTCTGACTAATTTGACTATGAAATACACTATCCTAAATTAAAAAAAAAAACAGATACTTATTTGAAATTGGCATTTTTAAAATTCCCAATTTTCGGCTATCAACTCAGATATTTTGAAACGTGTAAGTCGTATTATTATTTTTATTTGATTTTTACATGTAAAATAATGTTTTATGACCTCACTACCCAATATTGTCTGTAAAATTAATCTTTTATAAAAAGTATTCGAATTCAAATATCTCGAAAACTGTGAGATTTAGGATATGGTGTTTCATAGTCAAATCAGTCAGAAACGTAGTAAACTACACACGCTTAACGGAAATAGGTCGACTTAGCCTGTGACCCTGTATATATATTGGTCTAAAAATGTCAAATAAGACAACCATGAATTTTACACATTTTTTAAGTATTAGAAGGAACAATAAAATTTAATAATAGTAAGTGTGACAACAAATGTTTACATCGATTCTGCTGTACCATACTCTAAACTAAACTGATCAAAACTGCTCTATTTTCCATCACATTCATCTTCATGACTATAGAAGACGACAACAATATCGGAGCTGGCTTCTATTCGCAATTTAATAGATTTTTAACAACGAATTTTAACAGATTTTTAATAAAATGACAAAATTTGTTTATTGTACAGGGTTTTTCAGAAGGTGAACATTTACTATAGGGCAAACTGGAATTTGAAAAAATATCATATGTTTACTTACATTTTGTTCATGCAACTTTGTTTGGTACAGCTTTTCCTCGAATTTCGGGTTGGCCCATAGTAACATGAAACCTGAATCGCCCCTTTCGGCTCAGTACACTAATTCTGAATAACCATATTTGAATAGGAACTTTGGATTGAGATAGTTTACTGAATCAGGCGTTACTTTGCAGAAGTTCATTTTCAAATCCTTGTTTTGAATGAACTTTGGATTAATTTAGTTTAAAAAATAATACAGTAGAATCGATATCTACACTGCCGTCATATGAAAGAATGTAGTATATGCGAAAAAGTCAAATAGGTACTGAGTACAAAAAAAGTCAGCTGTTAACTTAATTTAACAATATCAGAAGACGCTACGTTCTTTCATATGAAGGCAGTGAAACGTTAGTAACTGTATATACGATGAAGATTTCGCAAGTTTTTGATATGAGACATATTTGTACGGAGTGATGGCAAAGGCTGGACGGTTTGTCTATTTTTGTAACGGGGATTCAATGTTAGGTGGCTAAAATGCATAATTATCTATAGGTAACTATTTGTAAGTATCGAACATATGTGAGGTATCAAACGCTCACAATCTTGTATCATACATACTCTATACCTATCTAAAAAGTATTAAGCCGGAAACATACTATCGGACGCGGCTGACGGACGCGACTGACAGCCGCGACTTAGCAATGTGCACAGTCTTAAAACATCCGGTGTGCCAGATCGCTCTCGGACGTCCCAACGCTCAAGGTCGTCCGAAGGTGAAGTTTTTTTTTTCTTTCGAATAGGTTCGCGTTTGACTACATACTGCCTGATCTTAAGCAGATGTGCGGTCTAGGGTGTAGCACGCTTACCTAGAAGATACCTATTTACTCGGGATTTGAAGACACCCACGTTGTACTTTAACGGGAAGACAGACCCAGTCAGCAAACGTCCGCGACTTATGTCCGATAGTGTGCACGGCTCAGTGTACTTTCATAGTCTAGATACCTATCAGTCGCGGCTGTCAGTCGCGTCCGTAAACCGCGTCCGATAGTATGTTTCCAGCTTTAGTTATGTATCGCTAAAATTAAAAAAAAATCAGCGCAAATTTTTTTCATTGTCGATATCGGTTTTGTGGTACCATTTTCGGAATAGGTTCTATTTAGGGCCTGTTTTACACAGTTTAAAATTGCGGGCTTACGTCTTAGTAAACTGTGGAGCTCTTTAATTATTGCCATCCTTTTCTCAGAAATGAAAAGGATTGCAAATAATTTTATCTGGATTAGTTAATGATACAACAGAAACGATGTCAAATCTTCAAGCGAGCGGATCAAACGGCTTTTTGCGAATGTAAAATGTTTTATCTATATTTACTTTTATTTTACTAGTCAAAATGTCAGTTTGATTTTTTTTATTCAAGTTTTAACATACCTACATCTCTTCTGTGATATGATTTATTTAGAACAAATGTTTCTCTGGGATGTATTAGCCACGTAACATCCTCTTTGGGCGCCAAGCATTTGTTTAGTCTGTGATCTGCTTTTATTCATTTCATGCTAATTTTTTTCATGAACAACCATGTGAAACTGTAGACTTGCTAACCAACCGATATATCTCTTGAACCACTAAACAGCCGATTAAGTAACCGACCAATTTGTAGAGCCATACTAATAAATTAATATCTTTAAAACACCAGGCAACTGACGTTTTAATGATTAGTATAGCCAATAACTAATTACGACATGAGCTATCGACTTACTTGCTAAGTTATATTGAGGCAACGAAAAATTTAATTTTAAAAATTTTCCGTTTTTCTTTGAAAATACGAAAGTAGCGCTTCATTCATCTCTACAGTTCTAGTAATAGCAAAAGTCCACTACAATCATTTCTTTGTTCGAAACCCAATTAAACGTAATATTTATATTGTTAATTTATATTGAGAAATAATTTTGTAATATTTGACACTGTACCTAATTTTTTAGTGGATTAAATTGATTTGGATGGAATTTCCACATTATAGTAAAGAATTTACAGTGTTCGGCTAGTTATACTTATAAATGTGATATTTTTGTATTGTTATAACTGAAAACAGCTCTAAAACTAGGATTAGATAACAAATAATGTGTTGAATTTTTTTTTCCGGCAATAACAGTATTAATTTGTCCGTCCTCAATTACTCAGTTTTTTGTCTTTTGACAGCTTCATTTTATTATTATCATAATACTGGAACACGGTTACATTTCTGTTATTAGTAAATAGTAGGGGTCGGATACCGATAAATATTTTTTCAACCAGCTAAAGTCACGTGGCCATGAATGTGGGTTTCGTAAATAACCGGTTTTTCGGATATTCAAATAATTCCGGTTATTTAAGTGTTAAGTGGAAAATCTTATTTCGAGCGTTATAAACGAATATAGGTATATTTAGATTTATAGTTACCAGTTTAAAAACTTTCTTTTGGTAATGTGTCAGTCAATGAACACTATAATAACGGTTATTTAAAAAAAATCTGGTAGCTGTACATTTTCTGTCGAACGATTTTGTTAGGAGATAATTAGTGCACCGCACTATGCGACACCTATCGGTCCAACTCGATCAAAATATCGGTTGATAAAAAATCAGCGGTAGTAAAGCCTCTATAATTGAAAGCATGAGATGAATCAAAACAAAAACGACTGTACAATGCGGCTATGCCATTTTGGTTGTAATAATATAACAGAAAAGTTGTTGAAACATAGTGATTTATTAATAAGTAGATTCTCATTCGGTAGTTTCGTTACGCTTCGCAATAGGCTAGATTCCATATTAAAATAGTAAATGTTTTAGTTGTTATTACCTATGTTATTTAAAAAAATACTAAAAATCGAGCGACTTATATGAGTGTAATAAAATATTTAATATTGAATTTAAAAAATGAAATAAAAAGCAGACAGACAGACTTTCTCAATGTAGTTTGGCAACATTTGTTTTCTACGTTTAATTTTTTTTTTATTATTGTAGAGTTGTGCACTCGCCTCTGTAAATATATTTGTTTTTACAGAAGTTTCGAAGTGAATATAAAATAAAATAGCAGAAATAAAAGCATCCAGCTTTCCCATTTGATCTGAATATTTATCAAAATGTAAAGATATTTTTTTGGGATAAGTTGCAGATATCTAACATATGTTACAGTTTTTCCTTCCGTTTGATTTTATTTACGGCAATGTACAGAATATGATTTCAATAAATTCCAAAGCTGTTCTGATCGACATGTTGTTTTATTTGACCGCCATCAATGTTTCAGCCGTAGGTAGATTGCTGGACATCGGCCTCCCGTATGATATATGTAAATATTAGGGGACATCTTACACACGGTCCCTGACCCCACACTGCAAAGCTTGTAATATGATGTAGTCTACCAGAGATAGATATACCTACACATAATAAAAAAAAAATACTTTTATAAACAACTACATCTAGACAGACCAAATACATGTTCGCCACAAGAAAGCTTGCCCTGGGTGGGAATCAAACTTACTCCTCTTTGGCTTAGGAGTCAGCGACACTAACCCCTGGGCTACCTAAGAAGACAGGTTGGAAGCGGCTTGCATCCCCGTAGATGCTGTGCGAGTTGATTAGATTTTATTAGATGAGCCTTGTGTTTACTTACAACGCATAACAGCTTTGCTTAAATTGAGTTTTAAAACCACCGAGTCAAATGTATTGGCATCTGTGACCATGTGAGTGGTTGCGCAGTAGTAATATATTCATATTATAATAAATAAATATTTGGGGACATTTCACACACGGCCTCTGACCCCAAACTAAGCAAAGCTTGTGATATGGCTGCCAGAGACTGATAAACTACTTACTTATACATATTTTTAAATACATACTTATATAGATAGTAACTAAATAACACCCAGACACAGAGCAAACACCTACGTTCATCACATAAATACTTGCCCTGGGTGGGGATCGAACCCACGCCTCTTTGACTCAATAGCTAGGGTCACTAACCACTGAGCCACCGAGGCAGTCAAATATATTCGAGGTGAAAGGAGAAGGGATTGCGTTGCGCAGCTTGAAGCTGACTTCACAGCCACAAGAAGTTTGATTCGTCATAAAGGTAACGTAAACAATGGCTTAAAATATAATGTGAAATTTTAGGCTTTAATACCGTAGCGTAGCACCTTCTTATCACGCCTTGAAGAAAAAATGTTAACTTTCTAAGACGTCATTGTCATGTCAGTCATGTGATGTACTGTCATTGTCATTTCAGTAGTTTATGAATGTCAAGTATAATGTGACCATTTGCCGCAGATTATTGCTATTTGAGCAGTGAGAGTTAGTCGTCATTGCTGACTAAATAATAGGTTATTTGACAACATTGAAAATATACTATTGATTGTGGTAATCCATAGTAATACAGATAATTGCCTGAAAAAGACATATTTCACTTTATTTAAACTAAAAATGTCTAATTTTCGCAAATCGCACGAAATAAAATACGATATAATTTTTATATTTTATCTGTGACGTGAACGCTCTAACAATGGTGGCAACTCTGGTGACGTTACATGCTAGTAAACAAGAATTTCTCGATTGACTGTTGTTTGTGTTGTGTTTTGTGTTTTTGGAGTAATTTTATTGGATTTGTAAGTTACTTTTAAAGTATTTTTTGTCAATTTTTAGATGTGAACTAGTGTATTTACTAGTATTAACTAATGTTATTTACTAGTGTGTGACGTCACAGACCGGCGCCATTACAGAATGTCGTTTTGGCGGTATTTTGAATACCTATTCTTTCACATTTGATTTTCATTGTTAATACATTAGATCTCTCGGAAATATAAATGTAGTGTGCTTATTATGTACTAACAAATAATTTAAAATGATTTCCAAAAACTAGTCAAATAGCCTATTATCATTTTGAACGATAACCATTTTAGGTATTGCAGAACATTTTTTTTCAAGATATAGGTTATATATTTGCTTATCAAAAAAATGCTGTATTTTTTGTATCAACTTTTGTATCGTACTTCAGTAGAGTAAACAGGTACTTACAAAATAGTTGTAGACTGTAATTTATTAACCTACGATAAAATGATCCAATAAAATAAACACTTTTCTACTTTCTTTATATTAGTTTTATTGATACCAGTTACCAAATAATGGCTTGAATGCTTCGAGCAAATATAAATACATAGATATTTGCTCGAAGCTTAAATGCAAATTTTTTTGGTATCTATAGGGTATGTTTATATGAATTTTATATAATAGTGTACTCAAAGAATCAATAATAGTCAACTTCTGGTTTTGATTTGAAAGATTTGTTTATCACTTATCAAGCTTATCGTAGACCCGTTGGCATTAGCACATTTTCTGTCACTTCTTGGCAATTTTACCAATTTATGACGGCCACACTGGTTTTTGTAGATTTGGTTGGTTTCTGCTGACGCGAAGGATGTTTTCGCGTTTTTAATTTTAAAACTCCTTTATTAATCGTAATTTAACTTTTAATTGCTCTAATATCTCCGGTGATAAGTGCTACAATAAGCCGTGGAATCGGCTCTAGTTTGTTTCCGTGAAAAATGTGGTGCAAGTGAAGTAACGTAAGATTCTATTATTAGTTTTTTTTTATGGAATTCATTGTGTTATAGTGTTAAATAAATTCGAAGTGGCGGGCAATATAATGGGGCAGAGTCCTAGCTCCGTGAGGAGCAAAAACCGGCGGCAACGGTCGTTTAGGAGCTTTGTGCGGCGGAGTAAACTAAACAAGTCGAGTTTGAGTCACACGTTCAGTTTGCCGCCGTCTGAGGAGTATCCTGAGCTGATGAACGTGAACAGTGCCACTGAGGAGCAGCTGATGACCCTGCCGGGGGTGAGTCGGCAGCTGGCTCGGGAGATCGTGCGCCACCGGCAGATGATCGGCAGGTTCAAGCGAGTCGACGACCTCGCTCTTGTCTCAGGTAATGAAACGTCAAGGTAAATTGTCATTTATTTATTTTAACTACCGAAACTTATCCGCGATCTGAGACCAATTATA
The DNA here is from genome assembly GCA_949316475.1 of Hypomecis punctinalis. Classification (NCBI taxonomy): domain Eukaryota; kingdom Metazoa; phylum Arthropoda; class Insecta; order Lepidoptera; family Geometridae; genus Hypomecis; species Hypomecis punctinalis. Next base: position 23,489,317 of record OX438799.1, on the reverse strand, counting down.
AGTTACTTTGTAGCTATCAGTGCAACAATCAAAGAAAATATTTACTCCTAGTAACAATTTCTGAACAGATCAGAAATTCAGTATTTTCAAAGATATATTTGAACATAGAAGCATAAATCTTGAATATTGTTTGAAGTTTGAGTAAGATGATACTTAATTTTTGCTACATTTATTAATAAGTTCTTTATACTTTGTTAAATAAGTAAAATATGTCTTATTGTTTTTCACAAACTTCTTCTCAGTCGTATTCTTCATTACTGAAGGTCGTGTCTAATCTGGAGCGATTTGATCTTGGATCCTGGATTTAAACCTTATTGTTTTCACAAACAATAAGGTTTAAATTGAAAATTTCAATAAAGTACCTAGTAGATTTTTATTATCTAGAATAAAGTTCTCTAATTCAGGCATGTTTTTAAAAATGAAAATATATTCAAATATTGCCAAACTCATTTATGTGTACAGCGCCTATCATCCACTAAATTTGTCTATAACATATTCATTTATTTATTGGTTTATAGGCAAGCAGTGTTTACTGATGTGCCTATATCAGTATTTCTATGATGTAAAATTATATCAAAGAGAGAATCAGGATTGAAAACCAATTTTCTTTTTTTAGGTATAGGTGCTGACAAATTAGAACTACTAAGGCCAGAAATATGCACAAGTACAAGAAAACAAATATCACGGGCGAGCTCATGTACGCAATCTTTGGACAGTGTGCGAGTGCCTTTCGAGAACAGACTATGTTCTGTCAACTCCTCCAGTGTATTCCAGTTACAATGTATACCTGGCTTAAACCAAGAAATAGCGGCCAACATTGTAGACTACCGAAACAAAAAAGGTCCGTTCAAATCATTGGATGACTTAATAAAAGTAAGAGGAATGGATATCATAAGACTAAGTACTGTCAAGCAACATTTAAGTTTAGAACCAAGAAAATGTGAGAGCGTACAGCATTTAACAAATGGGCACGTAAATGGCTGGACAGATGTGAATGAATTCATACCGAATGGTGTCTCGAGTACACCAAAATCGCCGCATAGAAAAAGCTTGTCAATGCCTATTAAGTTTCCTTTGACGTTGCCAAATGGATTTGCAGCTGCACCATTGAACGATATTATGGATCTATTAGCAGCATATTCTCATAGGCCAATAGTCGAAGAAGTATTTACTTATGAAAGGAATGGAATGAGGTGCTGCAGGCTTGCGTCCTGGAACCTTCACCAGCTTAGTATAGATAAGATAACAAACCCGGGAGTGAGAGAGGTCATTTGCAGGACTATTTTGGAAAACAAGTAAGTTATTACTCAATATTAAATTTTAACAAGAAAAATAATATTCTATTGAAAAAAGATTGAAGATTATGTTTTCATTCATAATTTTTTTTTAAGATAACTCACAATTTAGCTTCCAATCTAAATAAAATATTGTCCTCGCTCATTGAAATATAACAACTATCCAGGACTCTGATTCCTTATCGAAGTATTGTAACTTGCTAAGCATTTTTTAACTGTTGAGCATTTCTTCTAAAATTAATTATTATGTTAATTTAATTAAAATGAAATAAAAATGGAGCTTAAGTTATAATGTTGAAAATTCATTATACCCCAAATTCTTAAAAATAATACTTGGGGCATCTTTTCATAGAGAATCGCCTTGGCATAATGAACTTATTTTATCATGTTTGCCTTTATCAAAAATGAATGTTAGATTATCATTAGATTATAACATGTGTATTAATTTTTTTCGAGGTGAGAACTGACCCTGAATTTTATCACATAATTCCCATTCATGTGTAGATTACATACTAATTTATTATTAATTTATTGCACAGTCTAATGTTATCTGCCAAAAGATTCTGTTGTCAAGCGAAATAATGATAAAGGATATAGTTATCAATTTATTATGTAGGTACATTGTACTCATACATTATATGACAGCTTATTTCGTATGACTGTAATTGGTACAACTCTATGTACGTCACAAAGAAGATTTTGAATGTGGGCTCAGATTATGTATGGTAAATGTGAAGAACTAAACAAAGGTACTTAATGCTTAATTTAAATGGATTTTTGTTCAAGGCCGCCATCACACTGCCATATTTTACAATCAATGTCAAAAGACAGTAAGATCTGAAAACATGAAATTCCTTTAAATTGTGATTTTAACAGGAAAATAATTTTTCAAAACAAATCAAGCAAATAATAAATTAAATACTGTACCAGGTAAATGATCTAAGCTTGATATATTTTTACATCATCTCTTTTTATATGTATGTATGGGTTCTTCACAAATTTTATAATTAACTGTAATTTTACAATTACAATTTATTTTGTTAAGCTGTAAACACTCATTGTTTACAGCTCTTCTTTCCATTTTACTACGTAAAATCTCAGTTATTTTTATGTCTGTCTGGACAGAGAGGCTGATTGTCCCAAAATTCAATGTTATAGAGGCAAAGCGGGAACACCCTGTATAATTATTTGGGTTTACACTTTACAAGGTATAGTCAATTTTATAAATGTGGCCAAAAATACTACCTTGCAGCACTCTGCTGCACAACAACCAACACTACCTTGGTGCACAGAAAAACAGCTGTGACATGGGTTTTCAACACTTTTAAAATTTTTATGATACATCATTTTATAATGCTAGATTTTAACTAAAACCGAAAATTGTATAGTTTTTCTACAATAATATGCTCTTTTTACTGATTTACAAATGTAACATTTTATACATTTTAAGATTGAGCCCGTCATACTCTAAAAAAGTACTACAATTTGCCTTGCTATTACATCAAAAAAGGCATGTTTTATATGTAACATTAAATTCTTATATCCATTGGGTTAGAGACAAAATATAACCAAGGTTGCTCTGCCAGTTGACAAGGAAAACAGGTGAATAAACTTAGTTTTTGCTCAGCAAAATAAACATAATTAAACAAAAATCCTTGGCAGTAAAGAAATAACTGATAACATCAAGACAATATACCCTCTTTTACTGCGGCAAAACCATATGTTTCGACTGTTTTACTTATTCCAGTTTTCATGATTGACGAAAAATATATGATAATTGTATTTTTTTTAAATTTTAATTTCATTATTTCACACACTCTGTACTAAATTTTAGTAAACTTTCGTCCAACAGAGAACATTTTCTGACTGTTGTTGATTGAATCTAAAAGTACTTATATCCATCATGTTCACTGCTGGACATAGGCCTCCCCTGTAATAGATCCATTAATTTCGAATTGCAAGCGGGTTGCATCAGCGATCCTGCGATCTTATTGAGGTCCATCTCTTGCCGATGCATGTGTTGCACTAGAGAACTTACGACCCCATCGGTTATCACTTCATTAGTCGACCGTTTTATGTACCCTGGCCACTGCCATTTCAACTTGCCGATCCTCTGGGCTATGTCGGAAATGTCAAACAATATGCCTTGTAGCTTATTTCATAGGTGCCAAGAAGTATATGTACATTCCGATTCGGCCTATATGTAAAAGGGGTTTGAACATTTGTGGCATAACCACCCGCCCCCATTTTGATTTTTCTTTCAGTTTTCCCGCGCACGATGTTTTTAGTATATACGAGTAAGGGGCACTTATACACATAATAAATATTTCTTACTATGGTACCCTAAAGCGTCACGTTCTCGAGATATTTGGATGTAAAGATCGCTGTACGAGAACTTTGCCATCTTTACATCCAAATATCTCGAGAACGTGACACTTTAGGGTATCATAGTACTGACATCTATTGTTTGTATAAGTATCCCCAACCCATATAAACTACTTTAATTGCGCGCGGAAACTTAAAAAAAAAACAAAATGGCGGCGGGTGGATATTGCAGCTTCCATACAAAAAAGTTCAAACCCCTTTATATGCCTATTTATCCCCGTATTTCCTGGGCAGGTTATCACTAATAGCCATCCAGGACGTGGTGAACGAGGCAGCGTTGAAGATCATTTGCGATGAGCTGAACTCTCCCGCGCTGCGCCGCGTGCGAGAGTGGAAGGCGAACTCGCACCGCTGGGAGTACGCCGTCTCCGAGAGGACGGAGGGGTGAGAATACTCATGTTTTTGTTTGTTTACATTTACAGCTGTTAGGTTTGACATAGGACGTAATGTACTGTGCCGACCTTTTTAATTGTCCACTGCTGAACATAGGTAGGCCTATGTTCAGCAGTGGACGAAGAGTGATTGGATCTATTACGCTTACTCAGTGCGAGTTGTGCGTTGTATAGGATTAGGAGGTTGTATTGGATATACTTTTTTGATAACTTGGCTTACTGTTGCCAAGTTTACTTACTGCGTGGTTTAGCTCTATTCTATCTGCTAAATGGTACCAACTTTTAGATACGGGCTGTTCCTAACTTTATCCAACATCTTTTCAAGGAGTCTTGTAAGATTATGTCGTAACAAACGGCTTATGTTGTACGACTTTTAATAACTCGTACATACACAATAACAGATCAATGCTCTCGTTCATGTAAGATGGTCATACTCTTATGAAACATTGCTTAGGGTAGGTATCTACTTTTCTCTACAAATATTTTTTCGCGTCCATTTTATGCTTTAGCTCTAACAACAACATTGAACCTGTAATTCTTCCTTGCGGTACACCATCGAAATTTACCCACATTAGACATTCCAATAACAATTCACGCGTTTGAGGGCGAAAGCACTGAATAAAATATGCCCCGTGCCATCATTTAGGTCAAAGAAAGAAATTACCTTACTACAATATCAAAAAAGGTGTTTCGTTAGTTAATGGTCGTAGGTATAAATTCAAAGAAAATAAATTGATTTTACATTGGAAACAGTAGTGGCTTCAATTACATCAATTGACTTGTTTTTTTTTCCTACTGTTTGGAAGGCATTTCTCGTGACTTGTGTTACTTAGACTAGAACAACTAATTTTATGTAGACATTTATCTGTCTGTATCCGTTTAGATCTTAATTACATAAGAAATTGTAATACGGTTTTCTTCTCTTCGCCATATTTTGTATTGGCGAATGTAACTAAAGTATTAAGGCGGGCTCTTCACAGGTATTTTCAAACCTAATAAAGGGTTCCAAAACCTCTTTATACGCCATTTTTTTTGTTGACAGTTTTTATAAGTTTAATGCTCAAGCCGGTTGAAAAGCCATTAAGCTAATTAAAGCAAAGTATTGATAACAGAAATGAAACTATTTAATTTATTATAGATGTTTTTCTTCAAGTTAGAAACATTATGTAGGTTCGAGTATAATTTGCTACCGTTTAAAGCCAGGGGAGTAACTAACTCGCTAGTAATTAAATACAATCTCCATTACTACATATGTATTATTATATCAATCACTACTATCAGTCTAGGTAGGTAATATAATAGGAACGAAATCTGAAATCATTTAATGATAGATGATAGTACGGGCACTCGATTCGATATTCACTTGTAATCTATAAGTACTTACACTGGTACATACCTTCTATTGTTCATTGGACGAAATCAATCGATACGCCATCACGTGGGGCTCTCGTGGCCAGATAACACCACCACCAACTGCTCGTCAGTTTTCAGGGAGGGAGCCACTGTTCTGATTAGTAGAAAAAAGTGACCAACCGCCGTAGATGTTATCTAGTTCCAGAGGTTGGCCAATGGTAAAGATTAGTGGTCACCGTGTACAGTTTCAAGTAATTTTACGACAGCTGTAAGATTTAATTTTCAATTCAGCAAAAATAATTGGAAATACATTTTTAAATCATCGTCGTCGTTTCAGTCATATGACGTCAACTGTTACACAGATAGGTTGGAAGTGGGTCGCGGAAAATACATACATATTTTCATAATAGGCATGATGACAAAAAAAAACATTATTATAGTTAGTCCGTAAGTTAGATTATCAAAAAATATTAGATACGTATATTTTCCTTTGTCAATCAAATAACAAATTTAATGACAAAGATAAACTTCGTCAAAGTTTGGGAGTGGGGTTCGTGACGTCATCTCTCTTACAGAAGTCTATACATTTGTATGGCACTTGTGACGTCACGCTGAACTTTGACGAGCTATATCTTCATCAATTTACGATTAATTGACGAAAGTAAAACTACGTGTCTAATATTTTTGATAGTCTATCTGACGAAGTAATTATATTTTTTAATCATGCCTATTCCAGTAAAGAGGCTAATTTTTAAACCTAACAAATGAATGACAAAAGCAACATTATGATCTCATCAACGAATTAAATGTGTTGTGTACTATTACTATGGTGTGTTCCTTGTTATGTATGAAAAATACGTATAATATAAAATTAGGATTTCCTCCAGATAAACCACGTACCAATGCGAATGACTAACACTGTAAAAGAGTACGTTCAGTACACGATTAGTGCACCATTATCATGTCATAAATTTTACAATTATTATTTATTGATATGTAGTAAACGCTGTTGCAATAACTGAACTAAAACATTTCGAAAAGATACATTACCAGTTTTTTTGTATACGTATGTTACACGATTGCAGTGTTACGCACACACACAAACACACACACACACACACACACACACACACACACACACACACACACACATACACAGCTCTCCCTTACTAAAAACCTACTAACTTTAGATCTAAGTAAACAATTCTGTGTAACTAAGATTATTATTTTTTTTTTGTCAGCAGTCATTGTAAGTAGGAAGGTACTGGCTCTTATAATACAGGTTTTGACCTAGCATAAGGGCCAGGGAACCAAGATATCAATTGTGCTACTTAATTGGACAAATAAACGATTTTGTATTTGTATTACTCCGCCAATCGTGAACCGATTTTGATGATTCTTTTTTTGACCGACGAACCATACTAAAATATTATTAATACAATTCGACGCGTATTTTTTTGACCGACGAACCACCGGAGGAGATATACAATTCGACGCGTATTTTTTTGACCGACGAACCACCGGAGGAGATATACAATTCGACGCGTATTTTTTTGACCGACGAACCACCGGAGGAGATATACAATTCGACGCGTATTTTTTTGACCGACGAACCACCGGAGGAGATATACAATTCGACGCGTATTTTTTTGACCGACGAACCACCGGAGGAGATATACAATTCGACGCGTATTTTTTTGACCGACGAACCACCGGAGGTGATATACAATTCGACGCGTATTTTTTTGACCGACGAACCACCGGAGGAGATATACAATTCGACGCGTATTTTTTTGACCGACGAACCACCGGAGGAGATATACAATTCGACGCGTATTTTTTGACCGACGAACCACCGGAGGAGATATACAATTCGACGCGTATTTTTTTTTTATGCATAACCACGCATAACTTTTTGCATAGTGGTCCGATTTCAATAATTCTTTTTTTATTGGAAAGGGTATACTTCGAAATTGGTCCCATTTCAATTTTATCGAAATCGGCTGAGCTATTTTTATGTAATAATGAATATATAAATAACAACAATAATGTGAAAAATGCTCCATCGATCCGTGCGAAATATTCGCGAATTCTGTACACGGGTGAAGTCGGTCATGCTAATTTTTGCAAAAAATAATCTTGTCTCGTACATAACACGAGATGATATTTCAGTGGTTGTCCCTTGGTCCCGTCCCATGGTCCCTGGTTTGGTACGAGGTTATACTTCAGTGGTGGTGGTGTATATTTAATCGAAATCGGTTGTGCCGTTTTTAGCGAAAACTAATTATGTTTAAAATGTACGCTGAGGCTCTGCAATTGATCTAAAAGCTAGCTACTTGAAATTTGTGTTCGTAGTTACATAAATTAAACCATTAATGTACGGTACATTAATGGGATTTCAATTTCTAAACTATTAGAAAATAGAAGTCTGCAATTATAGATATTTACTCTTGTACTGTCATCTTGTAATGCCCCTAAACGGAGAAATCAGTGTTTAAGTACGTTTGCACTTAAGGCCCATCTGTCTCGGTCAGCGCGCGAAAATCAATTTTTAGGGTTCCGTACCTCAAACGGAAAAAACGGAACCCTTATAGGATCACTTTGTTGTCCGTCTGTGTGTATGTCAAGACTCTTTATCTCGGGAACGCGTAAAGATATCGAGTTGAAATTTAAACTGTATACGTATATCTATAGTCTCTTGCAGTTGTGTAAATGAGAAACCTCTCAGTTATCGTTTAAAAAAGTTAGAGCCGTTTATGTCGTAAAAAAACCCCATATTTCGACACTCACAAAAATCAAAACCTACAGGGTACTTCCCGTTGACATAGAACTATGAAATTTGGCGAGAAGCATTGTCTTAGAGTACACATATAGGAATAAATCTGAAAACCGTGCATTTTTATAAAAATCACAAAAAATAGGGCCTCAAAATTCACAAAATATGGGTTCAAAATTCATAGTGAGTAAATCGTTTCATGTAAGGATTGTAAGGTATCATATAAAAGAACTTCATTAGCACATGCTAAAACAGGTTTTTAATTATTTTAACAATGTGTTATTTTCAATGTATGACGAGAAAGGTGAAATAAAAAAGCTTTTTTGTCGATGGTTTTAGTATAGAGATTTTAACAACTTACTTTCAAATTTTGTGAAATTTTTTGGATTTGTTTGGAACCCTCGATGTGCGAGCCTGACTCGCACTTGTCCGGTTTTTTTTGGGTGTGTTGCTTTTTACAGACAAAACAAAAATTCATATAGCGACCATGAATAGGTAGTGTTTACAAGTTACATACCCCTAAAAACCAAATTAGAGGTCAGTTTATGGACGATAATGCATCAACTAATTTTTACCTGAGTTTTTAGTTAGTGGACTCTTGTGCATAAACAAGCCACTATTTTAGTTTCTAGGTGCATATACCTCGTTAACAATATCTATGCATGGCCGCTAAATTAGTTTTTTTTACTTACAACGAGCAGTAAATACTCTGTAAATACCAAAAAAATGATTTGCGCGCGCAGACCTAGTGAATTCACCTAAAGTACTTGTTGCTTGATAAATAGCTGAATACGTACTTAAATATGTACAGCAATACCTAAAGAACACAAGAATAGAAAATAAATAATACACGACCTCGAGCCATCGGATAATCTCAGTTTGTTATGGTTATCTTATTTTCTTTCCTTCATACAAGTTTATTTTTGTTGTTTTCGTTAAGATAAGATAAATTTTATTGCAAAAACTTACACTAGGTACACAATTTTAAGTAGCTCTGCCTTTTGCGTTAGTTTAAAACTGTGTTGCAAAAGGCAGTGTCTTCCAGATGGATCAAGTGATTTTGCAAGTACAAACAAACCAAGTCACTATACAATACAAGAATGAGCGTTTGCATTAGTGTGTGTGTGTGTGTGTGTGTGTGTGTGTGTGTGTGTGTGTGTGTGTGTGTGTGTGTGTGTGTGAGTGAGTGTGTGATGGTGTATAAGCGCGTGTGCATATTCTTACGTGCGGTGAGCATGAAACACTGCAATACTCAAGATCTCTTAAGAGTCAGGGTTTGCAGTGTTTATTTGCATGATTGTAGTTAGTGTTAATATATTTTTTTAAGTAGATTTTCAGTCTCATTGTAGTTAAACATTGATAGCCAGTTAAAAATTTCTCTTTTAAGTTTGTAGAGTAATAATGGCTTCATGTTTTCTTTAGCATTAAATACATTGTACAGTTTCGGAGCCAAGTGAACATAGCTTCTCCAGGCGACTTCACTGCGGTAAGTAGGAACAGGACATAAGTCCAGCCTTTTGTTAGTTACCTTTTGGTTAGGTATAAGTTAAAAACATTTATTACGTCATTTAGATTGTATAAAATTGATATATTGTTTGCTCTTAGGTGACACCTTTTTAAACGTTTTCCTGTAGAGAAAACCTGTTTTATTGAAGTTTTTTCATGGTCGGAGAGTTTAAACGATGTTACATAGCATTAACCTATGAACCATGACGTATACCATTTTTGACTATTGTTGATTTTTCAAAAACAACTCGGGTAATTTAAATGGGACGACGAGAATGGGACAAAGGTACTTATAGAAACATGCAGCCGAATTGAGAATTTCCTTTTTTGAAGCCGGTTGTAAATGGATTTAAGGTATTCAATCTATTCAGTCTGTTCTACCTACTGCTGGGTACAGGCCTCCACTCTTTCTTGCCAAACTTTTCGGTCATATGCCAGCCTCATCCATTGCTTTCCGACATGTTTGATGACATCATCTCACATTAGAGTCACACGTCCTTCACTTGGGTGCCTCGGTAACTGCCTTGGACTACCTAACCAGGTGCCGTCCGCATCTCCACTTTGCGTGGCAATGCCTGAACATACGTTCTACTACTTTAAGGCTACTATCACAGAGAAATCACCAAATTATTTATTTTACATGATGTAGTTGCCTTACTTTAAAAAAAAAAATAGTGTTATTATTGTAAAACAATAAAAATGAATATATTTATGAACTGAAACAATGACATCCCCCGCGTTCGCCCTAAAAATCAGTACGTGGTGAATCGTGTCTCTAGACCTTTGTGATAGCCCTCTTAAGGCATTGCTTCAGTTCAATTATGAACAATGAACGAAGTAAGTGTACTTAAAAAGTACGACAATATTGCATCAACAAACATAGATGTGAAAAGTTGAAAGACATGTTTAAAGTCTTGGCTGTCAGCGTGCGAGTATGATATCATATCTGCAGTAATTCTTTAAATATTTGCAGTCCGTCTGCACTGCGGAGTCTGCCCTACAGATAGACGGCATCGCTACTCTTTATGCATATTAACTTTTTATACAGGGTTATTGGTAATTAAATAGCATTTTTTTAGGGGCTTATTCTGTACATCAAAGCTAACAACATATGTTCTGTGACTTTTGTCAAAACTCAAAAAAAAAACAGCTGTTCCATACATTTGTCGAGGGTGAACAATTTTTTCTATTCGTAGATAGCTCTTTATTGTTCCTTTATTCGTCGGTTGTTTCAGCCGTAGGGTATGTAGCGTATGTTTAGGTAATGCTGGTCATAGGCCTCTTCAATAGATATCCAACAAGACTGGTTGGAAGTAGCTTCCATTCCGTAGTAGGTGGACGTCCTATGTTGCGCTTACCGGTACGTGGTCTCCACTCGAGAACTATTCGACCCCATCGGTTTCAGTCCTCCATACTATGTGCCCTGTCATCTGCCTTTATCGTTCGTTAACTTAAAATACAGAAAAATTTATTCGAGACAAAACAATTAGGTACACAGAAACAAAACACGAAAACAACTAAAAATAGAACATAGTTCTTTTACGGATCTCTTCATTTCTGGTTCAATTTCGCGAGCATACCCTAGCCCTTTCTATAGCTCGTTGGGCTACTTGGAGCTTACTACTAAGGTCCATAGTGAAAGACCAAGTTTTGATACTGCATTATTCACAGCAAACGAATACGTAAGTCTTCTTTGAAGAGTTTGAAGTTTACTATCTATTCAATCGTATCACTCGTCGAGTAGCTTCAATGAAGTAGTCGAAGCAAATTGTCAAGTTAAAAGTATTATCGAGAAAACTACGATCCGATGCAAAATGGCGATAGAGCACGCGGGCTTGATAACAATCTTCGTGCTATTATACAACAAATTTATTTCTTCATTACAAACAGTTATCCCTGAGAATATTATTTTTTTCCATAACAAAACAACGTTAAGGGGATAACATCGCATAGGTTCTTTTTCACTCAATATTATTATCTATTATTAAGCAATGTTCTTCACGGTCAGTATTTGGATGGGTGACCATAGGTGGCATATTCCAACTGAGCGCTACCGAGGCTCGGATGACGTTGTTTTAACCGTTTATCCATGTCAGAAGCCTTCAGGCGGCCTCTAAAAATTCTGACACCAGGGATAGCCGCCCAACCAATACGAACTTACTTACGAGCCACCATCCAATCTCAAAACTGACTTTTCTCCATCAAACCTTGAAAAAATATAAAATACACAATATTCTCAAAACTATACTGTAGGGGAATCAATAACTCGAAACACAATTCAAAAAACTTCGCTCGATAGAAATTAAATGCGAAGATACCGCTTTTTAGAAAAAAAAATATGATTTCTAAGAAAGTTTATTGCATTTTTGGGCACTTTTCTACACGTTAACAATTTTTTTTAATCTGTTATTTATGCTTATGAATCGAACATAAAATAAAAAAGCTTTCATCCATACAATTAAGTGGCAATGTCAATTTTATATTGATTTTTAAATGCAAAAATCGGGCGAAACCGGGGGCGTATTGGTCTTCACCCGCTCATTTACGCTGATACTAATTTGTAAAACCAAGTGGTTGCCGTATGTGTACAGTCCGAATCGAGCTTCTTGAAATGTGAAGAAGTGAAGTTGAAGTGCGTGAAGTTAACTTCAAGCTGCGCGAAACCCAATCTTCGTACAGCTGTTAAGCGAGCTACAGTCAGAATTGGGTTTTGCGTAGCTTGAAGCTTACATCACAGCCGCCAAGAAAGTTGATTCAGTCTGTAAAATTCAACGTATTAAAAAATGGTGCTTGTGAATCCATTAGAAATATTCTAGGATGTAGTTATGCTTCTCGCTTTGAGAAACATTTACAATGGGACCAAATCTTTAATCGTGATAAATATATACACGGTTATTGGTAATCAATTAGCATCCTTTAAGGGCTTTATTCTGTACATCAAAACTAACAAGTCACATGAAAAAATGTTAGTTTTGATGTACAGAATAAGCCCCTAATAGGATGCTAATTGATTACCACTAACCCTGTATAATTATATATAAGCTGCTCCATACGTTCTATCGATAGTCGATAGAGAAATGAAAATGCTTACTCCTAGCGGACCGAACTTCTTTTATAGAACATCTAATCTTTTTTCGCGATTTCGGGGTTGATCCTATAGCAAAAGTAGGTCATAGTGATGAGTACAATAATATTCCAAAAATATGTCGTCGTTTAGAGAAACGAACCCGGTCTATAATGTATTAGAGATATAGAATGAAAATAAATCGCGAGTTAGGCCTTAATAACAATCAGTTGTGACTTTTTCCACAACGTTAATATTATAGTAATCGAACAGAAACCCGATTGCACGCAAGCTTTAGGGTCGCTAAACTCGCAATTTCAAACTAAACTACTGAACTTTGTCGAGGCCTGGCGGGCAACCGTAATGCTGCTACACACTTGGCCAAAACACGCCAACAACATAATATGTACCTATTATATAAGCGTTGTTTTGCAAAGTGCAAGAGCTTTTGAAGGCGTATTTATGGTTTTTGCGATCAACTTTTGCTATGGGGCTAACTGCGAAATTGCGAAAAAAGGCTCCTGCTCCATGTTGACGAGATTTAATGCCGGTTTGTAAGGTCCCGGTTGTTTTAACCGTTTAGCCATGTCAGAGGCCTTCAGGCGGCCTAAAAACTCTGACACCAGGGCTAGCCACCCGGCCTATACGAACTTACTTACTTAATGTAGGTAGGTACTATTTGTATAGAACAATTATGTAATGATTTTATTTTCGCGATTTCGCATTTGATTCCATTGCTAAAGTGACGAGCGAATCTCAAACGAGTAGTTTTATTAAGTGTTTCTTAGCGATCACCGAAGTTAAGCACCGTACGGCACGATCAGTCCCCGGATACCCATCCGGAGTGTTCAGTTGCAAATGCCAACCGCGGTTCAGTTGCAAATGCCAACCGCGGTTACATTTGCAACTGAACGCTGCCGTGACTTGGGTGACACGTTAAATTGTAGGTTCCGGTTGGTTTAACCGTTTAGCCACGTCGGAAGCATTCAGTAGTCATCAGGTCTATACGAAAAGTCTTTACTTAGAACTGATTTACGTTAACCAGTAACCACCTTGACACGACCTAGAGAACTATTTCTATCCAACGCATAAACAGAAACAAAGAAACCGAATACATTTAGATAAAGTTAAAATACAAAACAATTATTCAGTAGTCATTAAAAATGTAATACAAACAAAGCTGAACTTTGACACTTATTACAAGCATCGTAAAGTAAACATTAGGTCTCGACGATAACACACATGTTATCAAACAACGGTAGAGGCATAACAATAGTTGTATTATCTGAGTCATAGTGCCACTGGAGCTGGTCAAAAATAACTTTATTATAAACTAGCTTCTGTCCGCGGTTTCGCCCGCGTGATATTTGCTATTTTACTACGTTTTATACGTTAAAATGTAGGTCCCGGTAGTTTTAACCTTTTAGCCATGTCAGAAAGCTTCCGACGGCTTAAAAACTTGACACCAGGGCTACCCACCCAGGCATACGAACTTACTTATTTACACGCGACCATTATTTCTTTTGAACCGCCTTCCAAAAAGGAGGAGCTTCTATGTTCATCTGTATGCATTTTTTGTGTATATTCATCGAATCAAAACCGTAGTATTATTATATCTTCTTTGTCAAAACATTCTTTTTTAGTTCGAAAGGGTATTCTCGTACTCCCGAGGTAAATTTTAACGAAATCACGTACTCCCGAGGTAAATTTTAACGAAATCAACAATAATATTTGAATAATAATAATATTTGAATTTGGATAATGTAAAAATTGTATACATCAATTAAGTCGGATTTGTCATTTTTTGGCGAGAAATAATTATTCCAAATCACTTTCTGATCTTTAAACTATATTCATGCAAAAAATGAAATCAATCCGTTGCTCTGTTGCTGCGTGAAAGAGTAACGGACCGCCAAACTCATTTTTAGATTTATAGTATTACTAACTTTTGTTCGCGGCTTCGACTGCGTGATATTTTGATGTTTTATCCCCTAGTACTGTATCAGCCTTTTTCAATAGTCCACTGGAGGACGTAGGCCTATCCACGAAGGGTGGTTGGGCCATTTCCACCACGCTGGCCCAATGCGGGTTGGTGGATTCACATACGCCATCGAATTTCTTTTACTGACATATGCAGGTTGCCTCACGATGTTTTCCTTCACCGAAGAGCCAGCGGTGTTAAATTCCGTACATAAATTCTAAAGAACTCATTGGTACGGGACCGGGATTTGAACCCACAACCTCACGATTGTAAGGCGGGTATCACTACCACTAGGGCACCACGGCTTATCCCCTAGTAACATAGTATTATTTTTCCGGGGAGTAACCTGTCACTCTCCGTCTTTCAAACTATTTGTAAAAAATTTAATCAATCCGTTGCTCTGTTGCTGTGTGAAAGAGTAACAAACTAACAAACACAGTTTAGAATTTATAATATTAGCAAGGATAATGTATTCATGGAATAACTAGTTTTATTTTCCTGTAAAACAGATCTAAATGTGTGAATGACTAGAAATAAAATTACTAAATCATCTATTTTAATTCAGTATTTGAGGAAATCGGTTGTTTGGATTATATATGAACAACGCGACGAATAACGGACGAATTATATTGATTCAAATTTAAAAAATATCATAGATAAGGGAAAATCTTGAAAAAATTAATGAACCGGACAACATTTTTAAAAGTGACCGGCTTTATTAAAAAAAAACTTACAAATTACCCACCAAAAAAAGTTTAAAAATTCGAATGCTCTGAATTATCAGCGACAACACCCCATTATTTTTTACGAATAAAATAGCCACATCACTTTTCTATTTTACAGACCGAGAAGTTACTTTTTTTAATGTGTATATTATGAGTAACTAATTAAAAACTCACTGCCGCCCGCCGCTTTGGCGCGATTCTGTCGAGCCTCAAATTTTACGCGGTCGGCGTAAAATTTGTCCGAGTGAAGGGGCGCGATATTCGATTTTTGAGAAACAATAGTTTATCAATGCGTCACCTTAAATGGAAATTAGGCAGGAACATTGCAGTGGTCCAAACTACGCTGCCATTGATAGTGCTTAATAATTGAATACTGTAGATATGTGGACACGCCAATGTCATATCAATGATAATAATAAAATATGTGCTAAGTATAATTATGTATACATTATAAATTTACGGCGAATCACATTCAGTACTGTTGAATTAAAATATATTTTACACAATCACAACTATGAAATCTACAAAAAACATTACTAATTGGCATGATAACTGGGTAAAAATCATTGTAATTATTCCGTTAGTTCGATTATCAAAAAATATTAGATACTTACGTATTTTTTCTTTTGTTTCTATCAAACAATAAACAAAGATAAACCTTGTCAAAGTTCGAGTGTGGGGGTCGTGACGTCTCTTCTCTGTCAAAAGTCTATACTTTTTGTAGTCTGATCGTGACGTCACGCATTTGCTATCTTCATCAATTCTTGTGCTCTGTCTCAGACTAAATATTTTTTGTCATCTAGCCTATTCTCTTGAAAGTCGATACAATCCAATTCATGCTTTATAGTGTCCAACAAGTGCCTTGGGCGAAACATTTCGCATCTTAAAGCAAAAAGAAGATAAATACTACGCCTAAAGGCTGATCTCAATATCTAGCGCCCAAATTATATTCTTACAATATTATTTAGGGCTATCCTCAACTGGTGCACTAAGCCGAATTTTGTCGATTCTGAGTTGCAATTTTGTATGGAACATCTGATTTTTTTTTTCATAATTATAGTTACCTCCTTTCGACATAGTAGTGTGGTGAATCAAACTAATAAGTCCATTTTCATGTGTATTTAGTCACTATAAAATATGATACATTAGTTTCTTAAAATAATTATCACAGTTCGTGTTGACAAAGAATATGTGCTTTCGCCACGAGGCGCAAATCGAGAATGATCTCACCGAAAGATTAATATTTTTACATCTCTTCAGTTTCTTTTCTCGTTTCCTGATTGGCTGTTTTAAAACTACGCCGGAAGCAGTTCTTATTGGATAAAATGCAGCTGGTTGTTAAATCGGCCAATCATAAACCAGACAAATGTTACCCTTACAAGTACTAGAAAATATGATTCGACATATTATATTTAAAAACCAGATCTAAATTTGGTGCAACGATTAAAAATCATGACAGTAGGTACAGGGTAAGTAATGTATTCAATCTTCCATGTCTGAAAGGGTGCTTTCTAAACTCATTTTTTCTACTATTACAAAGTAAATATTGCAAAGTGGAACCAGATGACCAGACTGTGTACAATAGCTCAAAAAATCCAAATATGGTAAATAAATACGCAGAGTAAAACAACCACATTGAATGCTTAATTTGAATGAAATTTTATATTTTATAATTTGATTTCTGTTCAAGCCCGCCATCACGCCGCCAACAAGCAATGTCAAAAGATAATAAAAACCCGAAAATATGATATTTTTAATGATTGTTTTGAAAAGAAATAATAGAAAAATAATAATCATCATCATAATAAATAAATAAATAATAATCATTATCCATAATTATTTTTTGCAAAAAATTGTATGACCGACTTCATCCGTGTACAGAATCATTACATAGTATAAAACAAAGTCGCTTTCCGCTGTCTGTCCCCATGTATGCTTATATCTTTAAAACTACGCAACGGATTTTGATGCAGTTTGTTAGATAGCGTAATTCAAGAGAAATGTTTATATGTATAATACACCTGTGCGAAGCCGGGGCGCATCGCTAGAACGCAAATATTATGCACGGATCGATGTAGCATTTTTCACTTTATTGTTGATTTATCAAAAATGGCTCAGACGATTTCGATAAAATTGAAATGGGACCAATTTTAAAGAGTAAAAAGTAGTGTAATGAAGGAGTGGAATCTGCCCCACCAGTGGGGCGCTTTGGTGGGGCAAAGTGGAAGCACTCATTTTAAAGTATACTCTTTCCAATAATAAAGTATTATTGGAATCGGACTATTATGAAAAAAGATATGCGTGGTTATACATAAAAAATATACGCGTCGAATTGTATACCTCCTCCGGTGGTTCGTCGGTCAAAAACAAATAAAGCAAATAATTAAATACTGTACAATGGCCTAAGCTAGATATATTTTTGCATCATCTCTTTTTTCTACTCTAAAATGTTTGTTCCAGTCCTCATCTGGGCTTCGTATACGAGTCTTCCAATCGAGGGATCATGGTAGAAGACATCCAGCTCGACCAGGTCTGCTTGCTGACTGAGGTGCCTGAAGCGAGGAGACTGGTCACGGAGCTGTCCACGTTCAGGAGTGACAGGGTCACGATATATGCTCAAGGTAAATTAGTGCTATTGATATTTTTATTTCAGAACCTGTAAGAACGAAAACGTACAAGCAAAACATACTTAGTAGTAAAAAAATACCGCGATCGCAGGATTTGAACCTGTATCTTCGTTCCGTTCCAGACTTTTTATTTTATTAAGCTAGATCGTATGCCGACGCCCACGCTTGCAACGGTATTTCCCAAGATGCCGGTTTAAATCCTGCTGACGCGGCAAATTTTTGAAAGGTTTATCACTAAAATAACTCCTTAAGATATACCTAGCGTGGAAAGCACTATCAAAATGCTTCATTGGATTCAAACTTACTAGTACGCTAAATACGGGGTAGAAATCAAGCTGAATGGTGAATTTCCCTATCTATTCAAGATTCAAAATCGTGATTAGGATAGATTAGTTATTAAAATTGTTAATAGGTAGTTATTTTTAAACATTTTTCGTTGCCAGCAAATGAAGACGTGCCTACTAATCCGTCATTAAATTTTAACTACCGAAATCAAAGTATAAATCTGCTCATAAAGTTATTTCAGTTCTACGTAAAATACCACAGACACATTTCGTGAGTTGTAATAGCTCACTCATCCACACATAATTTATAAACACGATAGCATATACCAGAAACTCGTAACATGGTATTCGCGTGACCTTCTGTTGATAAACTATTAAATATAGGTAGACCTACCTCAATAGGTATTTCAGACAATACCAAAGATTCCATCCAGATGCCATAAACAACAATGGTGCTAAATCATCTCCCCAGGGCACGCCCGGTGGATTGTTTACCGCGCCGCTGTAAACATTCACGCTTGGCTTCACAAACGGAACCCCGATAACCATTGCTCATAATCGCACGATCGTTGCGTGCTACATGTTACGTTGTGTCGGTTTTGCAGACGAAATTATTTTTATATGCGCTTCTGTATCAGAAGCCTCCGATAGATTAGGTGTTATACTCTCAATCTCATCAGTGTTATTGCTTGAAGGTCATTGGGTTACGGCAATTAAAATTTTCTGGGTTAGGTATTTTAATTTAATCTGTTTTTAAACAATTTTGTTATGGACATATACGCGATTTTCGTACTGTACCAGTCTTTTTAATAGTCCACTGCAGGACGTTGGTTCCACAAATCACCCACAAAGGGTGATTTTCTTATACTAATTTTAAATATCCATCAGCCATAGGACGTCCACTGCTAGACATGGGCCTCCCCTATGAATATCCAATAAGACTGGTTGGTATCGACTTGCATCGAGCGCGATTCTGCGCTCATAATTAGGTCATCCCATCCGTCTACCTTGTGGCTGGACGCCCTACGCTGCGCTTGCCAATACGTGGTCTACACTTTTCGACTCCATCGGTCATCAGTCCTCTGCGCTATGTGCCCTGACAATGCACATTTCATTTGAAATGTAATACGTAAGAATTGCTCACCTGAGTAATTTCCTGTAACTACATTTAAAATACAAATGCATTTTTAAGCATAAACTGTACTCACATGATTGCGTTTTCATTCAAATTACGTTAACTGAAAATGATGAAAACTTAACAACAATAGCGTCGGTTTACCTTTCATACATAATTAATCACTGGGGGCAGAGCAAACGAAAGGTGACCACCGTGCGATCAATACTTACCCTGGTTGTCATAATACCATTTCCGGGTTTGAAAAAAATGTAACACTGTTACGACTTGTTATCACGCTAAATTGAACTCTATTCTGCCTTTTATCTCGTAAACTTGATCGTTCAGATTGGCGCAATAAGACCGAAATAAAAAAGGTCGCGGCGATAACAGAGAATTGTCCAGTATTGCATGGCGGATTGAGAAAGGTCAAACTCTTTTGGCGCGTAACAATGTCACCTCGAACCGATTCGTATGCGAATCGCGACCGTGACCAAACGTTGTATCTAGGGATAGGAAGCATTATGCGGCATACGGAAATAGAATGCATTGCAAAAATAGTTCGCTCAATGTTTTAGGAACGCTCAAGTTTGTGCAAAAAGAGTACCGTCGTGGAGTTACGGTGAACGATATTTTAATCAGCACGGTACCGACTACTTGGTAGACGCGAGTCTACTTATGAACCGAAACGGAGTCAACCAAGTATCACTTTTAGTTGTACTAGCAATGACAGAGCAGTGTTGTCAACGTAACAAAATTAGTAAAATAACACACGTGCGACGACAGTTCTCTTTTTGTACAAACTCTACCCATGTAGCGCTCATATTGTAGTTTGAAAAACTAAATTGTAGGTCCAGCTATTTCGCCATGTCAGAGGCCTTCAGGCGGCTTTAAAACTCTGACACCAGAGCTAGCCACCCGGCCGATACGAACATACCTTAGTGTAGTTACTCCTCGAAACATTGTGATGATGATTTTGAGAGACATTTTTTTTAATGACTAAGAGTTGTTGGCCTCTGAGGCCTCTACAGCTTACCGGGTATGGGCGAGCGCAGAAAGCGGCTGAGCCACAAGATTGGGTTAAAGGGTGACTAGCGCAAGGGCACCTGAGAAGGTATGGACCTCGGCTTGGGCCGTCACCCGGCTCGGAACACAGAGGCATTTATAATCATAATCCGACCGATTAACTCAGTCCTCGCCTGCGCAGTACAGGGGTGCGGGGGTAAACGACAAAGAGGACTGCAACAGTTAAGCGGTCGGACTACATAGCATTTGAATTCTCTATTTATAATAGCGATAAAATAGCGACAAAATGCGGGATGTTTCTAGCACTAAACATCTTGAAGTTTTGCACTCTATACGCACACAGTTACGTAAAGACTCGGAAATGTTCGCTGTCTTATCCAATGATAATCTTATTTACATTTTGATGATATGGCTCTTCAAAATCGTCTCAATCTCTCTCAAGTATCAGTTATCCCGAATGTCGTTGGATTAATGTCAACTTTGTAAGTGCGATAGTAAAATGACGCACGTATGGGCAGGTACTTAATTAATTACATTAAAATATTGTAACTCTCATAGCGTAGTTTGACTAGGTGTTCGCTAGCGATCATCGAAGTTAAGCTTCATTTAGCACGGCCATTCCTCGGATGGGTGACCATGGGTAGCATTTATAGCTGAGCGCTATCGTGGCTCCGATGACACGTTCAATTGTTGGCCCCAGTTGATTTAACCGTTTAGCCATGTCAGAGGCCTTCAGGCGGCCTAAAAACTCTGATACTACTCTGGGCTAGCCATCCGATCTATACAAACTTACTCATTAAAATATTATATTCTAAAGAAAGCGAAATAAAATGTCTTCAAAATTCATTACAAACGGCTTTGTAATAAGCATATCACACACATCTGTTAAATACTTAATTTACATTGTAACTGTATAATTTTGTTCTCATGAATTATGGAAGTTAAAACATTTCGTTTGTAAAAGTTGAAATGTTAGTTATTTTTCTTTACCGTCCAATTATTTGACAAATCAAGATTTATGTTATTTGAAACTGTAGTTTATTTCCTTTCAACAAAATACATTGTTAACGTAACAAGAAAAGATCTATCGTTTTCAGTAACGGGATTTAGTGAGCGCCTCCTCACATTACTTCGTTCAAATTGATTTGTTTTCGGGAAACTATTCAAATTCAATGTAAACCTTATTTCAGTCACGTTTGCTTGTACGTGGTTTATTTTGCCTACATTACAGCAAGTGCTTCAGATAGCGATAAAATTTGCTTACTATAGCTGCTGTTTTTAGGGTTCCGTACCCAAAAGGTAAAAACGGGCTTTTATTAAGATTGGCAGAAGAGGCAGAGTAATAGACTATTCCTATTTCTCTCTATTTCTCATGAACCGTGATAGCTAGAAAGTTGAAATTTTCACAAATGATGTATTTCTGTTGCCGCTATAACAACAAATACTAAAACAGAATAAAATAAATGTGTAAGGGGGGCTCCCATACAGCAAACGTGATTTTTTTGCCGTTTTTTGCTCTATATTAGTAACAGTAACAGAGAGACGCTCGAAATATTCACAGAATATTTAGTTGTATACTAATGAAATGAAATGAAATATGTTTATTTGACAAAAATTGTTACATAGCTGTTGGATGATATGCCATAAGGGAAATTACAGACTTTTTGGACTTAACTGTGGGTTTCAAACTTGGCTAGGTCTGTTTTTTGGTAACCCAGGTGAAGTTAAGAATTACCGAAGTATACAGTGTGCGCGCTCTTGTATACAGTAGATAGATATAGTATAATTATAGTGAAACATTTTATAAACATATATTTTTAAATATTTTTGGGACATTTTACATACTGCCTCTGACCCCAAACTAAGCAAAGCTTGTGATATGGCTGCCAGAGACTTATTTTTAAATACATACTTATATAGATAGTACTTAACTAAATAACACCCAGACACAGAGCAAACACTTATGTTCATCACATAAATAATTGCCCTGGGTGAGGATCGAACCCACGCCTCTTTGATCCAGAAGCTAGGGTCACTAACCACTGAGCCACCGAGGTAGTCGCCACAGCCACCGAGGCAGTCCGATTTTGGATACAATAATAATATAAATTAGATAAAATAACATTAAACTAATATGATACGCGGTTAGACAACTATAAAAGGTTTCCTTCATCAATTGAAAACCTTAAACCCAATTAGTTATAATTCTTCAAACCATACAATAGTTTTTACTAAAATTTCAATAATAAATAATTAAAACAAAATAAATATTCAAGGAGGGTTCCCATACAAGAAACGTGATTAGTTTGCTCGGTATTAATAACGGCAACAGGTAGATGCTTGAAATATTGCCAGAATATTTAATTGTATTTTCGCTTTAAAAACAAATAATTAAATTAAAAAAAATATGTTAAGGGGCAAGTAATACAGTACGGAACCCTTTGTGCGTGAGTTGACTCGCATTTGTCCGATTTTTTACATACTTGAACATTGTACGAGCGGTGATCTCATTCTGATTGTCGGTATTAGTTAGCGAGCTCGTCGTTTGGTATTTGGTTGCAAAAAATAGCCTTTTATATGAGAGATTTATGGAGCCACGTCTAAATGAACATTTCGCCCCGGTATTGAACTCGGGATCCTTTTGTTGAGACTCTTTTGATGTTTATTTTTTCATTTGGAGTAAGCCTGAATGGCTTCAATTTGGTTGGGAATAGAATCAACAGTAAATTTATTAACTTTTTGTTACTTGGGAGTTTTTTAAGCTACGATTACGAATATTTATGACAGTCTTAGCACTCTAGCAGCACATTAGGTCGATTTGTCGGTGCGTCTTTCTCCGTTGAGTGTTATAATTTGACGCTAAAGATTATGTACTGTATCAGCCTTTTAATAGTCCACTGCAAGACGTAGGTCTACCCACGAATGGTGATTGGGCCATATCTACCACGCTGGCCCAATGCGGGTTGGTGGATTCACATACGCCATCGAATTTGACGTATGCAGGTTGCCTTACGATGTTTTCTTTCACCGAAAACCCAGTGGTATTAAATTCCGTACATAAATCCCAAATTACTCATTGGTACGGCGCCGGGATTTGAACCAACGACCTCATGATTGTAAGGCGAGTGTCACTACCACTAAACCACCACGGCTTAAATTTTAACTAAAAAATTTAAACAATTCAAACGTTAAGAGTAATATTTCGGTCCTTCTTGATTAAATCGCAATGAAAAAGATACGTATTTTAGGGAAAAGTTTATCAACTAAAGATTTAGAGGCATTTTAGTAAATGTAAGTGTATAAACTGAAGTTTTCAAAACTGTGCGGCTATATCCGAGCTCTTACTCAAACGATTTCCTTGTATTCAACCCAGATAGATACTTCGAATTCGAAACAAATTGATATCTTTACGGCTGAATTCACGTCTGAATTGATTACTCACAATGACTGGCCAATGTCTAGTATCTGCATGTTATCTGATTAAATTATTCTGAGTACACGTTCTAATAGTTTACTCTCCTTGGGCATTTACAATACTTGATATAATTGAAGTTTTAATTATTTATTCATAATTAGTTTGAATAAAGTGCCTTTACCATCATATCAGCCATAGAACGTCCACTGCTGGACATAGGCCTCCCCTAATGATTTCCAATAAGACCGGTGGATAGGACCGGTCGAATATTTTGCATCATGAAAATGGCTAAGCCGATTTCGATAAAATTTAAATGGAACCAATTTCAAAGTATACTTCTCAATGAAAAAAGAATTATCGAAATCGGACGACTACGTAAAAAGTTTTGCGTGGTAAAAAAATATACGCGTAGAATTGAGTAAATACTACATCAAGGGTCTAGGGGGGGTTTTATGTAGTAAAAAGCAATTGGATCATCCACAGACCCTTATAGGTCTAAAGATAATCCAAATGCTCAAGCCTGCTGGCAGTTGGCAGCGTGCCCAGCATGCTGGCAGCATTGCCACGCTGGATGGCAATGCTTATACGTTGAGCCAAATAAACACCAGCATTTTGATCATGCGTCGCGTCCACCAGACGCTCTGAAAGACATGAAAAGAAAAATGAGATGAGCTGAAAGATGAGCCGGAAAAAAATTGAATTATTTGTTTGACAGAACTGCGTGAAATATTATATTATAAGTAAACTGGTCAATTTAAATATGACGAACTAGTTTTTACCCGCGGCTTCGCCCGCATACCCAATATATCATTATAATTTATAGCCTATGTGTTATTCTGATTTATAAGCTATATTATTGCAAAGTTTCATCTACTAACTATGTGACGTTCCGTCTTTCAAACCCGATCCAAAAAATTAAACAAAAAACGATTTGACGGTTGGTCGATTCGACATTTGATTTTTATTGACATTTCTTAAAGCGCACTCTAGAATAGTTATAAGAGTTCTCTTACATAACACTTATTGTTATATTATGAACAATTTACGCAATATCATTATAATTTATAGCCTATGTGTTATTCTGATATATATGCTATATTATTGCAAAGTTTCATCTCAATCCGTTCAGTAGTTTTTGCCTGAAAGAGTAACAAACATCCATACATCCATCCATCCATCCATCCATCCTCACAAACTTTCGCGTTTATAATATTAGTAGGATGATGAGATGAATGAAGTGTACCTAGAGTTTTTGGCGGGAACGCAGAAAAGTCATGTCGCCTCATTGTATTACTTTGTTAAACTTGTGTTTTTATCAGTGATAATTAGTGAAAAGTTGTGGTATTTCGTTGATCATGAGCTGAATTACGTACATGAGTGAGGGCAAGTGACATAATGTGACGTATCAGGTCGTTCCGTGTTGTCACCAAAACTCCATAGACGCCTCTAGTAAAGTATCCACTGCTTTACTGAGGTATGACTTGGACTATGTTTGGACTTGACTGCGACTTTATTGGACTACGACAGTGACTATTTTGTTAAAATATCAAAAATTATTAAAACTTAATACTTGACACTGGCAAATGCACAACAATGCGACGCCAAACAAAAGAAGAAGAAGAAGAAGCAGTGTACCTACATACTAGGGTGGGCCGAATTTTTTTTTTTTACAAATTTGATTAGTACTAGTAGTAAAAAGTTGTATTTGCATTCAAAGATTCAATATTTACTAGTTTTTTGCTATAGAAAGCAGAGTTTGAAAATATTAGTAACATTTCGCTAGTATATCCATTGATATACTGAATTTTATAATATTTTTCTGATGTTTTCTTACAATACTGTTGACGAAACCGTGTGTAGCTTTACATTACATGACCTTGAAAAAGAGAGAGCGCATCAGTGTGAAAACAAATTTTGTATGGAGAGGTCGCGCAAGTTTAATAAACGTTTGTTGTGTCGCAAATACGAGTGAAATTAAAACTAGACAGTTAAATACGTGCCCTATCATCGGTACTTTTACCGTACATCAAGAGAACGTATTGCCAACATACGAAGATGTCCTAAAATGTTGTGAGTGGGAACGATTGGAATGGAAGTCGATGCATGGCGCCAAAGATCCTTCACTACGTGATATTGTAGAGAAGATAACTGAAAAAAATATTAAAATTTGGGAAAAAGCTTCTTTACCTACAGTTTCAAAAATCAGGATAACTACAATGATTAAAGCGTATCATCTTATGTACAAAAACTTGTTAAAATCAGTTAAAAATAGACAAAATACTGCATCATTTCAAGAAAAGATATTACTGTTTAAAGAAGCAAGTTCACGCCTTGTCAACGTCTGTTCTTGTAAATGCCAAGACTTTTGTACTTGTTTAAAAACAATGAAAGTGTCTCCTGAAGGACAACTGTCCTTGGCAGATCAACGAACTGATAGAAAGATGTTTATTTTTCATTGATTTATCACTGATTTTATTTCGGATCTAAGTACGGACCAAAAATACTTCCATGCGATTGTAAAAGCTGTTTCAAGTGGATGTTGCTATCTTGAACTTGCCAGAAAAAACCCAGGAGTGATTTCACATGCAAGGTGGCTTACTACAGCTAATCGAATCGTAATACTCTAGATAGCAACTGAAACACCTTCAGAAAATTTGATCATTTTAACTACATTCATCCAAAAGGTTTACGCTCGTGTGTGGTTTGATATCAAGCAGCATTCGTCATGAAAGGACGGTGCAAGGCATTTTTTTAACATGATCAAATATTCACGCTACCTTCCTAGTCAGCTAAAATCCGTTATCGACTCAGTAATACAACGAAATGTGTATTTTGCGCATACTGAAAACATATTGCTAACAACGATAACCGATCCATCGCCATCGACAAAAAAATTGGAAAAGTTAACCAGAGAGCAGCCACGATTGTTCAAAATTCCAAAATTAAACTTTGATGCTATGTCTTACATTGACATGATTGCATGGCAAGACATACCTACCCCTCACTTACCCGCCTATATTAGAAGACGTGACGAAAGAAGAGCTCGAAGCGTGCTTGTTGTCAGACATCAGCACAATGCTCATAAAATTTGACCAATTCCACTGCAAGCAGTAGAACGTTGTGTGAAGGTTGTAACTGAAGCTGCTGCAAAAGTATGTGGTAAAAATAACAGAAAAAGACTTATCGCTTCAACCATATGTTCGAGGGAAACTATGCCTAAGATGGAAACAAAACAGGATTATGTACCTGAATAATAATGCTTATAGATGAATTTGTTTGAGGTGTTCTATGTAATTTTTGGAAATATTTTGATAAGCATGTGTCTGCCAATATTTTATTGTAATAAAAATTGTAATAAATATTTTAGTTTTCTTTATAATCCCACCACCAAGCTTACAGATTTTGCCTTTACTTTTAAAATTTCAATTGGCTTGCGGAACCCGAAAAAGGTAATTTTTTAAATTGTTTTTTGGATGTTTATTACATTGAAGGCTATACGCAACTTTTCCGCACTAGAACATTTTGATATACGAGTTTTTTTTTTTCACCATACTAACGCGGCCCACCCTACTACATACTGTACCGACCCCGCGTCATAAAGGTGCAGCAGATGCTGATGTATTTTTTTTCGAAAATGCCCATGCAATATTTGATAAGCAAAAAACGTAGTATAAAGACGTCCACCGACCAGGTGAACAGACGATTTGACTAAAATCGTAAAGCACGCTGGATACAAACCGCTTCTAATCTTCTGATTGGAATACCATAGACGAGGCCTATGCCTAGTAGTGGACGTCCTACGGCTGATATGTCGATAAATACTGGGAGAATTTAGCATAGTAGTAACTACCTAGTAGTAGAACAAGAGGAGAAAAGAAAAAGGTTTCCATTGCTTATATTTTAATACAAAAACGGTTTTATTTGTTACATCATTATTAATTTGCGATTCATTTGTTATCGTTGAAAAAAATAACATGATTCTTATTTTATATAACCTCGGCCGTATTTGCAATATTAATATGCGCTGTTTATGCAAATATATGTAATTGTGGCACTTGAATCTAGACATGCGGAAGCATGTCCAGCCAAGACAAAGAAAAAGCTAGCGACGCGACGTGAGTAATATTATATTACACGAACCATTTTGAGCCACTTTTGACCCATTCATAACTCGAAAACGATTTAACCTAAATATATGAAATTTAGCCTATATATTAAAGTTGTTTAGCTAGCCAAAATTTCGTTAATTTTGCTTCAACAGTTATTTATATATTAACGTGTAAAAACCGAGGTTTCATTGACTGATTTACTGACTCACCACTGACTTATAGATCAAAAACCTAACCCAATTCCAGATGACCTAGAAACTTGATATTTGGCATCAAGGTAGACTATTGCGCATATACAAAGGAAAAAATCTAAAACTTCGAACTTTTATCCCCCCACCCCCTAATACAGGAGGATGAAAGCTTGTATAAAACTTTCACCAATTTTCATGCTAGAAGTCTGAAAATTGATATGAAGGCTCTTTGTTATAAATAATAAAACACTTACTTCAGGATTTTTAGTAAATAACCCCTTAACCCTTAAAACTAGGGAATAAAAGTTAGTATAAGACTTCCGCAAATTTGGAAGCTAGGAATCTGAAAATTGATATAAGTTCTTTTTATTATAAATAATCTACAAAAAGAAGTAAATCCAACAAAAATATTTCCATGTGAAATATAGCCAAGACAGACAGTTCGCACTTTCAAAAAGTTATCAGATCTTATGTAGAGCCAAGCTTCTAACTCTACAAGTCTTAACTCTACAATTCCTTACTTCACAAACTCTACATCTTATTCAATATATGCGGCTTGGCTGTTTCGCTAACTGCACATGGGCGTAAAGTGAATATTAATTAATTATTCACTGTTCATTTAGTTATTGATGTAACGAAACAGCCAAGTCACATATATTGAATAAGGTGTAGAGTTTGTGGAGTAAGGACTTGTAGAGTTAAGACGTGTAGAGTTAGAAGCTTGGCTCTACATAAGATCTGACAACTATTTGAAAGCGCGAACTGTGTCTTGGCTATATTTCACATGGAAATGTTTTTGTTGGATTGACTCTACAAAAGCTATGTCGACGCGCGACGCTTAATTTCATACAAAAAACCCGTTCATTTGGTCTTCAAAGGGACATGTTGGTTTCTTTTCATACAAGATAATTGATCTAGCGTAAGCGAAGATCTCCGTCTCTCCTCATCTCCGGGAAGCCCTTTCTGCAATCCCCTCCTGCCGGAAGCGCCTAGTTTTTGAGTAATATTTTTTTAGTACTTAACCTCACTTTCGGCCATTTCACTATGAGCAGACGAGATTTTGGGTTGTTAACAAAAAAAAACCAAACACTAACTAATATACACTTTTGCACTATTTAAAACAATCCCCTCCTGCCGGAAGCGCCTAGTTTTTGAGTAATATTTTTTTAGTACTTAACCTCACTTTCGGCCATTTCACTATGAGCAGACGAGATTTTGGGTTGTTAACAAAAAAAAACCAAACACTAACTAATATACACTTTTGCACTATTTAAAAATTTACTTAAAGCTATTGTCCCGACTCCCGAGATATCAATAATGCGTTTCGTTTCACGTAATTTTTTGAAATTTTATTCAGTTCGTAATTATTTTTAACTTCGTCTCCGGCAAAAATAAATTGCTGAAAGGGCTTCAGGTGAACTCCTTTGATACCCCTAAACTCACATCTTCATCGAAATCAGGTACCGGACGACTATAGCCAACCCGATTTTTGGTCGTCGTTTGGTGGATATCCCTCAAAAAGGGGGGAACTTTGCCGTCGCGCTATTTATCAGCCGATTTCGATCATATTTGGCAAGATTGTGTAATATCTAAATCCTAACAAGACTTGCGAGTAAGAACCAAATCCGTCAAGAGCGAGTCGACATATAGGCTAATGAAGATTCAGTTAAAGAGATGTGTCGCGAGATGTACTTTTCGGGGAACTAGTATATAACATTATATCTAGACCTTCAGTGGTAGAATTATTCCAGTCTGTCCCCCGGGTGACAGAACGGAAGAAAAAATCTTGCCTGTCCCCCGATTGATTTTCGGGGGACAGACCGGCATGATTTCACTCCTTAACAGTGCGGTCTGTCCCCCAACTAAATAAATTATTATTTTTTGCTTTTCTTCATCCGTTTCATCTGTCGCTTTGTCATTTACGTTAGATAAAATACTAGTGATTTGGATTTATCATCATTATGTCGATGATACAATAATAATAATATGGTAGTTGACTAGTATTGAATTAATCAAAAGTGTTAAGATTACTGAATTCTGCAATTAATTATTATTCGTAAACTGAAAAAAATACTATAACTAGCTAATCCAGTTCAGAGATATAAGCTTGTGAAGATTTTGTCAGGGATTAAGAGGGGATGCTTTGTCCCTTTCCCACAAAGCATAACATAGTATGGCTAATGTATGACACTTCATGTCACGGACCGTGACGTCATATTCTGCCATAGTGCGCTCTTTGTCTAGCAAGAAAATAAAATGCTTGTAACTTCTTTATTTCTAAGTTGATTTTATTTTTGTTTTCGTTTCGGCTCTGTTTATGGTTAGCTGTTACAAGATGACATCAAAATCAAAATTATTAACTAGCCTATTGCTTTTTATGTAGCAGTGACGTAGTTGTATAGTATTTTTCGTAGGACGCTCCAACAGTAAACTTTTGGGTATTTTACAATAATGTCTTGCAGTATACAAATAGAGTCTAAAATCACGTGTCGTTTGTTTTTAGACGAAACTCGAGATGAGAATTTGATAATTTTTCGCAGTTTTAGTTCGTTTAAAAAGAAATGAAGCCAAATAAAATATATAGATATGTCTTTAGTTTAGCCAATTTCCTATTTTATGATTACAAAAAATATAGTAGTTATCGATCTAAATATTGAGAAATGCGAAACGAAAGATTTTTCCTAAGCTTTTTTTTGTGATTTTTTTTCAAGATGCCAGATAATTTTCTTGCAATATTAT
Organism: Hypomecis punctinalis; assembly: GCA_949316475.1. Classification (NCBI taxonomy): domain Eukaryota; kingdom Metazoa; phylum Arthropoda; class Insecta; order Lepidoptera; family Geometridae; genus Hypomecis; species Hypomecis punctinalis. The sequence goes on along the minus strand of OX438799.1, from coordinate 23,458,335 downwards.
TGTAAAAGTCTCTCTTGTGAACTATTATTGTGTGCTCTGTATTTTTTCCAAGTTTGTATCAGTAACAGTTACGCCTAACTGTGCGCCGAAAAACATGACGTTTTACGGATTTTTGTCTTTGGGTAGCGCCTTAATAAAGCCACTTTCCTGTAGAACATGCAAGTGAAAAAATAAATAAGTGCCGGTATAATAGTCCATTGTTATTGTATCCGTCGTCGTCTTTTTTCATAGGTATTGCATGTTCACCTTGTATAATGTATATCTTAATGTACCTCCACTTTTTGTTGCTAGGACCTTGCAATGCAAGTCTTAACACCTGTCTTATTGATCTGTTGCCTAAATTAGTTGCGAATAGACAATAATAATAGACATAATTAATATTTATTGTAAATAAATAAATGATACGTAATTGTTCACTGCTGAGCATAGGCCTCTCTTCTAGTACCCCACTCCTCTGGGTGATGTGCTAATCTTGTCTAATTGTGACCCGCAAATTCTATGACGACGTCGATCTAACTGTGTTTACAATTTGTCCTGTGTTTTGTAATAGTAAAACATAGGACAATTAAATATATGGAATAGAACTACTAGAACAATATGACGCAATCAATACTATCTATGTACCTAGTATCGAATGGGATGCGATCGTGTTAATATTTTCGTACTATTCCATAAATTAATTCAATTATTGTTTATAACAACTATTTTTATTTTTATTACAGCATTGGACTAAGAACATATTTAATTCTGATCTTTTTTTTTCGGTATTACCTACTAAAAAAACCTAGTCAAAGTTAAAAAATTGTACCGTCAGAAGAGTAAATTGTCCCAGATTGTACCCCCTAAAACCCTTTTGGTATCCTGTTTTTATGCAACTCTTGGAAGCTCCGGGATCTCCAGAGGATGCAACTGAGTTCTTGGCACATTGTAGACTTCCCGTATCGAGATTACGTTGACCGCCTCTTATAACATCTGAAATCAAACGTAAGACAATAATTGCAGTAAATCTTCCAGTCTAAATAAGGTTTTATCTCAGACCAAATAGAAAAATCAAGACAGAATGTTGTAAACAAATGAGGCCGGCAAAACAACGCCTCGCCGTTTACAGACACAATTACACACACATACACGTACAAAGAAACTACGCCTTGGCTCGTCAGTCAAACTATGGCGTCGCAACACCGACGCACTCACCACATGAATAAAAAACCGGCCTCACGTCTGTTAACGAGGTTCAGTCTTCTTTTTCTCGATTTTTTTATTTGGTCTCAAGGTTTTATTAAAACCTTGCCAAACCAAACCAAATCGCGCGATAACTCAAATCAGACTAAATTTATATAAGTAATATTAATTGTAAGTATGTTGTTTTTAAACTTTTATATACTACGGGACTAATCGCGCACTAAAATTACGAGATAAATAAATACCTCCTCATCCCGTCGATGCAACTCGGCCGAAACGTCGGGATGAGAAGGTATTTATTTATCTCGTAAAATTAGTGCGCGATTAGTCCCGTAGTATATAAAAATAACATTAATTGTGGTAAATCTTTCAGTCTAAATAAAACTTGTGAGTGAAAAAATAACATGTACGTATGTATATGTAACGTTCGATTTGCCATCTGTTTGCCCGCTGCCGATTGGCTCCGGGTTAACGACGAACGATCCTTAGCTGTTTTGCATAATTGCCTTCATTTGTACCGTGAATTGATTGCCTCACTCGTGAGCTGCTGCCTTTGTTTCAGCTCTTGTTTGTGTGAAATAGCTCCTTTGAGCAGTCTTTGTCTGGTGAGATCATCCCTTTACCTTGAATGTGTTGTTGCGAATGTAAACTTTATCATTTGGGTAATAGAGTTTATTATGTAATACAGATCAAAGATAGAGGTAATGTACGGGATACTAGTTAATGCCCGTGTCTTCTGTTCTATTTTTCTTCCATTTTATGTTATGCCACAGGAATCTTTTATTTTATGTAGCGCTTATAGCGTAGTTTGACTAGGTGTTCGTTAGCGATTATCTCAGTTAAGAAGCAGTGAAGTCATTCTTCGGATAGCAGATCTCGAGTGGCATTTACATCACAGCGCCATCGTGGCTCGGATGATACTTTAAATTGTAGGTCCTTGTTGTTTTAACCGTTAGCCATGTCAGAGGCCTTCAGGCGGCTTAAAAACTCTGACACCAGGGCTAGCCACCCTATCTATGCAAACTTACTATTTTTCCGAGTAAAATGTAGTCCCTGTCACTCTCAAACCTTTGAACTAAATCCATGCCAAAAGTCATGTCTGTGCTGCGTAAAAGTTTACCTACCAAACCGACAAACAGATTTTCGGATTTATAATATTATTAAGGATTGTTCCAAAAGATTGACACGCACGTAGATATTGGTCGTAGACTTAAATAGAAACAAATATACTCGCATAGTGTTTGCAAGTATATTTGTTTACCTTGACTAAGACACAGCTGAATTGTCACGTTCTAAGTAAACGTACTGCGTCCTAAGCAGTAGGTAATTAGGTAACTATTTATGATCAGGTATAGTGAAACGTGAACTATGTATAAAAATACAAACGTTCCTCAAAAACTTCATCCATATTAAGCAGTCGAAATAGACACACCCGACTTACCTATTAATGATATGTATGCGTACTTGTAGATAAACAATTAAACCACTTAACAAATATTATCCAGCCATATTTGCAGCATACACATTGGTACAGCGAATTCTTCAATTTATAATTGGTTTTTAATACGCTAATTTCAGGTTTTAACTAATCAATATTCCATAGCTCGCGACTTGTTTTTATCCAAAATTGGGTTATGACATTGAAGTTATCGTCAATGTCATTAACATAAACGCTGTACCGTTTGGAGTGCTTATTCAAATAAATAAAATGCAGTTTTAAAATTGTTGTGACAGAAGTCGCATGAGGCTCGTTTTTGTCGTGGAATTCTATTCTATCAGAAGCTTTCCATAAAACTAAAACTAAGCAGAAATATGCCTCACTCCCATCCCTACCCAAAAATAGCTTATCCGACTTCAATTGTGTGCAAAATTCGAATAGTTTGCTCGAATCAATGTACTTATAATATTTTTTAAATATTTTTGATTTATATTTATGGGACCACCTCGGGAGTATTCGAACTAAACATATTTTTATCAAATCCGTTCATAATTAGCGAAAATATCGATGAACATACTCAAAAAATACACACAGACGAACACATGACCTCCTCCTATTTGGAAGTCGTCTAAAAATTACCAGAATCCTTTTTCTATAATTATTTTTCGCAAAAAAATTCATGACCGACTTCAACCGTGTTACAGAATTCGCGAATATTTCGTACGGATTGATGTAATATTTTTGTTTATTTATCAAAAATGGCTCAGCCGATTTTGATAAAATTTAATTGGGACCAATTTCGAAATATACTCATTCCAATAAAAAAAGAATTATCGAAATCGGACTACTATGTAAAAAGTTATGCGTGGTTACATGTGTTCGTCTGTGTGTATTTTTTGTGTGTGTTCATCGATATTTTCGCCAATTGTGAACCGATTTGATAAAAATATGTTTAGTTCGAATATATTTATGTATTTTTATGTCGAACGCGTCGAATTGAGTACCTCCTCCGTTTCGTCGGTCAAAAAGTAAGTACTTCCCTAGTGTTTTGCTATAAGGAAGTCCGACAGTGTTTGCCGGTTCATTACATACAAAAATAATAGAGAATAAATTATATATATTTTCTGTTTAAACACGCGAAGGTGACAAAACAATGCGTTTTGCATTTTATTTATGCATTATTAACTCAAACAGAACATAGTTACTACTGTTACTAGTATTTTACTACAATGCACGTTTTAGTGCAGCTGCACTAAAAATCAGATTAGCTGAACGCTGAAAATTCTGTTACATATTTTATGAAATAATCGGCCAAGTGCTAGTCTGACTCGCTCACGAAGAGTTCCGTACCGTGAAATCCCCTTAATACGAGTATATTTTATTTTTTGGTAATTATTTATTTTTGAAGGGAATACACAACTTAAAATTCAAGAATCTTGTTGCTTTATTAACACCGAGCAAAAAAATCACGTTTGTTGTATGGGAGTCCCCATAACGGGAAAATTTCAACGTTCTAGCTATCACGGTTTATGTGATACAGCCTGGTGACATACAGACGGACTGATGGACGGACAGCGGAGTCTTAGTAATAGGGTCCCGTTTTTACCATTTGAGTACGGAACCTTAAAAATGAAACAATATAATTTCAATGAATGATGACTATATCAGTCCTACCTTTGGAACTAGAACTAAATGTTCCTACATATGTATTGACATTCTGTTATGTAAACAGCATGATTAGTTTGATTAGTCTATCATTGTTCGAAAATGCCTCCCACAAGGCAGTGCAGTGGGACCCACGGTATACATAACAAAACTATATTACGTACTGTTATACACATAACAAGACGGGTCATATTTGTCCAAATAAGTACTTATTTATTTTTTGTGTTCAAACGCGTAGGTGTAATATTCTTATAAGTATAAAAAAAAACTACTTTAAAAGTTCCATTGCAAAATTTTACTCATTATTGGATTTGCCTAATAACTTCTGCGCCGAAGTTAATTCAACGTTTTGTACTTGAAACTTCCTCCACATCATTAAAAAACGCAATTCTATTCACAAACGCCAAAAATATTTCAAAAAACCAGCCAAATTCTGCTGATTGACAACGACACCTTGACTAAGTCGCAGCTGCAAAGTCTTGAGCATCGTCGCAAGGTAGTGTGTTTGTCAGCCTTTTACCGGATACCCTTCGGAGAGTGCGCCCAGGAGTTGCACAATCTGGTCCCCCCCTGCCCCTTTCTTCTATCGTACGGCTAGACAGACGCGACCAAAGCGCCACCCTTTTATGGTGGACATTCCGCGCGTTACAACCAAGCGTTTCGAATCCTCATTCCTCATACGAACAGCCAGAATGTGGTTCCCGTTAAAGTTCAACGTGGGTGTCTTCAAATCCCAAGTAAATGGGTATCTCCTAGACCGCACATCTGCTCAACTTCAGGCAGTATGTAGTCAAACGCAAACCTAAACGGACTAAAAAAACCTTAAACTAGGTTTCCTTTAACCTCCCCCCCGAGTGGGTTCCCGCCTTGTCGTGGCGGGGGGGCTTAGTAGCCAGGTCTGCCTCAACCTGCTGAACGAAGAGGAACCCGAAGTGGGGCTGCCTCTCCGGGTTTTTTCCCAAACCCATGTAGAGGCTGGCCAGCAGGCCAGACTTGCCGACTGAGGTGGACTGCGGTGTCGCGCTCGTCGCGATACCGCGGCCGAGCCCATCGAGTCGGGGGCGGCGACGGGATGGACGGGTGGCGAGGAAGCCGCCGCCTATCCATCCTGCCAGCGGCCCTAACGGGTGCCGCCAACGTGTTGGCGGAGGCGGTGGGGCTGCAGGGGAAGAGGCGTGTCGGTATCGCGATGGCCGCTCTCCCTATCCTCTGCAGCCGTAGTGGCAGGCGCGGGGCCACTTTAATTGACCCGTTGCATCGGGACCAGGGCTGTCGGACACGGGTGCTGTCCGACGCCCAGTACTGGTTGGTCCCAGGTGGTGGATGACGATGTGTCTGGTGTTCGGCACATCGTCATTCTAGAGGTAGCCTACGCTCCGAGGTGGGGCCCGGTTTGGGCCAGCGCTGTCGGGTGCCGCGGAGGAGTGCGCAAGCGTGCCCGTAGCCCCGACACCAGGCGCAGTGGAGGAACACCCAGGGGTTTTGGTGGGTATACCGTCCAGTGGCGGGACTCCCACATAACCACCCGCCTGCCCACGAGGTGCGGTGGTATCCATATAGGATTTCCCCTGGTAAAAAAAAATCTCATGGAAAGATACTTAAAAATAATGCAAAATCTGACATAAATAAAGTAAATTACTCGTCGCAACAGCATAAAACTGAATAAATATTACATTTAACACATTGATTATGATAATGTGTATGACTCTAGATTTTGTTAAGATAAAGTTTTAAAATTTGCATACAAATCAGCTTACGCGTCTCGCTTGAAGAATTATTTTTGTAAACAGTAGATATTTCGTCTCCGGTCTTATTTCACTTCTTTTAATAAAGAGTACTCGATATTTTTGTTCAGGATGCATCCCACATAAAGTTTATTCGAATCTCATCAAGGTCAACTATTTTCATTCTACGAATTAACTTCTATAGCATTAAGTATGTTCTTTTCTTTGAAATCTTCTCTTTAATTGCTTTCCTATGTTTATGCATTACATACAAATTATACAGTTTCTTCCTTATCTGTCTTTGATGATGCTATTGGCCTTTCCACGAAGCAAGGGTCAGCTCACTAACACTTGAATAGTTTCGAAGATACTCGAAGAGGCCACTTTTATATTCTATCGCTATACAATTATAAGATGTTAGTATCTAGTGTCACGTCATTTCGGTTTGCGTCTCCTCTGAACTGACTCTATGGACCTTCAGGTCCCCTGAAGGACCGAGACCATGGATCTTCAGGTATCCCCTGAAGGATCCTTCAGTGGAAAACTTGAAAGTCCATAGAGTCAGTTCAGAGAAGACGCAAACCGAAATAACGTGACACTAGATACTAACATCGTAGTGTAGCTTCAATTTGATTGAAATATCATGTTGGCGCAACTACCTAAAGTGTATCTTGGGCTGCGATACTAATAAAATCGCCACTCTTTGCTTTTGCTTTGAGAAAATTTATACCAGGCGTCGAACCCAAGTTTGCGGAATATAAAAATTATATTAAAATTTCATCTTCCCATGTGTTTAGGGCGCTATCCTCTCCAATTCTGTCCAAGTAACCGAACCTATGAGATTTTATTCCAGCTCTACCACAAGCCCTTCTATTTTGCAATTGTTTCAGCTCCTCAGAGTTCAAATTTTAATAATGTCATTTCTAAAGTCGTTATCACCATCTCAGTCAGTCGTCAACAGTAAATCAGTGTCCATTCGTCCAATTATAGTCTCATGAATCAACTTGGTTCTTTTTGTCATTGACTTTGACACTACCGCTGCATTTATTAACCTTATTGCGTTTTTAAAGAGGTCAATTCCGCTTGCCATGTATGGTTAGCGCTGCGCTTTATGCGAAGCTTTAGTGATTTTATGATCGGGTGTTGTTATCGTGGTTTATATCTAAGACTAAGTACTTTTTGAAGCATACCCATTATGAATATTTAGTAACAACTGTTGCCTGCCGCAGCCGCCCAGTTTCAGGGAAAAATAATGGAATAAACGCAAATCCAACAAAATGGTTTTGGACTGGGCAAAAGACATATCTATAAAATATGGCTGTTAAGCTCGAAACATACTATCGGACGCGGCTTACGGACGCGACTGACAACCGCGACTAATAGTTATCTAGACTATGAAAGTACACTGAGCCGTGCACACTATCGGACAAAAGTCGCGGACGTCACCTTCGGACGATCTTGAGCGTTCGGAGTTCGGACGTCCGAGAGCGATCTGGCATACCGGATATTTTAAGACTGTGCACATTACTAAGTTGCGGCTGTCAGTCGCGTCCGTCAGCCGCGTCCGATAGTATGTTTCCGGCTTTATACTCGCGGCTTTGTCCTTTGTCCGCCTAGTAAGAAGTGACAGACGCACGACATTGACATCTATACAACTTTGTAGTAAAAATGATTGTAAAACTTCTTACTCCATTTCCACATAATAATACTAGTAGGTATCATGTAGGTATACAACATCTGTATGAAGTCCACTGCTTGTCACGGTCTCCCGTGTGAATATCAAGTAAAACCGACTGAAAACGGTTTATATCCTTATAATTATATTATTTCAATGATCTCAGCTTGTTCCAATGATCTTAATCAAGTCGTCTATATTGTCGGTGGACCTACCGAAGATTTAGGTTTTTTTAGAGCTCGATTACTTTAGAGCGTGTGTAGTTTTTTAGTGGTAAGATGATGTCTTGTGGCTGAGTTGATAATTTCTTATTCAAATCGAAACTGCATTAACTGACCTTCCGGTCCATGTGTCGCTCGTCAGTCCAATTTGATGAATGGCTGGAAGAACGGGGCCTTCGCCGACGGTGCGCATACTAATTGCCGCCATGAATATTATTAGTATTTAGAGCTATCTGAGCCGATCTGCTATTGCTATGGCTGTAATAAACCGAGCGGATGACCCGGATAAGACATCGATTAGAATCAATATCGGTCGATTATTGTTTATCAAGGAGATGCTTCGTTGGAAACAAAATTAATATAGGGATATCTTACGGGCCCATTAAAATGATATGATATATTGTTACTTAGGCATCAGTTGTTACTCTTATTTATTTATTTCAGCAAAACACATAGGTTCGATTAGAGTGTATATCTAATTAGTTACATGTCACCCTGTTACATAGGGCATGGCTGATTTTAATCATTGAGAATACACTGTATTGTAGTTATATACACTTAGTAGTATTCTAATAAGGACGTAACAATTTTATTATAATTTAAGACTAGGATTATTCAACATTGTCTGAATAATTATGAAATATATTTTTTTTTTTAAATTACTGATGAGAACTGTAGGTACTTGAGTAATTTACTTAAAACTAGGTAAACTAATGACCTAATACAATAATATTTATACCTAAGCTGAGATCAGAATTTATCATTTAAAATTCTTTCGCGCAATAAAAAAAATTACGGTTTGACTTGAACGGATTTTTAGCAAGGATAGGTAACTATGGGGTATGGCCGTTTGGGCGATACAAAGGGCGGATAGTTTATATTTTATCCGGAATTTATGAGTGTGTTTCTTGGTTTATTTGTTACCCTTTCTCGCAGTAACCTAGCAACGGATTGACTTAATTTGACTTGTTAAAAGTGAAGTGAGTGACATAGGCTACTTATTATCCCAGAAACATAAAACGATCCTATGGGATAAACAAAAGTCAAAGTATCACGCGGGCAATGACGCGTGCTTGTGATTCACGAACGAATTTAAGTTCATTGTGATTCGACAGTGATAGTTGAATCCAAATAAATTAATTTGTTCAAAATATAACAAAATGTGTTTTCCTATTTCCAAATCTAATATTTGTACATGTTTATATAAGTTATCCCATATATTTGTAACCGACTCCTTTGATCTCGATTTTGAGCCATTTTAAAACGGTTAGATTTTATAAAAACTTTATAGTCTCATCAAGGACCGATGAGACTATAAAGTAACTTGATAATGACAAACGCAAATATTCAAGCGTGTTTTTAAACTGATTTATTATTTTTTAAACTGTACTTTATTATTGATTTATAATTTTTTAAACTGTATTTTATTTTCCAGCGTTCCTCGTGTGCAGTCGTCCGATCGTACTCGTCAACGTGCAGTGCCGGGACCGGCTCACGGACGATGACGTCACGAACTTACGAAGCATAGCCGAACTCGCGAGAACCAGCAAACTGCACTGCGCCTTCCTTGGAGAGTTCTACAGTAAAGACAACGTTCTATGTGAGTATTGTACTTATCAGCCTTTTTTAATAGTCTGGTGAAATGGGGATTCGCAGGAAGCGCACATTGCCAGTGCGGTGCTCCGATACAAAATATGCAACATCTTCTCTCATGCCCTAACTGCCCAAATACCTGCACACTTCAGGATCTTTACGATGCCTCCCCTCGCGGAGTGCCAGTGGCAAAGCACTGGGAAAAGACCTTATAAATTCTCACTTTAATATTATTTGGATCATCGACACGAAGAAGAAGAAGAATAGTCCATTGCAGGACGTAGGCCTACCCATGAGTGTACTTATATTTACCACGCTGGTCCAATGCTAATTTACCTACGTCATTGAATTTCTTCTACGGACGTATGCAGATTGCCTCTCGATGTTTTCCTTCACCGAAAAGCCAGTGGTGTATTCATTCCATGTAGGTATATACAGGGTTATTTCTAATCAATTAGCATCCTTCTAGGGGCTTATTATGTACATCAAAACTAACAACTTTTGTTTTACGACTTTCGTAAAAACTCAAAATTTTTTTTTGTTGTTCCATAGAAAAATATAGTTCAGTTCACCCGCGACAAAATGTATGGAAACAGCTGATTTTTTTTTTAGTTTTGACGAAAGTCGTAGAACAAAAGTTGTTAGTTTTGATGTACAGAATAAGCCCCTAGAGCCCCTGTATAACAACAAAGTTGCATGAAATACCTTTTACGGTATTATGATGATCTATTTATTAGATCTATCTATTTATGATTCTAGTGTTTGAAGATATATTGAAATGGTAGGTATTTAAATAGATATTTGTATACAGTATCAATAAAGTAGATATAATCAAATCAGGTGTCTACGATAGTGCAGCTGTGCGATACGTGACCTCAACGTAATCTCTACAGCTGGTCATATCTCCTACGCTACGCTTGTAGATATAGGGTGTATCTAGAGAATGCAATACCCGGATCCCGGCTGCTATTACCGGGAATCCCGGTCGAAATTTGACCGAGATCCCGTTGATTGACGGGATTACCGAAAATCGTAGATATAGTACGCATAATATAGCCAATTCCTGCGGAATCTAGTGTATTAGGCGGGATCTACAATTACGCTTTAAAGGTTATTTCAATCTATTGACACATTTAGATGTACGTTTACATTTTATGTGAAACACACTCTAGATTCTAGAGTCTAGAATATGAATATTGTACTGAACAAATGTACGCAACCAGACTCCAGTTATTTATTGAGCTACTGGGACCCAATGAACCTTGGAAAACCGTGTAGCAATTATGAACTGGAACGCCTATTTCTTTGCATTCAGGTCATACTGGCTTCTAGACTAGCTTCAAAACTTTTAGTGTATTTCGACAGACACGGGTCGACGTCATCATTTTATAGAAATGCATAAAAATTATTTCCGAGACAAAACAATATATAAATAACATACAACATAGAAAAACAAATAATTTAAGGGGAAATTTTATTACTATATCTAGAACTAAAAAAAAATCGAAATTCGTGTTTTCTCACAAATACTGCGTATAGGTATAGATAAATCTCTATAATTACCGAATTTCATCGAAATCGTTTGAAGCGTATACGAGATTTGAATTTTGTGCCAATAAATAAACGCAAATATACAACAATAGCTCGTATTTTTTTTTTGATAACCTTCTATAAGATTAAGCAAAATATAAAACTTACCCTTTACATGCAATTGATTACAAGATCTTTACAAAATACAAAAAATCTTTACTGAGTCCATAGGAAAAGTTTGATATCTTAATATATATAAATCTCGTGTCACAATGTTTGTCCTCAATGGACTCCTAAACCACTTAACCGATTATAATAAAATTCGCACACCATGTGCAGTTCGATCCAACTTGAGAGATAGGATAGTTTAAATCTCAAATTATAGTCGTAATTTTAATTTATTTAGCCACAGCAACGCGTGGCCGGGTCAGCTAGTAGCAATATAAGTTATACTTGGCAACGAAAAGATCAGCTTGTATATTGGACTATGTAACTGATAATAACATTAAACAGAGTAAACAGCTTTTCAGTTGGTAGGTCGCCAAAACGGGAGCTGGGCACTCGCTTCGGCTTTGAACGACTTTGGGAGTTATCTCGGTGCATGATACGCCGCCAGACTGTTAGTCACATGCCTCTGTGAACCTCATCGAATGGCATTTTTTGGTGGTGCAGTGTGGACCTCTTTATCTTTTTAAACAATGTTTAATGAGACCAACGGAAAAATCGCGAATAATGCCACTCTATCGCTTGTTCCGTGCTCTCGCTTGCACGCTCGGCTCAGGCGGAAGGTGACACATTTTCGTGCGTGCAGCTGGCCTTATTTACAAGACGTTATCACGTCAAAAAATCAGCAGCCATAAACTTGTCGAGAGGCAATCTTTATTGTATGGAACAGCTGATTTTTTGCGCGATATCGCTATTGGTTCTTTGGTAAAAGTAGTTGAGATGAGCATAATAATATATTGTACTATGAATCTCTGTAAGTCACTACACTTTGCATAGCAGTTCGGTGTATACAGGGTTACAGGGTAAGTCGACCTATTCCCGTTAAGCGTGTGTAGTTTACTACGTTTCAGACAGATTTGACTATGAAACACCATAACCTAAATCTCACAGTTTCCGAGATATTTGAATTCAAATACTTTTCATAAAATGTTAATTTTACGGACAATATTGGGTAGTGAGGTCATAAAACATTATTTTACATGTAAAAATCAAATAAAAATAATAATACGACTTACACGTTTCAAAATATCTGAGCTAATAGCCGAAAATTGGGAATTTTATAAATACCAATTTCAAATATCTGTTTTTTTATATTTAGGATAGTGTATTTCATAGTCAAATTAGTCAGAAACAAAATAAACTACACACCCTTAACGGGAATAGGTCGACTTACCCTGTGACCCTGTAAAATAATTGGCCAAGTGCGAGTCAGACTCACGCACGAAGGATTCCGTACCGCATGGGCCTTTGAAATCTATGAGTGTCACTTTCGTAATTGTTACCAAAGCCAGCGATAATAACTATTTTGAATTCTAATTACCAACAAATGACCTTGCTTTATCTTTCAACGCCGAAATCGATCACATACCTACATTGTGGAGCTAATGAACGATTATGGGTGTTACAATGTCTCGTATCGATTTAATTATAATCTTATCGATATGTAATAAGGACTGTAATCCGAGTCAGCTGAGGCTGTAGCTATAAAGCATTTCGTTGCTCTACCTACTACTTTTTTTAGAATAAGTCAATTTTCTAAATCCAATCGTCCGTCCACCTTGTCGGTTTGCGTTCTACGTTGGGCTTGTCGGTACTTAGTCTCCATTTGAGAATCGGGACGCGTGTACCTATGCCAGCCGGTTTTAATGGGTCTTATCATCTATAGAGAAGGTTTAAGTCCACTAGTTGTGGTTCTGCGGCTGATAGGTACATAAATAGATAGTATGTATATATTTCCAAAACAAAAGTGACCTCTCAGTATTATGAACTGGCAATTTGTGGTAGTCTTATTTTTTCTACAATTAGCAAACTATTAACGTATGTGGATATTCAAAGCCGAGCAAAACGATCCGATTTTCCAGATAATTCATTCTACATATTTTAATTTTCATTCGTGCTATTCATGATACTAATTTCGTTCATTTTATTTCCAGCTCTAAAAACCTGCGAGCCGCTCCTAGATCAAGAAGTAGTGACCACAGTGGACGCATCAGCGACCGGCATGAGCTCCATCCTTTGTCCGGACAAGCTCGAGTCTAGCGTATTCAACGGCTACTCCGGAGCTATAAAATCTGGTTTGAGCCATTTGGCTATACCTCGCGGGTGGTCGTGGGGCGGGCCTGCGTCGCCTTTCTGCCCGATCTGGGCCGAAATCAACGTGCCCGATTGATGACCGTTTCCGTAGATAGTCAATGAAGCCCCCTTGCATAAAGAAAATAAACTATAGGTCTAGATAGCTACCCATTTGTCGGTAGTCGTCAATAGCCATAAATGTACGCGGATTGAGTGTTAGAAATGAGATGGCATCATGCTTATTGTTATAAGGTTGAAAATCGCGTATTCAACGGCTACTCCGGGGCTATAAAATCCGGCTTGAGCCATTTGGCTATACCTCGTGGCTGGTCGTGGGGCGGGCCTGTGCCTTGCCCGATTGATGGCCGTGTCCGTAGATAGCCAATAAAACCCCGTTGCATAAAGAAATAAACTATAGATCTAGAGAGCTCCCATTTGTCGGTAGTTGTCAAATGTCATGAACGTACGGGAATCGGGTGTTAAAAATTCAATGGCATCATTCCTATTGCTATAAGGTTGAAAATCGCGTATTCAACGGCTACTCCGGGGCTATAAAATCTGGTTTGAGCCATTTGGCTATACCTCGCGGGTGGTCGTGGGGCGGGCCTGCGTCGCCTTTCTGCCCAATCTGGGCCGAAATCAACGTGCCCGATTGATAACCGTGTCCGTAGATAACCAATAAAGCCCACTTGCGTAGAGAAATAAGCTATACTAGTCTAGATAGCTACCCAATTTTCCGTGAAAAAGTTCTTATAGAGCTTATAGCGTCGTTTGACTAGGTGTTAAGGTGATCACCAAAGTGAAGCATTGGTCGGCACGGTCAGTCTTCGGATGGGTGACCGCGGGTGGTGTTTCCAACTGAGCACTGCCATGGCTCGGATGACAGGTTAAATTGTACGTCCCGGTTGTTCTAACCTAATAGCCATCTCAGATGCTTTCAAGAGGCTTAAAAAAATTTCTGACACCAGGGCTAGCGACCCGGCCTATATGGACTTATTTGTCGGTGGTAATCATGAACGTTCTATAGAGTGGAAAAAGTGGCGGTTGGTAAATCTACCTAAATAAAAACTCCGGCTTGAATGACTTTGAAGTTTGTCCACCATATTGCTGAGACGTCAATGTGATATTTGATCAGTACTTCAAGTGTCACTTATGTCAAATAATGTCGTTGGTTACATAATAGAGTCTGTGCGTTTTTGACGCCATCTTGTTGTGATCATGCCCTTTAAATTTTCTACCTTAGAGCATTTCTACTCTTTTGTTTTTTCTATTGTAGTCGTTTCTTCAAACTTGCTACTCAACAAAAAAACAAAGAAAAAAACTTGCTACTCAACTGACTTTTACAATATATGAGTATAGAATACTCATATATTGTAAAATTCAGTTGAGTAGCAAGTTTTTTTCTAGTCATGGATGTTAAAATGTATTATATCCATGGACGATTGGCTATTATCTATATGGTGCTTCAAGGTTTGAATCCATTGGCCATTTCACATAATGATTTATACATCGGATTGCAATGACATATATATTGTCAAAATATGTAAACCTGGGGACTAAATCTTACAAACTTACCTTTTTTTTCTTGGTTCCACTATACAATCGTGAGATAGAAAGACACGCAAAAATTTACGTCACACTTTGATCTATATGTATCGTGATATTTTGGCCGATTACAGAGGCGCCAGCGTAACTAAATAAGCTAAATATCATAGTTCTGTTTCTTTTTCACTTTAAGCATTCGATAGAGAGAACGCTTTTTACGCTGCTATTTAATTTACCCTGGCGCTTCTGTAATCGGGCTTATTATATAAATAAAATAATTTGGTAATTTTTAAACGTCGCTTTAAAAAATATCGAGAGACGTGTTCTTATAAAGAGGTATTTTTTAAATAAAATTCGATGCCACTGAAACGTTATTTCACAGTGAAGTCATAAAACTTAAAATTTATACAGAGTGTGCCAGAATAAGCGGTCATACTCATTCCGCCACATGCTGTATAATATAATATTATTATTTCTTTCTACGAATGCAAAATTTAAACAATGTTTTTTTTTATTATAACAATGGGTAGTTTTTCCGCCAAATGGTTTGCATGTATCGAAGTTTTTTTTCTTATTTAATCTGTAAAAGGCGTGGGCATTTACCAAATTAATGTAAAATTGTATATGTTATATCTAGTATAATAGTAGTGTAATAGTACCAAAACCATAAACTATCAAATTATTTTTAAAATAAAGGGATTTATGTAACTTTGTAAATAAATAGATTATGGCTTATTTTAACTGTTGACTTTTAGCCTGTAAGCTAATTTAATACATTGATCGTCCTCTATGTATAATAATATATTGTGTATAAATTATGAATTATATTGTATAGTTATTAAATATTAATAATATTTTGATCTTTGCAAGGGATAGACTGGAGCGTGTGCTTTTTGAATTAAATTAATTAAATAGATAATTGTAAAAAATAAATTTATGTAAGTTATTTTACTCTAAAATAATAAAGGTTTATCAAGTATCTCTTCCAGCTTACTTTAGTTAAAAATAATTAATTTGTAATTAAATTTTGAAAATGTTATCTTTTTGCTGTAGTCGAGTAATGAAATATTCAAGATTTTGTTTTACAAGAAGCAGGGATTTTGAAATTTGGATGTACACACTTTATGAACAATTTGTGAGGGGAAAACCTACTATGGGAACAACCGCGAATTTGAAAAAATAATAATCAGGTGGTCCAATTTCCATACAATTTGTCAAGAGGAACTCTTTTGTATGGCACAGCTGTTACTTCGTGATTACGTAGTTGGTCCCATCGTAAAAGTACTTCATAATTATAAGCGTACTAGTTTTTACCCGCGTCTTCGCCCGCGTGATATTTTGATTTTTGACGCAATATCATTAAAATTTATAGCCTACTAGTTTTTACCCGCGGCTTCGCCCGCATGATATTTTGATTTTTGACGCAATATCATTATAATTTATAGCCTATGTGTTATTCTGATATATAAGCTATGTTACTGCAAAGTTTCATCTCAATCCGTTTAGTAGTTTTTGCGTGAAAGAGTAACAAACATCCATACATCCATCCATCCATCCATCCATCCTCACAAACTTTCGCGTTTATAATATTAGTAGGATGTGTCATTCTGATATATAAGCTATATTCTTGCAAAGTTTCATCTCAATCCGCTCAGTAGTTTTTGCGTGAAAGAGTAACAAACATCCATCCATCCATCCTCACAAACTTTCGCGTTTATAATATTAGTAGGATACACATCTAAAAGTCCTTGTTCTTTACTAAGCATCACCCTATATATTTCGGAAATGTAAACAATAAATACTTAAAGTTTTTGAATTATTTGTTTTATAGTGAGTTTTAAATTGAATACTGGAACAGCGTACCTGAGCAGATTCCTTGCTGATGCCGTTAGATAGGGTTAAATTGCAGGAAATAATTACATATAATGTTGGCAATCTTACTTGGCAAATCTTATACTTTACGTTGTTTTTCTTCTGATTTATACTTTAAATCTCCTTGTGCCTTGGATTTAAGAAAGGCGGGGATCGAGTATTAGATCTTGACGTGACGCCATGATTTTTAGGGTTCCGTACCCAAAGGGTAAAAACGGGACCCTATGACTCCGATGTCCGCCTGTCAGTCACCAGGCTGTATCTCATGAACCGTGATAGCTAGACAGCTGAAATTTACACAAATGATATATTTCTGTAGCCGCTATGAAAAAATAAAACAGAATAAAACAAAAAATGATTGTGTAGTTTTATGAAACCACGGTAAAAGTGAAACTTTTACTGGCACAAATGAGTAATAAGTCTATACACTACTCGGTCAGCTGATGCGAACCATAGGCGCCGCCATTTTGGCCTCGGCTGCTCTGTCGAACGCCTTTACTTTACCCTACTCCGCGGCCGACCGTCACGCCACATGCAATAGATGGACGAAAAAGTTTCAGGCGATGTAATAAAAGTTACTCTTTAATAAATATTTTGTATTGGATACAACAGAAGCCGCTAAGAAATTTAATTCGAGCTATAAGTCCTTTACACAAAATAGCAGATATTTTCAAAGCGTAGTTTGAGTGACAATGTGACAGATCTTCTTTGTTTCTTATATCCATGTCTTGCACAAGTTACTTTATTATAAACCAAAATAATATTCATGTTATGACTATCGTGGAATGTCATGCGCATTAAAATGTCCAATACACAAACCACATTTATTTAGTAGGTTTCGTTATTAGATAGATTCTGGGCCAAAATAATAATAAATTAACCAACATTAGGTCAAATAAATGAATATATAATTGAATTGTGTCTACTTTCCCCAAAATCTACTTATGTACCTATTTATTTGCTAATCATAAAATAAATTATTCAAAAGAGATAATATTTGTAACTAAAATTTGTTCTCTAAATTAGACTAATTTACTAAAATTGTATAAAAATAAAGTTATAGATACAATAATGGCTACATGTATAATGTATATAAAAGAGTAAGCGAAAAAAATACATATTTTTCTATTAACTTGGAATTGAGATCTCGTGTATGCAAATTGGTGGTATAGAAAACATCATTGATAGAAAAGAAGTTCCTTCTAATGTGTTAACTAAAAATACGCAGTAGACTCAAAATTTTAGTGAAAAAATACATACAGCAGTACAGTAATCTGGCCAACAGACATGGTGACTTGATTGACTTGATAAATTATATAATAATAAAATTAATTCGTTACATTATTAAAAAATGTAGAACACGTTCTTTTTTGTTGATCAAAAGAATGACGTGAACAGTTAGATTGTTAAAGTTATCAAAAAATATTTGACACATATTTTTTCCTTTTGTCAATCAAAGTGATTAATTCCTCTATAGTATATTTTGATAATTTAGCTGACTATTTTTTTTGCATCGTCATAGCCTATTGCACAATTGAATAAGCAATACTACTGTATATAACTGTAGATTAAACTTATAAATGACCAAAATTGTAAGCGTGTGGATTATCAGGCAATGTTTGGCCTTCGAGATGTGTTCAAGTGAAGCAAAGGGCTGTTACTAAGTGTGTGTTGTGACTAGGAAACGGCTGGTATATCATTACCTAATAGGTAGAATAGATATCTGAATATTGTAAACGTTAATGAGAGATATTTTCCGAGTAGAGATTTCTTTACCGCTTTTCTGAGTATTTATTGATCTTGGCTGTCTGTATTGAAGCCTAAGAGCGATTTCAGATTAGCGTATTATTCTGCGCTGCGCGTATACGCGCTTACAAGCATTACTACATGACGCGCTTCAAAAAACCGGACTCGCGTCGAACAAATACAAATAGAAATTTCGGCGTGTATGCTCGTACCAGTAGTGGTGTCTGTAAGTATACGAGCTTAGAAGCCAAGACGAGTGGCGCGTACGTGTGCCAAAAGGCGCACCTATACGCGTCTACATGCGCTTCCAAAAACGACTTATACGCGCGTATAAAACGCTAGTCTGAACCGCCCCTATTTAGGTGTTTGTCAATAAAATTAACGCAAAGAAACAATAGAATTGTTAAGAGATTGCATGAATTTTTTTTAAAAACAATTCTATATTTTCTGTTATCATAGGCCGAATCATACATTTCGGCGGATGTGAAGTTAGCTACAACCTTCGGGAAACCAAATCAAAGCAGCTTTATATAAGCTCCAGTAAGGATTGGATATTGCGCAGCTTCTAGATAACTTCACATCAGCCGACATGTATAAAAAGTCTGTTTTCAGATGCGTATGAAGAAAATGTTATGGATTCATTTATTATAACTATTACAGAATACGGCTAAAACTCACGTTACAATTATACGGTCGATCCCCTGCGCGTATTCCCGAGTTCTAAATACTCTGAAACTGGTTGGATTCCTTGAGGATCGACCGTGACCGATAATGTGAGTTTTAGCCGTATTCTGTTATAGTTATGATGAATACTCACGGTATTCCTTTATTAGATTAGAAGTATAAGAAAATATATCATGTTTTACGATCTCTGATATGCAAATGAAGTGGGAGATTCCAAATTTTACCTATTTTGTGATATAAAAATATTTTTACTATAATGTTTAGTGTTGTAAATGTGTATACTTTCAAATTATTTATATTGATTACTTGGTGTAAATTATTGGTGAATTTTAAATAAATTATTTAAATTATTATGTTTCTTGTTTTTTTATTTAATAGCTCTAAATAATGTAAAAATTTCATAATCACTAGAGTCGAGTCGTGGACGATGGTATTCTTTCATGTTACGTGGGTTTAGCTATGTTCAGCAGTGGGCTATTAAAACGCGGTTACAGTAACGTATACATCAATAGTTTACCTATGCATATGTGCTCTTACATAGTATTTATAAAATTATCTTTGACCGATATTATATGAATTTACAGAAATACTAAATGACGGGTAGAGCATATAACCTTTTTGGTAATCGAACTTATCCTATTAAAATCTTATTTCTATCCGACAATGACAGTCTAATATCCATCTTTTTTTGTTGTATGACATTTGCAATTTGAGCGAAAGAAAAGAAATCTTCGGAATACTTAAAATAGTCCCTAGAATCCTTAATTCACATCTGAATAATCATGGCGGCTACTAAAAAGAGACTAGGGTCTATTTTATTCAACGACGAGACGACGTACAAGACTGACTTCCGCAGTTTTGCTGTAAAGGACGTGCAAGGTAGCACTTATAGGACTCAGACCAAATAAAAAAATCAAGACAGAATGTCGTGAACACGCACTTAGTTTAGGTACCCGCGATCACGGCACTGGCAACTGTGCTGAAATATCGAGAGCTCAAAATCACGGAATCAATCTAGTCAATGGTAACATAGCAATGAATTTAGGTACATTTACAACAGCGTTGCCACTACCGTGGCTCGGATGACACGTTAAATGGTAGGTCCCGGTTTAGACCGCTTAGCCATGTCAGAGGCCTCAAACTCTAAAACCAGGTATAGCCATCCGGCGATGCGAACTTACTTTTTTGCTAGTGACCCGATACGAGCCGAAGCCTCGGTGCCTGCAGCCTCGCGCCCCGCCCCTGAAGGACGTCCACACGCTGACTGCCTGGAGGAATGACGCGATACCCTTCAGCTTGCTGCACGCTCCTAAACAGATCACCGGCACTAGTCCTACCAATGTACAACAAAGATTCGTAAGTTGTACCTACTCATAGTACCTACGATTCAAACTTGGCGGCTTGGAATATGAAGCGAGTCGTATCACAGTAACAAATCCATGTGTTAGCGAGCCTGTCTGCGAAACCAGAAGCATACTTCCACAGAGAGAGAACTAGTTCTTTTGTTCTTTGCGCACTTCAGACTTTCAGACCCGCCATAAAGTTTGAAGCGTATTGCAATTTCCCGGCCTTATAGTATAGGCCGAATCATACAAGTTGGCGGATGTGAAGTTAGATACAAGCTGCACAATATTCAATTTTGACTGAAGCTCACATAAAGGTACGTGTTGATTGATTTTCGCGCAGCTTGTAGCTAACTTTACATCCGCCAACTTTTATGATTCGGCGTAGGTACCTACACGTTGGATTTACACAATCCAGCATCGAATTTTTCATAAATAGGTACACGTAGATTGCCTCACGCACGATGTTTTCCTTCACTTAAATAATCAGTGGTATGAAATACCGTATTATATAAATTCGAAAGAGCTCATTGGTACGGGGACGGGATTTGAACTCATGGCCTCAGGATTGTAAATCGAGCGTTACTACCACTAAGACACCCGGCCAATTGTTGTGTTTAAACTCCACGTCTCCCGTGTCTTTTAATTTTCGTTCAAGAACTTCTCATCAAAAGGTTTTAGTAACATTTCCAGGAGAGAGTGCAAGACACAGAGCTGGACGAGGCGATCAAGACGCGCCCTCGCCTAGCGATGACGCCTGCGCTATGTATGGACGACATCGAGAACCGACGCGTGCGCGACATTCTGCTCGACAACATGTATACAAGCAGCGCAGGTCGCGCGCAGAAGGAAGTGAACACGGAGTATTTCAGCGTCAGAGCACCGCTGCCTAAGCTGCTCGTGCCTGCCAAGTCGGTGAGTCATTCTGGCACCTTTGACGAGCCGCGCACAGAAGGAGACGTCCTACCAAGTGTCAGGGCGCCACTGCCTAAACTCCTGGTGCCTGCCTAGTCAGTCAATCTAAAAATACAGTCTTACCCGATTTATCCCACTAATCCTAAACAACGTTGAGCGTTCCTCAACTCCTGCACCGTTGTGCATGCGCCACATTCTGCTTGACAACATGTATACAAGCAGCGCGGGCCGCGCATGGGAGGTGGAAACTGAGAACTTTAGCGCGAGGACGCCGCTGCCCAAGCTGCTGGTGCCTGCCAAGTTGCAGTTGGTAAGTCAATCTGACGCTTTGATACGAGTCTGTGCCAAGCTTAGCAGTAAATTAAAACCAAGTACCTACGAGTATTATCGTTTTCAAATCATTGTTCTGAATTCATTTATAGTGATCCACGTTGTGATATAAGCACAATATAAGTTTAGTGGCTACACCACTGGCTTTTCGGTGACGGAAAACATCGTGAGGCAAACTGCATACGTCCGTTGCATATGGTATACAAACTGCATACGTCCGTTAAAGAAATTCGATGGCGTATGTGACTGGGCTAACGTGGTAGATATGGCCCAATCACCCTTTGTGGGTAGCAGTTCGTCCTGCAGTGGACTATTAAAAAGACTGGTATAAGTTTAGAGTCATTAAAGGTCTTATTTTCATAGTGCTCTTCTAGACACGTGTTACGACTCTCATTGCATGTTAACTCTCCGAGCTCTACCCTACAAGTATTCACGTAGTAATTAATATATATGGTTTTATCAGGTCACATTGCCTAAGCTGCGGCCACCACAGGTGTCTCCAGAGTGGAAGATGGAGAGCGTGACTTGGGACCAGGGGCGACTCCGCTGCTACTGCCCCACCACCCGGGAGTTTTGGCTGCGACGCGACCCGCCGAGGTATAATGATCACCAGTGACATATTCCTTGTACATCCAGGTGACTTTGGCCAGGCTATGGCCACCGCAGATGTCTTCCAAGTGGAAAATGGAGAGCGTGGCCTGGGACCAGGGGCGACTCCACTCCTACTGCCCCATCACCCGGGAGCTTTGGCTGCGACGCGACCCGCCAAGGTATAATGATCACCAGTGACATGTTCCTTGTACATCCAGGTGACTTTGGCCAGGCTATGGCCACCGCAGATGTCTCCCGAGTGGAAAATGGAGAGCGTGGCCTGGGACCAGGGGCGACTCCGCTCCTACTGCCCCATCACCCGGGAGTTTTGGCTGCGACGCGACCCACCGAGGTAATGATCATCGACCCTTGTACATCCAGGTGACGTTAGCCAATCTGCAGCCACCGCAGGTGTCTCCCGAGTGGAAGGTTGAGAGCGCGACTTGGGACCAGGAGCGACTCTACTGCTACTGCCCCATAACCAGGGAGTTTTGGCTGCAACGCGACCCACTGAGGTATGCTACATAATTCTACATACAATCATTATAGTTTTAACCGACTTCCAAAAAGGAGGAGGTTCTATGTTAATCTGTAAGATTTTTTATGTGTATATTCATCGATATTTTCGCCAATCATAATTATAGAAGTGGTCTAATATAAAGATTAAAGAAATTTAAAAAAAAAACATTATGTGAAAATTTCTTCATGAATGACACTTCGATTCTTGTTCGTGCAAGCTATTCAAATTCGGTACACAGTTGAAGTCGCTTGTGCCATTTTGGTAAAAATATACAGGGTTATATCTAATCAATTAGCATCCTTTTAGGGGCTTATTCTGTAGGTATATCAAAACAAAAAACTATTGTTCTGCAACTTTTGTCAAAACTCAAAAAAAAAATTCTGCTTTTCCGTACATTTTGTCGCGGGTGAACGATATTTTTCTATGTAACAACAAAATTTTTTTTTTAGTTTTGACAAAAGTCGCAGAACAAATGTTGTTAGTTTTGATGTAGAGAATAAGCCCCTAAGAGGATGCTAATTGATTAGAAATAACCCTGTATATAAAATTAGTAATAGGCATTGATGTGACGAATACAAATCATAATTAAAAAAATATATATTATAAGTACTGTAACATTTAAAAACGTAATAGGTATTTGGATTCTAGTGTATTCTCCTCACATAAGCCGACGCCAGTAAATGGAATGCCAATTTTGTACAATGTTGCTGAAGATTTCCTTGTCGGCAACCCATTGCCATGCCAGCAAGCGGACAATCGTTTAAAATACTCGTCTGTTACTGCTGTGCTGTGAGCTCATTTACCTAAATAATTGCAGGTGCTATAAATGTGAAGAATCCGCTGCCGTGACGCAACTCAGGAGGACGCAACGCCGAATGGTGCAGAAAATTTAAGAATAAACATTTATACGGTTGTACCTTTAAAACCATCACAGAAATCGGGAAGAAAATGTGCATTTCCCTTTTTCCTCCGTATGCATTTTATTGAAAGACTGTTTTAGAGAACAGCTGGTATTTTTCATAATTTTGGAATTGGTCTCATATAATAAGTTTGTTATTATTGTAATAATGAATACAACGATATGTTTACTACGACTAGAAAATACCCCTTATAATCATAGAAGGTCAGATTTTACAGCATTGTTAGTTTTATGAATGGCTAAGGTAGGTACTCAGTCTGGGCGTAGGTACAATACTTTATATTTAGATTTACTTACTTTATATTTGTTATAATTCACTAATTTTCTTATTTACCTAATTTTATTACTAAGTATTACTTAATTCTACCATAGCTATTACATAATTTTTCATATAAGTTTTGTCAATTATTATTTCATGTTTTCTTTAAGTTTTCAAATAAAATTATGTTAGTGGTTAACTGTATCGTATTTTATTTAAATATTGTAAGGTGGCGAATACAGCCAATCGTGATAAAATCTGAGCTATAAATTATTGACACCATATTAATTGTACATGACTATTTATCTGTGATCTATACTTGGCGATCGTTGCTTCGATGTTAGAGCTACGGCGTAGAGGTTCTGAACGCTTCGCCACTATGTGACAGCTACGGCGTAGAGGTTCTTTACACTTCGCCTTCGCTACGATGTTAGAGCTAAGGCGCAGCGTAGAGATTCTGTACTCTTCGGTACGATGTTAGAGCTAAGGCGCAGCGGAGAGGTTCTGTACTCTTCGCTACGATGTTAGAGCTACAGCGCAGCGTAGAGGTTCTGTACTCTTCGCTACGATGTTAGAACTACGGCGTAGAGGTTCTGTACTCTTCGCTACGATGTTAGAGCTACGGCGCAGCGTAGAGGTTCTGCACTGTTCGCTACGATGTTAGAAATAAGGCGTAGATGATCTACATTCTGTGCTACAGCTATAGCGTAGAGATACTACTGTACGCTACAATTTCACTACGATGTTAGAATTACAGGTATACGGCCATTGGATCAAATAACCATTTATATACGTTAAATTTTTTAAAAACTTATATTTATTTTTCTTTCTCTCCAACAAAATAATTATATTAAGAGAAATATTTTTTTCAAATAAATTCATTCTTATTTCGTATTTTAGCAATTTTTTAATGGAAGATTATCCCCCTTGTAGAGGTAGAGAGGCTTGTAGAGGTTTCCCTCTACAAGCGTGCCCCAGACAACTTATTGCGTTCTCTCTGCTAGTTGCCAGCAAACTCTTTGCCTAATTAATACCTATGCACATATTTACATTATCTTTGGTATTTTTCATTTTGTTTATTTTCTTTGTTGACTTGCTATTCTATTCCTATGGAATATTTTTTAAAGTTATTCAAGTTTTAGAGAATTTTAGTCGAGTATTTGTATCTAATTTACTTAACAGACAGTATCAGTGTTTCAATATTATGTCTGAAAAAGATCGATTGGTCCGTATGCTAAAAGACAATGAGACGACATCAAAGTCCGACTACCTGGCGGTGAAGCTGCAGCCAATAGTAAAGACCAAGTGGGTCCCGAAGGCAGCCTGCCACAGGATTCGCCCACCCCCGCTGAAGGATACTCATTCTATGACAAACTGGAAGGTCCCAAAGGTGCCTTTCGACTTGTATTGGAAGAGAGAGAACATTGTGACCGGTGCAAATCCTCACGTTCCTCAGAAACCTTATGTAAGCTTCGTGTCACCCTTTATTAATCTACAGAAAATAGACATATTTAGAATTAGAGTTTTGTTCTTCACGCTGGTCCATATACCAACACTGAATACGTGAATACCTCAGAACAAAATAAAAAAATAAAGACAGAATGTTGTGAACAAACAAGTTAGGACCAAAACTACGCCTCTCCGTACACAGACAATTGCACACACATTCACGTAACTACGAAACTACGCCTTGGCTTGTCAGTCAAACTATGGCGGCGCAACAGCGACGCACTCACACATGTATAAAAACCGGCCTCACTTGACTGTTCAACGGCGTTATCTCTAGATTTTTTATTTGCTCTGAGGTGAATACGGTGAATTCACACACATACGCTATCAAATTCCATCTTCTGTCTAAAAAGCCTTATGTCAAAGAAGATATAATAATACTACGTATAGAACGACCACTCGTTACCCCCCACCCGTTTGAGTCTTCCTCACTTCCACCCCGCGTCAGGACACGATTTACTACTCTGCGCGCGGGCTGCACAGGCCGCTGCAAATACCCGTGTAGCGTTCGTGCGTATGTGTAGTGTCTGTGAATAAATATAGTGTTGTGTGCGTAAGACAGCAGATTTTGTATGAAGAAACGCGGAGTGTCCGGGCTGTGCTTATGTACAGCTTCTGCTGTGCTTCAGTTGTAGGCAAGTGGCATCATGCGCACAACCGCCAAGAAGTCTGATTCAGCCTATAAGATCCTTTTATTCAGGACCGAGATTTGACGCAACGATTTTGCAATTCCAAGGCGAGCGTTTTCTCCCTCCGTGAGCCGTAGGACGTTCACTGCTGGACATAGGCCTCATCTATGGATTTCCCATAAGTCCGGTTGGAAGCGACCGGTATCTGTTTTCTCAATAACAGTAGCTAAAGTTATACGCCGAGTTATATAAGTTGGCGGATACGAAGTTAACTACGAGCTGCGCAATATCTAATAATTGACTGCCTCCGGTGGCTCAGTGGTTAGTGAACCTGACTTCTGGATCAAAGAGGCGTGGGTTCGATCCCCACCCATGGCAAGCATTTTTGTGATAAACATAGGTTTTTGCACTGTGTTTGGGTGTTATTTAGGTACCTACTATCTATATAAGTATGTATTTAAAATATGTATATGTACTCGTAAAAAATGAATCAAATTACTGGTGTCGAAATAGAACGAGCATCATATATTATATATATAGCATATTATTATAAGTAATTAAATTGTTAGAGACACATTTGTGTAGTTTTATATGTTGATTGTTAATAAAGGCTATCATTATATGTACTCGTAGTATATCAGTCTCTGGCAGCCATGTCACAAGCTTTGCTTAGTTTGAGACTGTGTAAGATGTCCCCCAATATTTATTATCCAATTCTGACTGAAGCTCATATACAGCTGCGCGTTGATAGGGTTTCGGGCAGCTTGTAGCTAACTTCACATCCGCCGACTTATATGAATCGGCCTATACCTAACTCCAGTTAATTTTGCAGCAAAAACCCGTAGATGAGGACAGAGAACGCGTGCAGCACACCCGACCACGTCTGGTTATGACTCCTGCTATCTCTTTAGACGACATTGAAGAACCGTTAGTAATGACTTTGTTTAACGTGAATTGAAAATTTATCCATCCCAGAAAATTTGAAAATTTACATTTTATTATTCGGGAATGTTTCTCTAATATAAAATAGACAAACATAGCATTTTTTGGAGGAGGCCTTCACCTGAGAGGGGTTCCTGATTTACACGACACTTTATTTTTATAATTTTGAAATTTTAATTGTCAATTGTGTTGTGAAATCGGAAATATAAGGCTTTTTATTTATTTATTATTTGGGAATAAGTAAATGTAGGCAGTAGGCAGCCAAAGAAAGATTTTATATTTTTTTAACTACACCGTGTATAGGACGTCCGCGGCTGGCTTAATTTATTTTCTATAGTTAGAGCTGTGAGTTAGAGTATGAGAGGTAGGTATGGGGGCATATACCTATATGTTTGGCACAAACCTAAAAGATTGGCTGCTTATAAAAAGTACTGAAACAGTTCCTCGAGTATTACCTATAGACCCATACCGTATAAAAATGTGAGATCGTAAGAAAGGTGAGTATTGCCTTACTACGTATTGCCCTAGATTTACCTTTCTTTTGCACCTGTTACCAGTAAGTTGGCACAAGCTAGCAAACACTGGAAGCCTGCAAGCCTGGAAGAGATAGCTATAAGCAATAAGGACGCCCTTTGTTGCACTAGTTTATGTTGCTTTTTTTTCCTTTTCGTTTATTTTTCTGTATTGTATTTTAGTGTTAACAATAAAGTGTTCATTTATTCATTCAAGCACGAGATATTCGAATTCTACTTAATCCGTTACTTACATGTTATTTGTGAGAAAATAAGTCAAATCTGGCGGGCCTGAGCCCAACAGCATACATAGGATTAAAACCGCGAGAAGCTTATACGATCGGTCCTAGCAGACTTTAGATGAAATGATAATGAAGTAACTTACCTATTTTACTATTCGGCCGCCAGCCGGTTAGCCCTGGAGATTTTAAGCCGTGTGAAGGTCTAATAAAAATGATAATTAGATACGACATTTGAACCAGCACAGGGTTCGGCAAACTCTACTTGACGACGTGTATACAACTGCCGAGCAACATTTGCTGCGCTCGACGCGGCCGGAGAACGCACCCGAGCTTCGGATCGTCGCTCCCTTGCCGGCCACATTCGCTCCTCCTCAACCGGTATTATTAATGATTCAATATTATTTTTTTACGGAAGATATTTTAAACGAATGGCCCTTGCCACTCTTTTTGTTTTTTCTTCTACGTTTTGAGAAGAAAACAGCAAACAAAACAATGCGTGGCATGCATCTCGTGGGAGACTCAGGCCTCCCGCACACACAAGGGAGTTATGACTAATGCTTCCCCTGACTACACCTGCACTCCCTTCCAGATAGCCCTCGCCAAGCTGAACCCACCGTACGTGTCACCCGCCGGGCGTCTGAAATCAGTCTCGTAGGAAGCCAAGGCTACCCGCGCCTATGTCGCGCCCAAGGGAGTTTTGACAGATGCTTCCATTGGCTATACCTATGCTATCTCCTTTCCAGATAGTTCTCGGCAAGCTGACTCCACCGTACGTGTCTCCCGCGTGGCGCCTCGAGTCCGTCTCGTGGGAAGCCAAGGCTACCCGCGCCTATGTCGCGCCCAAGGGAGTTTTGACAGATGCTTCCCTTGGCTATACCTATGCTATCTCTCTTCCAGATAGTTCTCGGCAAGCTGACTCCACCGTACGTGTCTCCTGCGTGGCGCCTCGAGTCCGTCTCGTGGGAAGCCAAGGCTACCCGCGCCTATGTCGCGCCCACCAGGGAATTTTGGCTCCGAAGGGAACCAAAAAGTAAGCATCACAACGTAACATAAGTGAACATTTTAATATCTACGATTGAAAGGTATATTCAGTAAAAAACACCAAGCGACATTATTATTGGTTACTCAATATCGCCCAAAATGTAATGTCGGTTGGCCTTTCGAGCGTCGGTATATTTGTTTTTTTTTATTTATTTTGGAGACGACTCGAACGGTTTTGATGATGATATTTAAATGATTGTTTCTAAGTTTATTTGTATAGTCAGTATTTCCGTAAAAACAATAAAAAGGTTCGTTCAAATAATATTATTTTAACAGATACCAAGACAGGAAGAAAACTCAAATCGCCAACTTCGTAAGGTCTGTGATATAATATGTAATCGGATACCTACAGACTTTTACTACTTACAGCAAAATACAATAAAACTATAAAATACTATTGGATCTTCCACAGACCCATGAAGTTACTCCAAATGCTCAACCTTACTATATCCATCTACCAGTTTAAAAAAACCTCTTTACATTTTTACTATGCTTATAATTTAATATTTTAGACTTATGTACCTAGACTTTGTAATTTTCCATTTAAGTTATTTTTAGTATTTTTTAGTTAGCAATTGGTTTATAAATAAACTTATCAATTATAAAGATTTTACTTTATTACAAGTCGTAGTAGTGCATGGTGTAGGTAGGTACAATAATCTCCTAATATTATTGTTTGTGGTAGGTACAATACTATTAGGATGTTATCGTACCTACTCACCATTGTGACCTACTTTTCTTTTACTAAGGGCTCAATTCCGAAATCACGAAAAAAGTTTTCTTTTTTCCCTAGACAACTAGGGAAAATATTTAATCATAATGATGAGTCACTGATATCCCTGAATGTCTATCGTCTAAAGATGCACTCATTAAGGTACTTCATTTTGGATTAATCGAATAAAATACCAATACAGGGTAGGTAACTATTTTATTGTCAAACAAATTGCGAATTCCATCACTATATCTACAGATAAACAATTATTACATTAATATCTAAATGTGGTTACGTAGTGCATGTCCAGATTTTTTTTTGTTTAATTTTTATAATTTTCATTTTTGTACAACTTGTCTTCACGATTACATTTTTTACAGAATTCATTTTAATTAATTACATTAATTAACAATAAAACCTTGAGATCTAATTCAAATTCGCAAATAATAACATGACAAACACTAATCTCAAAACCAAATTTTTTTTCAGTATATTTTTACTGTACTAATCCTAATTATTAAAAATAATTCTTAAAACTTAACAAGCAATATCACATGGAATAGCACTGAATGTTTCTTTATAATATCAATGGCTGAAACTATTTTATTTATAGATTTTTTCCGCACTGGCTTTACCTCACTGAGTTACTTTTGTGATAAACAATAACAATTTAAAAAAAAAATTCGTTACCCCAGGATTTAAACCTCCATAACTGATATTAAGGTTTCTGTCCCGGTGCTTTACTAAGCTAGACTTGCTATAGTTTGTGAAAAAAGAGAAGCGTCGTAGATGAGGTCGCCCGTGTGCCATTTTACTAATTTTGTTACGTTGGCAACACTCTGCCATTGCTAGTACAACTAAAAGTATTTGATACTTGGCAGGCACAAAACCTTAGTAGGTCCAAAACCATGTAGACTGAGCTGAAGCTCCTCTAAAATCATATCGAGGAAGGGTCCCAGCGCGAAAATCGAATTAATGAATTCTACAGAAATCTGCTGATTTTCCAAAAACTAATGAAAATCTACCGCACTACCAAAGGACACACAAAATGTATGGAGGCTGGTATAATAATAATCAAAAATTCTAACCACAACACTCGTTACATTTCGAGAAAGTTCATGTTCATAAGAGTCTATTACAACTGTTAAAAACAAAAAAGAACCCTCCGATTTTTTTAAATTAATTTTGAATTTATTAGGATAAATAAATATATTGGGCTCAATAGGTAGTTTATCTCTATCAACCCCGATTAAGTAACCTCCAAATAGGCTATTTTACTATGAACGATAAAAAATCTGTAAATGTATTTTTGAGATAGTTTAAGCAAAAAGCAATTGGAAAATGTACCTTTTAGATCATAAAACAACAAAATAAATTTTAAAAATCAATACAAAATATTCTGTCTTTTTAATCTGTGCATAAAATAGTCGCCGCTACGTTATGACGTCATCCGGCTATGTAAACATTGAGTAGTTTGTCCGGTGTTTGTACACTAGTATTCCAGGAACAGCACACGAACGGTAACTCATTATTAACCATTTATAATAACTGATTTTCAACATAAATCTCAAACTTACAAATAAAGACACTATCGTGAAAAATATTTACATGCATTGTTTACATAGCATAGTGACGTGATTCATGACCACAGAGTAAAATAATGACATCCATCGTTTTACGTAAATTACGCGCGAATATTTGAATTTGTAAAATTAAAATGCATTTTTAAAACACTTAACGATTAAATAATTATTTTTTGTATTTTTTAGTGGTTTATTAGACTTACAGGATCTAACTGAGATGCTTTTCAAAAATGACTGTAATACCCTATTGTTAAATAAAAGCAGTTTTACCAATTAGACACACTTTTAAAGTGTTTTTTGTCACATTGTACCCACTAACTGGTCACACTGGTAGGTTATGATTAATTTTAGCAAATTAAGCGATGAATGTGGAAGAATCAGCTACGAATGCAAGTAAAATAACGATAGAAGCACTTTATCATTACTAACTAGAAAAAGTAAAAAAAAAGTAATAAGCTGTATTGTTATTTATCATACAATTTATTTTTCGCATTATAAAAAATTGGAGGTGTGAAAAAATCTAGATAAAATAATTTTGGGAAGCCCATAAAACAAGCTTTCAAAAGATGTATCTATCATCTTGGTTCGATTTTCCTCTGAATAATATACCACTTGTGGACGTCACCTTTACATCGAAAATCTACTAGCCAATCTACTGCAAACGGTCACACTGGCCACACCTCTGACGCTCACGCTAAATCAGTCGAAGTGTGCTGTACTGTACTGTACCAGCCTTATTAATAGTGCACTGCAGAACGTAAGCCTACCCACGAAGGGTGATTGTGCCATAGCCACAACGCTGGCCCAGTGCGAGTTGGTGGATGCACATACGCCATCAAATTTCTTCTACAGGCGTATGCAGGCAGGTTGCCGATGTTTTTCTTCACTGAAAAGCCAGTGGTTTGTTGTTGTTAGTTGAAGTGTTAACACTGGATAAATCCAATGTTTATCTTTTTCCAGCTTACAGCGTTGGTAGCGCCACCTGTGATTACTGTATTAAACAGGCAATCACTCCATCTAATTGGCATAGGCCGCGTCACACAAGTTGGCGTTTGTCCAAGTCATTTGGTCCAATTCTGACTGAAGCTCACACAAAGCCCCATTGATTGAATAGTGCGCAGCTTGTACCTAACTTCATTTCCGCCAACTTGTGTGACGTGACCTGTAAAGCATCGGGATGAAACTGCGAGTATCAGTTATGCAAGTTCAAATCTCGCGGTCTGATTTTTTTTTGAATTGTTGTACACAAAAAGATTTCGACAGCTGTTCCAAAATATGTACCCAAATATTACATCTAATTGGGATTCGAACCCACGTCATGTAATTTTGGATTTTTGCGATAAGTTTTAACTTGTTGCATCAATTGTAAGAAATGTATTATTTTTTCATATCATAGTACTTTCCATT
This sequence comes from Hypomecis punctinalis, assembly GCA_949316475.1. Classification (NCBI taxonomy): domain Eukaryota; kingdom Metazoa; phylum Arthropoda; class Insecta; order Lepidoptera; family Geometridae; genus Hypomecis; species Hypomecis punctinalis. Next base: position 23,425,708 of record OX438799.1, on the reverse strand, counting down.
ATCAGTCTCTTACATTAAGTGCATAACACTATACCTAGAAATTAAATTAATTTTAATATAAATACATCTTGGGATGTTCTGTAAAGTTTTAAAATAATAAGAGAAAGTGATTGAAGTTAAAAAAAATATCTCAATAGAAATATACTCGAATCGTACGCTATTAATTTCTAATAAATCGTTCAGAAAAATTGTACTGAGCCGAAAGAAGGGGTTTGACACCATCATTATGAACAACTTTTAATATGGGTCTATACCCAAAATCGAAGGAAGAATAATTAGTTAGGTAAAATAATGTTGTCATAAAGGACATGTCCACAAAATGTATGGAGGCTGGTATAATAATAATCAAAAATTTGAACCACAACACTCGTTACATTTCGAGAAACTTCATATTTTTCCGACTCTATTACATCAGTTAAAAATATAAAAGAGCCCTCCATCACTCCTTTTTCTCTATCAACCCTGATTAAGTAACCTCCAAATTGTTAAATAAAAGCATTTTTACCAATTAGACACACTAATTAAGTGATTTTTTGTCACATTGTACCTACTAACTGGTCACACTGGTAGGTTATATTTTTTTATTTTAGCAAATTAATATATTAATGTGGAAGAATCAGCTACGAATGGAAGTAAAATAACGATAGAAGCACTTTATTATTTCTAAACTAGTAAAAATAAAAAGCTGTATTGTTATTTTTCATAAAATGTACTTATCACATTTTAAAAAAATGGAGGTATGGAAAAATTTAAATTAAATATTTTTGAAAAGCCCATAAATCAAGCTTTCAAAAGATGCATATATCATCTTGGTTCGATTTTTCTCTGAATAATATACCACTTGTGGACGTCACCTTTTATCGATTCCGAGTTGCAATATATGATGCCTTTTTTCTCGAATTTCAGGTTGGCCCCATAGTAAGAGATGTTCATAGCGATGTTCCGAAATACCACCTTTCGGCTCAGTCCATTTCTGTATAACGCTGTATAGGTCATAAGTTTTTTTTATTTGGTCCAACACTTTGGCTTTTATTAGTTAAAATCAGACTAGTCATGTTGGCGAAATTCAGTTTTTGTTTAGTTTATAAGTTACAAAGACTTCAGTAGTCAGTGGGGAAGAAATTGTGTTTTTTTTTACCATAATGTTATTATTATCAACCACATTACACTACCGAGTTCATGTTGAAATAAATATTTGTCTTACATTTTTTCTATTTAGGCAAGTCTGATTTTCAAACGTAAGATAAAATTGATCCTCAAAAAAATCTCTATTCACAATTTTCACGGAATAGAAATTAAATATTGTGTACATAGTCCATAAAACTTAACAAAATCATAAACATTATCTCTACTGCTTATAAATGGTTAACATCAAAATTGAATAAACATAAAATAAGAGAGAAGAAAAGAATTTATCAAGAATGTTTGATGCGCGACAAAACCTTTGCAAAGGTAATTTAAGCCGCATCAAAACTGATCCAAGCAGCCCTATAGGATCATACACCGAGCGCGCACATGAGGCAGATATTAGAGGGCCATGGCAGCGTTTTGTCTCACATTCAGATTATTATTTTTGATGAGATGTGGGAGCTGCGCGCGCGCCGTCCTCGTTTAGTTCCGTCTCTTCCGGGTATGTGTCGCGAATACGGTGTACTTTACCCAAACGTTAAGCCGCATCGCCACTGGTACAACCAATCTCAAAGGATCATACATCGAGCGCGCAAACAAGGCAGATATTGGAGAGGGCCATGGCGGCATTTTGTCTCACGTTCGGATTGTTGTCCTTGATGAGTTGTAGAAGGCGCGCGCGCGCCGTCCGGGTCACGTCCGGGTCAAGCTCCGTCTCTTCCGGATATTTGTCTCGGATGCGGTGTAATTCCGCGTATAGTAAACCTGAAATATTTCATAGTTATTTTATGTCACTCAAAGATTACTTGCAGGAAACGTAACTAATGGCCTTATTCATTAATAATATTAATAAACGAGAATACCACTGCTTCAGACATCACCTTTCAGAGAATTATTCTAAAAGATCTATATCTATTCTGATCTATAATTATTCTAAAGAAAGAGAGAAATCTTATTGCAATATGTTGTGTACTTTAAAAGATCAAGCATGCACAATTTCAAAAAAGATCTTTGTTTTATAAAATGATGGAAAATTTAAATGATGGAAAATTTAAAGCCGCTGATCGATGTGCAAAATGTCTAATTTGGAAAACCTCGGTTTTAAAATAGATAACTTTTTGACGTTCAATTTGACCGCTTTCTTCTTTTGCAGTTAACTTTTCTATTAGAATAAAGGTATATCTTTTTCACGCAACACTTTAGTACTGGACAGTCTGGACACGACTATTTTAAAAGAAAAGGTAAACTCCAAAAGAGAAAACCGTCAAATGGAACGTCAAAAAGTCGTCGATTTTAAAACCGCGGTCGAAGACTTCGAAGGGGTTTTTTTGGCGGGAATGCGGAAAAATCATGTCGCCTCATTGTATTATTTTGTTAAACTTGTGTTTTTATCAGTGATAATTAGTGAAAAATGGTGGTATTTCGTTGATTATGAGCTGATTTACGTGCATGAGTGTAGGCAAGTGATATAATGTGACGTATCATGTTGTTCCGTGTTGTTACCAAAACTCCATAGACGCCTTTAGTAAAGTCTCCACTGCTTTACTGGGGTATGACTTGGACTATGATTGGACGTGACAGCGACTTTATTGGACTATGACGAGACTACGACAGTGACTATTTTGATAAAATATTAGGTATCAAAAATTATTAAAACTTAATACTTGACACTGGCAAATGCACAATAATGCGACGCCAAAATTAAGAAGAAGAAGACTTCGAAGAAGTCAAAGACTTTTTTACGTCGATCAGCGTTCAGAAACTTAATTACTTCTCAAAACCAAACTATTTTGCACCACTTTTATTATAACACCGGTAACTTACCCAGCAACAATGGCGGATGAGGTTTCAAGTCTTCACTGGCACAATGTAAATAATTGACCGCAGACTGCAGACATTTAGCGATGCTACTGGGCATCTCGTCGGCCATCTGCCGGAGCAACGCCGAGAGGAACTCGTCCAAGTAAAGTCGGCCTTCATCGAGCAGGTGCGTCTGTATGAGATCGTTGGATTTCTTCACGTTGAACGTTTTGAACACTTGCTTCAGGGTGAACTTGCTGGCCTGGGGAAAAGACTTTGTTGTTATGGACCTATGTCATTAACACAATAGGCTATTTGACAACATTGAAAATATTCTATTAATTTTGGTAATCCATACAGATAATAGCCTGAAAAAGACAAATTTCACTTTATATAAATTAAAATATGTCTAATTTACGCAAATCGAACGAAATAAAATACGACATTTTTTTGATATTTATCTGTGACGTAAACGCTCTAAGAAGGGCGGCAACTCTGGTGACGTCACGTGCTGGTAAACAAGAATTTCTCGATTGACTGTTGTTTGTGTAATTTGTGTTTTGTGATTTCGGAGTAATATTATTGTCTGTAAGTTACTTTTAAAGTATTTCTTGTTAATTTTTAGATGGGAACTAGCACATTTTTTTGTTTTTTTTTTTTAATATAATGACAATACTATATTACTACTACATAGAAAGCAATTGGATCATCCACAGACCCTTGAAGGTCTAAAGATAATTAAACTAGCACATTTACCAGTATTAACTAACGTTATTTACTCGTGAGTGACGTCAAAGACCAGCGCCATTACAGAATGTCGTTTTTGGTAGGATCTTAAATATCTATTCTTTAACACTGATTTTCATTATTAATACCGTAGATCTCTCGGAAATATAAATGTACTGTGCTTAGTGTGTACTAACGAATAATTTAAAACGATTTCCAAAAACTAGTCAAATACTCTATTACTGCTGAAGCTGCTAACATACTACTTCAGGCCATATAACAATGAATGAATGAAATGGTGGTCAAATGACTACGTATAGAAAATACAATTTCATTCAATTTTCCGAAAAGAACACAAACGTGTTTTCAGCAGTGTACAGGTCCCGCCACGAGGCATGAGCGATGACCTTGAATGCGCAAAAGTCGATTTTTGGGTGTCACAAGAAAGAAGAGTGAGGTGGGACGCGGGAGGGGCCCGCGCGGGCGCCTCTCATTGGTTCGTGAGTCGCGTTCCTTGGTCTCGCTCACTGCGCATGTCTTGCATCTCCTGAAGTACAATCGCGGGCATAATGTTTTGTCTTGGTGTTTTGTATTTTTTAATGTTTTGTTTTGGTGGTGTGTTTTTAATAATATATTAAAAATGCCAAAACATAAAGTCTTAAAACGTCAAGCAAGAAAAACGGTGTACGACGTATATAGTTTCTTCAAGAAAGAATCGATTGATTTTGTGGCAGACATTAAGCTTGTAAAATCTAAAAGTTCTGCAGCCAATATTTTGGTACTTATATTTTGTTGTGTTTTGTATTAATAGTGTCCGAACAGCTATGTAATAACTCAAAGTACAATTTGAAGCCCCATAATTTTATAAATATAATAAATGTTTACTATAAAAAAAGTTTTTATTCAAAACAGCTAGGCATTTCACAACCAGGCATGACCAAAAAATAGCTTGGTTAAAAATGAGCTTAATAATACTGAGCGCGATTGTACACATGCGCTAGTCGCCCCACTGATAGTTAACTATTGAACATAAGACTAAAGTAGAAGGGTGATTTTGCTAACTCTACTACGCTAGCCAAGTTGCGGAATTGTGTAAAAATCTGCCATCCCATACATCGAAGGTCAACTAACTCTTTGTATGGAAAACACATGTGACTTTTAGCAATTATCAGGTTGGTCTCTTTGTTAAAGTTGTTCAAAATAACGAATATAATGACCATTCGGTTTAGTGCGGGAACAAGATTCTTTCTTTTATTTACTAAAGAAAAAGTAAAGAACTTCTATGTTCATTCTACCAACTCTAATAAATAAATTACCACATGAGCTAAGATCTAAATTGAATGCCAAAAACATTAAATCACTTTTGAAAAATTATTATATTGAACCTAACAGGCTCAATGTAAATGTAAATGAACGGAATGCATAACTGGGAGCACCCTTTATTGGCTGCGGGGCGCGCGGTCGCAGCGGTCGCAGCGGTCGCAGCGGTCGCAACGGTCGCAGCGGTCGCAGCGGTCGCAACGGTCGCAGCGGTCGCAGCGGTCGCAGCAGTCGCAGCGGTCGCAGCGGTCGCAGCGGTCGCAACGGTCGCAGCGGTCGCAGCGGTCGCAACGGTCGCAGCGGTCGCAGCGGTCGCAACGGTCGCAGCGGTCGCAGCGGTCGCAACGGTCGCAGCGGTCGCAGCGGTCGCAGCGGTCGCAGCGGTCGCAGCGGTCGCAGCGGTCGCAACGGTCGCAGCGGTCGCAGCGGTCGCAGCGGTCGCAGCGGTCGCAACGGTCGCAGCGGTCGCAGCGGTCGCAGCGGTCGCAGCGGTCGCGGCGGCAGTCGGTGCGCAATGCCTACGACTAGTTAAGAACCTGTTCCGTCGTGGGTACTTACCGACAGCTGATCTGTGCGTTCGCGCGTTGTTTGCTTTGTCGAATTACTTCTTTGTTTTCATTTAAAATGTATTTGATGATCGTTTTGTATGTTTATATGCATTTATATATTTGTTTATGCATGAAAATGTATCTTATAGCACAGAATATGTAATACTGTTAATATAAGAGAACTAGATTGTCTAGAGAAACCAAATCTAGGTTTTAAGACAATGTATGAACGAGTTATCTATCATTGTAATTTATCAAATAAATAAATAAAATAAAAAATTCGAAGTATGACTCACCCTTACGACAGGCGGGTTGGTGTCACACAGGTGCAGCAGGAAGCACGGCAGGGAGCTGACAGCTTGCTCCACCAGCGCCTCGGCCGCCACGCGACCCGAGATGATGCCGAATAACCTGCAAATATAACAATTACATCATATTTCTAGTATTCCTCGCAAACTGTTTGGGGAAACGACAGTAAGCTAGGTTGAACGCAAGAAAAAACCGTCACTATACTCTATAAAATTTAACTTGATCTCTGCGACAGTTGTCAGAAAAACCACGCCTATGAAGTCCTGAATTTCTTAATAGTACAGACAGTACCTGTCAATGTCATAATTTATGGGCATGTTGATTAGTGATGGGCGACGAATGATCGTGACCACAGAATTTTAATTAAAATATCGATAGTTTATACTGACGATATTTTAAATAAAACTTAATTTATCATTAATTTTACTGTATATTTCAATATCATAACATTTTCTACATGTGTATTATTATGAGTATTTAATTAATATCATAACATTATTTACATGTGTATATACTTGATCTTAAATCGTAAGTAAATAAAATCCAATTTCTCACCTTTAACTACTCATTCGATTTCATTATAACATTGTTTGAAAATCGATTTCTCATCATCATTTTTCCACCACTATCTCAACTCTAAAAATGTCAATCTTCGACGTCAATGTCACTGTCGCAGAGATCAAGTTAAATTTTACAGAGTATAGTCAGGAGTATCACTACACAGTATAAAACAAAGTCGCTTCCCGCTGTCTGTCACATAACTGTAAATGCATCATATTATAACTATTTTTAATAAACTGTGCGTAAGTTACCAGCAACATATTATATCGGTTTACTGGTAACTTACGCACAACCTCTGAAGACGACTCTGCTACTTCAAGATAAACCACTTTTATTTTAGAACAACCATGAAATTCCAAAAAATCTGATGTTAATTCAATGGCTTTCGAATTCCGTACTTATGGAACGGTTAATTGTTTTTTCCTACTTCAAGGTTGGTGACGGCGAGCAATTCTCGGTCGAACAATGTAATAATATTACCTGATGGAATGTTCCCTCAGTAAAGGGCACTCTGTACTGTACTGTACCAGACTTTAAATAGTCCACTGCAGGACGTAGGCCTACCCACGAAGGGTGATTGAGCCATATCCACTATGCTGGCCCAGTGCGGGTTGTTGGATTCACATACGCCATCGAATTTCTCCTACGGACGTATGCAGGTTGCCTCACGATGTTTTCCTTCACCGAAAAGCCAGTGATGTGAAATTTCGTACATAAGTTCCAATGAGTTTCTTTGGAACTTATCGCACGGATATTTCTGGGATTAAGATTTGAACCTACGACCTCACGATTGCAGGTCGGGTGTTACTACCACTAGGCCACCACGGCTAAAGGATACTCGGTGTTCATACATTGATATCCGTATATTACGCATTGTGCCAATCGCTTCTGAATTATTGCATAGCATGTTGGGGCAGTGCACTTGCAACTTATATCATACGAGTTGAGCGAGCACAACGCTCAGTACTGAAGGTTATGATGAAAAAACCACTAAGATATCCGACCATTGACGTCTTCAAAGACAGCGGAGTGCTGAGTGTTAGACAATTATTCATACCGAAATCTTCTCTCTCAGTTCATAAATCGGTTCTTTCTGCTCATGACTATGACGAGAATTTAAAAAAGAGAATCCACAAACTATATTATCCTAAAGTGAATTCTAGTTTTGCGCGCCGGTTCGGAGATTTTGTTCGAACTCATATTTATAATGTAGTAAACAAATACTGTAACTTAAAAGAAAAAACTCTGTATAAAGCTAAAAAAGCTATTTATAAATTTCTGGCTTCAGAGACTGAGAATTTGTTAAAAATTAAGTCATAATTAAAACATAATATTCTATTATTATGTGATATAATGTACTCATATATTTTATTTAATTACACGTATCTATGTATATATATAACGGGACATTAGCTTTAAGTTTATTTTTAAATAGTGCCACTTAGTATAATTTCGAAGGACTAGGAATGGAAGTGGCAACATTCCTGGTGTAACGCTTGTAACAAACGCTGCTGATGAGTTCCAAGGAGGTTTTCAAGTGATATCGCATGATCGGCCGATGGGCGGGAAAATGCGATGATGACTTGACAGATGTCACTTGTTAGTTGGTAAGGAGAGCTGGTTCGGAGAGGTTATGGTGAACTGTGTTTGGAACAGCTCGAGTTGTGTTCTTGATAAAATGGTCGCAGCGTGAGTTACGCTGCGGAACGCCATGTCTTTCGCTTAAAGTTTTCTCTATAATTGTTGTCATACGTAATCTTCTGTGAAATAAACTGATTGTTCGTGACGTCGCAATTTATCTCCTCGCCCGCGTAACCCACGCCACGCCACACTGAAGTATTGTTGGGTCAGATGGTATAAAATCATCTTCACATTGAATCACCATAACTGATGCGGATCCTTTTATGGATTCGACATATATTTATATTTTTATTACTTATATGTACAATTTATTTTATTTTCATTTTATAAGCATCCTTAACTTTGTATTTATTAGCAGAAATTTCAACACAAAGAAAAAATGTCAACAAGAGGTTCCAAATCACATTAAAAATAGTATTAGATTTCCGCGACACAGGCCTAGCATAGTGCGGAAATCACGGTACTACGTTTTGTCTATGTAAAACTCTCATAAACATAGGTAATATTGGTTTTATTATATGCAGCAAGTGTGTAATTCTTTCCTGTGTTTGTGGTAATAAAAATATTTTCATTTTCATTTCATTTCATAAAAGGGCGTATTTTCTGCGAGACGGCGAGCATTACTCGGTCGAACTCTTTGTTTCACAAGTCTATATTTTCAGTTTGATGGTATTCTCTGGGTATAACATTCCTTAACTGCATGTTCTTTAGGTGTAATGTTACCCTATGTAATGCACATTAAGTATAGTGTAACCTTATGAAATATACTTAGTGTATAATGTTATCTGTTGGAATTCACTTTGAGTGTAATGTTACCTGATGGAATGTTCCCTCAACAAAGGGCACTCGGTGTTCATGAACGGGCGTATTTTCTGCGAGATTGCGAGCAACTCCCGGTCGAACTCTTTATCCAGCGAGTCGATCTCGGTGAGCAGCCGGCTCAGGCCCTGGATGGCTGCCAGCGGCACGTTGTCGCAGGGGGGACTAGGGACCAACAAAACGATGTCTTACTGCGTTTTAAGCACAAGTATGAATAAAATTATTTTTATCGTGCTTCACACACTAGGTGTATAGAAACTTTCTTTTTGTGATAAACATTTCAAAAATTGACGCGTTCGCAGGATTTGAACCTGCATCCTCCTCTGGGACTCCGGTCCAGATGCTTTGTCCAATTAAACTAAAACGCACTCTGCGAAGGCGCCGAATCAGTGAAAGTGTCATGTTTACCAGTCAGTCAACTGGTTTAAAGCAGTTCTCACAAATGGCGCTTCCAACAATGTAGTAGTTGGTAAACATGATAAACACTTTCACTAATTCGGCGCCTTCGCAGAGTGCGTTTTAGCTTAATTGGACAAAGCATCTAGGCCGGAGTCCCAGAGGATGCAGGTTCAAATCCTGCAAACGCGTCAATTTTTGAAATGTTTATCACAAAAAGAAAGTTTCTATACACCTAGTGTGTGAAGCACGATAAAAATAATTTCATTGATTAAGCAATGAGTTATTTCTCGTTAATGGTAAGAAGTTCTAATAATTTCACATTAAGTGACTGAGTGGTTTAAAGCAGTTATCACAAGTATGAAGTCAAAGTATTAGCTTGTATGCACAAGTATGGCGTCAAAGTATTACAGCCATTAAGTACCTAACCAAAAGGAGTCGACACTGCAAAGCGTACCCCTCTGCCAAAAGTACGCGACCGGCCGTTAATGTTCTTTATATAAATATCGGTCTGGTTGGGCTTGTGTTGCGTTAATTTTCAGCTAGTGTTGGTTAATTACATTTGTGTGTGTGTAAACTTGTTTATATTTTTGTTTATGTGCGTTTCTTCACCCCCCACTGACTTGGCAGACTGCGGCGCTTAGGCATGTCGACTCCTTTTGGTTAAGTACTTAATGATTACAGCATATTATTTTCGAATTAAACAATTGAACCGCAAATATTTGAACAGCAAGGAACCATGATCCAATCGTGTTTACTAAGTGGACAAATAAACGATTTTGTATTTTTTTTTCTTTGTGTAATTGTATGTGATTTCTAGAAAATTTTCTCTATTATCTATGATGAGGATTTCCAGGAAGTTTTTGGCAACGGCGACGGCATAGTTTCTTGTTAAATTACTTGATGGATCTTTACATGGCAACAACCGATTTTAACGGTTAAAGTCAAAGAAAACAGGTGTTAAAAGACTACCTATACTGATTAACAAACATAAACAGAGATATCACGTATTTAAATGTCGCGACGTCAACAACGCCCGGTGCACTTTGTGATTCTTTCAACCTCGAGCTTAGGACAGATCGATAATACCATCGTATCTACTGTCTCTTACCCAGTATGGTCAGCGTCTACACCGTGACTCAAGGCAGCCAAAGCCTTCGGTAGCGCGTTTTCTCGAATGTTCCCCCTCAGCCGCGCGACGTTGGCTGCATCTCGGATTATCGTCCTTACACCCCGAGTTTAAGATCGCTAATACCATGTACTATGGTATCTAGAGTCTCTTACCCAGTATGGTCAGCGTCTACACCGTGACTCAAGGCAGCCAAAGCCTTCGGTAGAGCGTTCTCTCGAATGTTCCCCCTCAGCCGCGCGACGTTGGCAGCGCCTCGCACGGCCGCGGCGCGCACTCTGGGATTATCGTCCTTCCACCCCGAGTTTAAGGTCGCTAATACCGTGTCCGTGATTACTGTGTTGTCGTTGCATCTGGAATTTTTAGATTGAATTAGTGAGAAACGGGATTTTTATTGAAAAAAATATTAACCACAGACTCCAGGGTCTGTGCCCTTTGTTAACTATAATTTACAATTATTTGACTGTACTGTACAAAGAGAGTTAGTACATGGTTGGAATCTTAGTCTAAGTCAGTTAGTCGGTGCACTGCGTGAAAGGGGTATTTTGTGACAGACAGGCTTGGTAAAAAATGTAATACAAGAAATGCCTGTAAAGCACACGAGTAATTTGTGTGTCGGACGCAAGGAAGACGAACGCATGTCGCTATGGTCACGACTAAGCTCGAGCGTGACGTCTGCTGCGGTTGCAGACTAGCTCGTATACAGGGTTATTTCTAATCAATTGGCATCCTTTTAGGGGCTTGTTCTGTACATCAATACTAACAACTTTTGTTCTACGACATTTGTCTAAAAAAAATTCGTTCTTCCATAGAAAAATATCGTTCACCCGCGACAAAATGTATGGAACAGGTGTTTTTTTTTAGTTTTGACAAAAATCGCAGAACAAACGTTATTAGTTTTGATGTACAGAATAAACCCTAAAAGGATGCTAATTGATTAGAAATAACCCTGTATATATTGGCCAATTTAGTGGCTATCCCAGGCATAAGCCTGCAACTCCACACTCAGCTATAATGAACACGCGCCACATACCGAGTATCCAAGTAGCGTTACCTGTAGTTGAGCATGTCAGCCAGTAGAGCAATTTAGGCCCGTATCTCTTAGCTCTCTTAGGTCTCCACGCTCAGCTATAATGAACACGCTCCTACACCATAGTACACAAGTAGGGTTACTGACCTGTAGTTGAGCATGTCGGCCAGGAGAGCGATTTAGGCCCGTATCTCTTAGCTCTCTTAGGTCTCCACGCTCAGCTATAATGAACACGCTCCTACACCATAGTACACAAGTAGGGTTACTGACCTGTAGTTGAGCATGTCGGCCAGTAGAGCGACGGCCGCGAGTCGTTGCGGCGGCAGGGTCGCTCGGGCGTACATGGCCAATTTAGCGGCCACTTTAGCCCCGTGTCTAACTGACCGTCGCATCATCTGTAGTATTACCTGTAGTTGAGCATGTCGGCCAGTAGAGCGACGGCCGCGAGTCGTTGCGGCGGCAGGGTCGCTCGGGCGTACATGGCCAATTTAGCGGCCACTTTAGCCCCGTGTCTAACTGACCGTCGCATCATCTGTAGTATTACCTGTAGTTGAGCATGTCGGCCAGTAGAGCGACGGCCGCGAGTCGTTACGGCGGCAGGGTCGCTCGGGCGTACATGGCCAATTTAGCGGCCACTTTAGCCCCGTGTCTAACTGACCGTCGCATCATCTGTAGTATTACCTGTAGTTGAGCATGTCGGCCAGTAGAGCGACGGCCGCGAGTCGTTACGGCGGCAGGGTCGCTCGGGCGTACATGGCCAATTTAGCGGCCACTTTAGCCCCGTGTCTAACTGACCGTCGCATCATCTGTAGTATTACCTGTAGTTGAGCATGTCGGCCAGTAGAGCGACGGCCGCGAGTCGTTACGGCGGCAGGGTCGCTCGGGCGTACATGGCCAATTTAGCGGCCACTTTAGCCCCGTGTCTAACTGACCGTCGCATCATCTGTAGTATTACCTGTAGTTGAGCATGTCGGCCAGTAGAGCGACGGCCGCGAGTCGTTACGGCGGCAGGGTCGCTCGGGCGTACATGGCCAATTTAGCGGCCACTTTAGCCCCGTGTCTAACTGACCGTCGCATCATCTGTAGTATTACCTGTAGTTGAGCATGTCGGCCAGTAGAGCGACGGCCGCGAGTCGTTACGGCGGCAGGGTCGCTCGGGCGTACATGGCCAATTTAGCGGCCACTTTAGCCCCGTGTCTAACTGACCGTCGCATCATCTGTAGTATTACCTGTAGTTGAGCATGTCGGCCAGTAGAGCGACGGCCGCGAGTCGTTACGGCGGCAGGGTCGCTCGGGCGTACATGGCCAATTTAGCGGCCACTTTAGCCCCGTGTCTAACTGACCGTCGCATCATCTGTCATTCCGTGACCGGGCCTCACTACGGTCGCACGTATCAGCAGTCACCCCGCGCTTGCAGTGGTCGTGCACTTATAGTGTTGTAACAAGGTGCTATCGACTTTTTGTCGATAGTACCAACAAAGTCAAGTCATGGACAAGTTTCTGTCCAGATCAGCATCTAACCCAAATTTGGCCACCAAGAGACCCAGAGACGACGAAGTGTCCCCAGATCAATGGCGGAAACCTAAAAAGTTCGTCTCAAATACTAAGATGCCACATTTGAAGAATAAGGAAATGGCAACTGAGAACAGATTTGAAAGCCTACCCATCGAACCAGATGAGGGCAACCCAGAGTCATTCCTGAACGCTTCTAAAAAGAAACAAGCTAACAATACCCCGGTGTTCATCATTGAACTGAAGGGTGAATGGAGTCACCAGAATATTAGGACCGTGATTGAAAAATATACAAAAGACTTTTACATGCAATATCGAGGACGAAAGCTGCTCAGAGTGCAATGTTATTCTGCCAAAACACATCAGCTGCTCAAAGACGGTCTAGTCAAAGAAAATGTAAAATATCATACGTTTACAAGAAAGGACGAAAGACTTCCCAAAGTTGTCATAAAAGGCCTACCACTGACAGTTCACGAAGACATTCCAGAGGAACTAAGCACCTTAGGCTTCCCTAACGCCAAAATCACTGAGCTAAAAACACTTCATCCTTCAGATTGCCCACCTATACTCGTTCAATTACCCACTGGGACCGACATGACAAAATTTAAGAAAATAAAATACTTGTCAAACTGCGTTATTGAAGTTCAGAAGTACAAGCCTAATAAAAAGTCAGGCACACAATGTTTTAGGTGCCAAAGTTTTGGCCATGCAGCCCGCAACTGCAACCGCCAACCCAGGTGTGTGAAGTGCGCTCAGGATCATCCCACCTGGGAATGCACCAAAAAAGACCGTGAAGAGCCTGCTCGCTGTTGCAATTGCCAGGAAGATCATCCCGCAAATTACGCTCAATGTAAGGAACGTCTAAAATATATTGAACGGATCGAGTCTAGACGAAGGAACATGGCTGCTGAAAAGAATTATCTACGTGAAGATAATGGCGTCAAGGCCAAGATAGCTCCTAACTCTTGGACTCAGATCGTGAAATCTGGCCCCAAAAAGAAAACGATAGAGCCCCTAGCAGAACCATCAAATAATCAAAATATCAGCTTGCCTGATCAAGCCTCGAAGCTTCTCCATTCTACAAAGCTGCCCACAAACATGAAACAAGCCCAGCCAAAACCCTGCGCTGGAGCAAAACCTGGTCAGATTTCTCAAGACCTGGAATCAATAGAAATGCTAGAAATCCTCACAACTATTCAATCCATCAAGCAAGAGTTCATCAAGTGTAACACTTTCATGGAGAAAGTGATTTTAATACTCACTCATCTGGGACATTATGTTTAGTTGCCATGAATTGCGCATACTATACTGGAATGCTGACGGCATTCACAAAAAGCAGCAGGAACTCGCCGAACTCGCTGTAAGTAGACTTAAGGTAGACATCATAGCACTCTGTGAAACAAAGTTGACCAGTCGTCTCTCTATCAAAATTCCAGGTTATAATTGCTATCGCAAGGATAAGCATCGTGATGGCGTCGGCCAGGGTGTAGCAATTATTCTTCGTTCTGATCTAAACCACAGCCTAATATCTTCTTCGTGTACACAAAATCTAGAAAATATCGGTATTTCTCTATCTTTAATCAATAGTAACCTAAAAATATATTCAATTTATCAATCTCCCAATCTCCCTCTCATCAAAAATGATATAAACTGCATTATGGAATCTGGTTCAAAGGTTCTCGCCATGGGCGACTTAAATTCGAAGCATCCTTTATGGTCGCCTGGGCCTACCAATAACCGCGGTAAAACGTTATACGAACACATGCTCAGCAGCAACTATGTTATTCACTCGCCTCAAGATATCACATTAGTGCACTACTGCGCTGATTATTCTCCATCAATACCTGACATTGTATTATCAAAAAATATGTATCCACCTAGCCACATCGCTACTATCTCCTGTTTATCATCGAATCATTTTCCCGTTTATATTAAAATAGAAACTAAGTTCGATCGCTCTCCAATTCAAAAACTTAATTATGCTAAAGCTAATTGGCCTAAATTTCGCAAACTTTTAAATGATAATGTTATGCTGTCTCCAAAATCATACGCGTGCCCCGCCGAAATAGATGACGCCATATTAAACTTTCAACGCATAATCCTCGAGAGCAGAGATGCTAGCGTACCGGTTATGACTCTCAAACCTTGGAATTCTTTTTCATTGCCTCGTAAACTAAAACGAATGATTAGTTACAAAAACCATATTCGTAGATTAGCGGCAAAGGAAACTACCCCTGGGTTGCGTAAACAACTTATAAATGAATCAAACAGACTAAAACTTCAAATTAGTCTTGCTTTAAAAATGCACAGGGACTCTGAGTGGAACAAGAAATTGAATAAAGTTGACAATCCTTCAAACGATTTATGGCGTCTAGTGAAGGAACTGCGTTCAACTAAAGCAACTATTCCTGCCCTTAAACTGAAAGATGGTTCCCTTTCTAAAAATGAGCAAGAACAGTGTGATGTCCTAGCAAATACGTTCTTGGACAACATGCTTCTCACCCATAACTGGCCCAGCGACAAATTACCAGAAATAGAGCGTTCCCTAGCTAAATTGGATGAGGACAGCGACCAAACTGCTACATTAGTTAGACCTCATGAGATTAAAAGAATAATTGCTAGCCTTAAACTGAGAAAAGCTCCTGGCTCAGATGAAATCACTAATCTATTGATAAAAAATCTACCCCAAAAATCAATTGTCCTACTTACTAAAATTTTCAATTCTTCTCTTTTACTAAACTACTTTCCAACCCCCTGGAAAACAGCTAAAGTTATAGCTATTCACAAGCCCGGTAAAGATGCTTCTAATCCTGTTTCCTATCGTCCTATCAGTCTTCTTCCCTGTATTGGGAAATTATTTGAAAAGATCATCCTCAAGCAGCTTCTAAGAGAATCTTAGCGTCTCCTTATTGATGAACAGTTTGGGTTTCGTGAAGGTCACTCAACTGTTCACCAGTTAGCAAGAGTTGCTGAGACCGTGTCACATAACCTAAACTTAAAACAATGTACAGGAATGTTTCTCCTTGATATCGAAAAGGCGTTTGACACGGTCTGGCACAAAGCTCTTCTACATAAGCTCGTCAAAGAGGACCTCTTTATCCCCCTTATCAAAATTATACAGTCGTACCTAACTGATCGCAAATTTTGTGTCCACATCAAAAACCATTCATCTTCACCTAAACCAGTACCTGCAGGCGTTCCACAGGGATCCATCGTGGGCCCACCACTCTTCTCATACTACCTCTATGATATTCCTATTCAACCGAGAACAAACCTCGCATGCTTCGCCGACGATACAGCTTCGTTCACATCTTCTTCTGATATTGACCTGGTAATCGGTCGGTTACAACTCTCATTAAACCTACTGAAAGAATATTTTGATAAATGGAAACTGAAAATAAATGCTGCCAAGACTGAGGCTATCTTATTCACTAGGAAACGTAGTGTGCCCACGAGAACCCTTAAAATTGATGGGTACGGTATACCCTGGAGTCGTTCTGTCAAATATCTTGGCATCACACTGGATAATAAATTAAACTGGACGGAAAATACTTCTAAACTTCACCTTAAAGGCATTAAAGCCCTAAATGCGCTAAGTCCGATTTTAAATAAAAGTTCTTGCCTAAGCAGTGCCACCAAATTACGCACGTATTGCACCCTGGTCAGACCCTGCATCACGTATGCATGTCCTGTGTGGAGTAGCACTTGTAAAACCAATATTATGAAACTCCAGGTGCTCCAAAACAAAGCCTTAAAATACGCCTATTCGACCCCTTTTCGCACTAATTTACATAAATTGCACAATAACATTGGCCTACCTAAAATTGATGTCTACATCTATAAGTTGTCTGAAAAATTCTATCTCCAAAAACTTCCCCGCAATAAGAACAAACTTATAAAAAATATTTGTAAAACAAGACAGAACAACCTATCTTTTATCGATACTTACAACAGATACAAACTACCCCATCACTTATTCTTAGAGTGCTATGAATAAGCCCAGTCGCGCATGTGAGCGCGCCCGGCCCGCCGGGCGCTGCCGTGCGCGCAACACTCGCCCTTATTACAAGTCGGTAAGTAGGACGGAGGTGGCGCGCGCGACTGCGCGGTGCGGCCCGCGTGCGCTTGTATGAGTGAACAGGTAGTTCATGACGAGTTCTTGCCGCTGTTTGTTTACTTACTCAGTAAAAATCGGTGCGCCTGCGCATCGTTGAGCAATACCCGCTTTTTTTTTTTACCACAAAAAAAAAAAGAAGACGTAGATACTCTTTCTAATTTGTAGCAATGCTACCAATTCATTTTATAATATGTATGCTGAACTAAAGTCTACGTGTAAAGTTATTAAATGATTAATGATTGAATTAAAATTAGTAACTTCCTCATCATCTAAACATAATGTTCCAGGTAGAAGTTTTGGATAAGCATAAAGTGCTTGATAAACAAAAATATAATGCCTTGTTATTGTACCGCTAGGATATTAATGTACACTGGCGCTTATACTTTTTGTTAAAAAAAATTATTTAGTAAATAAAGTTATTTTGAAATTGAAATTGAAATTGAGTAGAGCGACGGCCGCGAGTCGTTACGGCGGCAGGGTCGCTCGGGCGTACATGGCCAATTTAGCGGCCACTTTAGCCCCGTGTCTAACTGACCGTCGCATCATCTGTAGTATTACCTGTAGTTGAGCATGTCGGCCAGTAGAGCGACGGCCGCGAGTCGTTACGGCGGCAGGGTCGCTCGGGCGTACATGGCCAATTTAGCGGCCACTTTAGCCTCGTGTCTAACTGACCGTCGCATCATCTGTAGTATTACCTGTAGTTGAGCATGTCGGCCAGTAGAGCGACGTCCGCGAGTCGTTGCGGCGGCAGGGTCGCTCGGGCGAACATGGCCAATTTAGCGGCCACTTTAGCCCCGTGTCTAACTGACCGTCGCATCATCTGTAGTATTACCTGTAGTTGAGCATGTCGGCCAGGAGAGCGACGGCCGCGAGTCGTTGCGGCGGCAGGGTCGCTCGGGCGTACATGGCCAATTTAGCGGCCACTTTAGCCCCGTGCCGCGGCGCGTGCTGCCACAGCGCGGCACAGAGCAGCGGGGCCAGCTCGCTGCCCGCCGCGCCCACCGGCCCGTGCTCCACGCTCAGCCATAGAGAACACGCTTCTCGCACCTACAATACAGAACAAATTATAATTACACGTCTAGCTCTATCCCTATATGCTAAGCGCCACACAAATCGGCGGATGAGAAGTTATGCGCAGAACGCTGCGCAAAAGCAGAAATATAGTCGTCGGCATTGTGCACACATGCGCAATAATTAACGAATCACGGCGAAGTGGCAACTTTTCAGCCGCCGACTTGTGTGGCGCTTGGTATACAAAGTTTTGTTATCGTATATTTTGAAATTCATAAGTGTTACTACTGTACTGTACCTATTTGAAATAAATGAACTGAACAAACATTCTACATCGTCCAAGTGCCATTTTTATCAAAATCAATCATCAATTTTACATCAAAGGACATGTCCACAAAATGTATGGAGGCTGGTATAATAATAATCAAAAATTCTAACCACAACACTCGTTACATTTCAAGAAAGTTCATATTTTTCTGATTCTATTACATCAGTTAAAACCAAAAAAGAGCCCTCCGTTATTTTTTAAATTAATTTTGAATATATTAGGATAAATAAATATATTTGGCTCAATAGGTAGTTTATCTCTAGTAACCCTGATTAAGTAACCTTCAAATTGTTAAATAGAAGCATTTTTGGCAATTAGACACAGTTTTTAAATGATTTTTTGTCACATTTTACTTACGAACTGGTCACACTGGTAGGTTATTTTTTTTAATTTTAGCAAATTAAGACATCAATGTGGAAGAATCAGCTACGAATGCAAGTAAAATAACGATAGAAGCACTTTATCATTGCTAAACTAGAAAAAAATACATAGTTGTATTATTATTTTTCATACAGTTTATTTTTTCACATTTAAAAAAAATGGAGGGATAAAAAAATCTAAATTAAATATTTTTGAGAAGCCCATAAATCAAGCTTTCAAAAGATGTGTGTTCTTGGTTCGATTTTTCTCTGAATAATATACCACTTGTGGACGTCACCTTTAGCGCCTATTTATTTTCTTCGGCCCTCAAAAATTAATCTTTTCCCGTGTAAAATACGAACCTTTTGACAGTCCGCTCTATCCAGAAACGCATTAAAAGTTCCAGCGGTAATTTTCGCCGGCGACAGTCTCGCTGCGTCTCTATTAGGCACGAATCCGAACCGCTCTTGAGCTTTATTAGCGGGCGGGTTGTAGGCGGGTGGTTCAGCCTCGATATAGCACACTAGTGTGGTGTATAAAACAGCGAATAAATCGGCGAATTTTTCTTCGCAAATGGATTTCATTGAGGGCTCTTGTAGCATATCTCCTAAGGCACTTATTAGCTGTAAAAAAAGACAATTATAGAGTTAATTTCATATAATCTAGATGTTTAAAAAGAAATTGCTGACATCGAACCAAAGATAGGCAACTATTTATTACACATCCATACGGATTCACCACGAAGTAGCTTCCTTCTTTTCAATAGGTCAAAATATAAATGGGTCTCCCTTTTCCATTTGCCGCATCTTACTGAAAATCGACAGGGTATCTAATATTTACAAAGTGCGAAAAATCGAAGAAATAAAGATTTTTACGAAAACTGAGGTTTTTTCTACGTGGTATACCCAATAGAGGATGCCTATATCCATAGGAATCCACTACTAAAATGCTGATGAACTATAGAAATTGATATTCACCGTCAGCGGTTGTAACGCTGCAATATGGTTGTCAGTCACATGGTAGGGGTCTTCGTAGAGTTCCGCCGACGCCATCAGTCTCAGGAAATTATCCGTGATAGCTGTGGCCAAGGAAGACTCGCCCGCCAGGTGGCGCCAGCATTGCGTCACGCACCTATAAATGTAACATATGGTATGAATATGGTATGGTATGTAGACGGAACCAAGCCTACTATCGGATACACTTCGGAGAGTGCGCCCAGGAGTTGCACAATCTGGTCCCCCCTGCCCTTTTATTCTATCGTACGGCTAGACGGACGCGACCAAAGCGCCACCCTTTTATGGTGGACATTCCAATCACAACAACAATCCTGACTAAAGATCACTTAACAGCTGCGCAAGGATTGGGTTTCGCACAGCTTGAACCTAATTTCACGGCCGCCAAGATGTTTCATTCAGCCTACACAATACCTATCTGATGGACCGGTATCGGATATTTAGGCCTTTCTAACTGAGGAGTTATAAACATTTCCGATTTTGTATCATCGAAAAATGTTTAGGAGGTTCCTAGCTTTAATAGTATTAAATTAGTTGCCAAGTATCAAAAAACCGGACAAGTGCGAGTCAGGCTCGCACATCGACGGTTCCGTACCAACACTTTGTTAAAATAATAAAAACCTGTTTTAGCATGTGCTAATGAAAATATCTTACATGATACGATTTACTCCCTTTGAATTTTGAATTTTTTGTGAATTTTGGGGCCCTATTTTTTGTGATGTAAATAAAAATGTACAGTTTTCAGATTTATTCCTATATGTGAACTCTGAGACAATGCTTCTCGCTAAATTTCATTGTTCTACGTATGTCAACGGGAAGTACCCTGTAGGTTTTGATTTTTGTGAGTGTCGAAATATGCGGTTTTTTACGACATAAACGGCTCTAACTTTTTTAAACGATAACTGAGAAGTTTTTCTTTTACACCACAGCAAGAGTTCATTGATATACGTATACAGTTTTAATTTCAACTCGATATCTTTACGCGTTCCCGAGATAAAGAGTTTTGACATACACACAGACGGACAGACGGACAACAAAGTGATCCTATAAGGGTTCCGTTTTTGTCCGTTTGAGGTACGGAACCCTAAAAAGAACAAAAACTAAGATAACTTCTGTACACTCACGGTTTCGAAGGCAGTTTCTGGCATAGCAGCATTGCAGTGACGGCATTCGAGTGGTGTCGAGTCAATGCCGTCAGCGGCCCCATCAGTTTCGCCCTCGCTTCATCGCTCACTTCATCCATTGTTATCAACATTACTTCAACTATCCTCTCCACCCCCTGGTACAAATCCTGACCCTTGTTCATAAAGAACGCGTCCAGTATAGAACTGATCCCCACGCTCCGCAACTCCTGATTATCGTACCCATCCAGCAAACTCTCAATAAACTGCATCGAATGGTGATGGGGTATCTTAGACGCTATAGTCTCGCACAAGTACATGCAATAGTCCGAAATCATGCTCAAATCATTCGTAAGGACATTGTTTTGAAGATGCGAGAGATTCGACATTGTCTCGTCGTCCGGCTCGACTGTACGACCTTCGTACAAATCCTGGATCTGAATGATTAACTTTATGCAATCGATGGTTGTCAGTCTTACAGGAAAGTTCGTATCGGCCACTCCGGGAGTTACGAGCCCTAACAAATACCCCATTTGACCGAATTTGCTGGGTGTTTCGTAATTCAACTTGACGTTTTTAATGTAAGTGTCGAATATCACTTGGAGGATCAGTACAGAAGCTGTTCGGATCTCGTCGTTCTCGTGACGTATCCACTCCATTAGCAAAGTGACTAGATCGTCGATGGTGCTCAGGCAGGTCGACTGGATTATCAATTCCCTTATAAGGTGGTGGAGTAAAGTCAAACTGTCGTTCAGAGTCTTCGCGAGTTGATCATTCTTTTCGCCGTTCCCTTCGATTTCGTACTTGCGTTTAAATGAAGATAGTTCTCCGAATATGCTGTTGAATAAAACTCGTAATATCGTATTACGTTCTTCGGGTAAAATACCCTTTTGTAGCTTAGTCAACGCCTTCGAAGCCTTTACTATTATAGGGTATAGTTCCACGTTACGTCTTTCCAAATTTGAGTTGTAGATTTGCTCCAGAACAGCATTTAGGAGTTGCCATCTGTTTCGTAATGCGACATTATGATGAGCAGCCGGGTGCAAGGCTTTACCGATTTCGTATAGAGTTGTGACACTGGCTTTACACAAGTCGAAAGGCGGATTAGACTTTAAAATAGTTAGCAGACTAGACGTCACGTTTTCCCCCAGCCTCGCCAAAACGTGCACGTCCAAACATTCGCAGGCAACCTTCCCGTAACAAGTGATCACTGCATATTTGACTACACCGAACTCGAGTTCATTTTTGGCATTTCTCGACGACAGGAAGTTGAGTATCTTGCTGCCTTTTTTCGATTCATTTTCTTTGTAAATTGCGTCCAGTTCATTCATGACGAATTCCCCGTGTTGTCTAGCGGCAATGCCTGCAGCTTTGCTCACGTATTCGCAGCTCTCCATCGGTATAGATTTCAAAGCGAGCAGAATTATTTTCAGAATTTTTTCCACGACTGCCGCGTTAGACATGTGACAGGAAAGGATGGCTAAATATTGCAATGAAACCCCTTTGACCATCGGAGCTTGCTTTTTGGCGAGTACCTGCTGAGATATGAACGTCGCTATTATTTCCACCCACTTGTTACTGTTGACTTGTTCTATTGCCGACACTAGGAGGTCCAGTAACATTCCGTGCCATTGCTCTTTCGATTCGCTTTTATCAACGAATTTTAGCAACCGCTGAATCTCGACAGTCCACGAATTTTTCAAGTTTTTGTGCACATCTCCAGAATATTCTTCTAAGAAGATGAGGAGGTTCCTATTCCTTTCCATTTCGCCGGGATCGACTATGTAAGTTAAGCATCGAACGAATATCAAATCTGGAGAT
Source organism: Hypomecis punctinalis (assembly GCA_949316475.1). Classification (NCBI taxonomy): domain Eukaryota; kingdom Metazoa; phylum Arthropoda; class Insecta; order Lepidoptera; family Geometridae; genus Hypomecis; species Hypomecis punctinalis. The sequence continues at coordinate 23,403,018 of OX438799.1, read as the reverse complement.
ACTTTGGGTTCTTCTTCTTTTTCTGCCTGTCCCTCTATGACATTGGAATTGTTTTGCAGTAGAGATGTTAGACAATGGCTCACTGTGCCCATAGATGCCGTGAAATCGTCAACGGTTAGAGCCGACAGCAGTAAATTTCGCAACTGACTCCTTACACTCGTTACAGTGTTACACATGAGTGCTAATGAACTCTTGCAAGTATCTTGCAAGTCAGCTATCTCAAATTTCGACACATTGACGTTGACTGGAGCTTCATAACCACAATGTTTTATGATGAACTCCACTAGCGCAAATTCATCCGGGGTCGTTATACAATTTCTGTACACGAGGCCTACAATAGCTTTGACTAGCAACTTTTTCATTTTCAGCCCTTGCTCCATGGCAGTCATGACTTTTAGAATGGCCACGAATTTCGGTGCGTAATTGTCCACGAATATTTGGGACGATGTCGACAAATGAGTCAAAATGATGACGGATCTCATTCTATCTTTTTCCTGGTTGTTCTTACATTGGTGTAGAAGACTTTCGATAGTTTGGTCTGAAAACTGATTGGCCATGTGATCGAAACATCGAAGCACTTCGAAGTGATTTTTGACCGTTTGAGGTTGATCATAGTCTGGTTCGAGCAAAACTAGATTAAACAAGACGTGGTTGACGTTATTGATTACATTGTCGTTTAAGGTCAGTTTGGGGTTCAAAGGCGATGGAGACAGTATGTACGATATACATTGACTGACGTAGTAGAAATTGATCGCCGGCTTCCGATATATAGACAGCAGTGTAAGGACGAATTTATTGACTGTTTCGTTGAACTGTCGCTCGGATATAAGCCGGGTGATCGGTCCTAGGGCTTCCAGCACTGACTCAGTTACTTTAGGTTCGTGGGAAGCGAGCCACTGGTTGTATAAAACGTCGAATATGATTGTAAATTCAGTCACAAAGTTTTCTTTTATAGAAGTTATGTTTCCGCTTTCTACGTTGTCTCCTATTTGCTCTGATACGGCGATCGCAAAATGACCGAATGCTGAAATAGAAAATTGATAATATTACCTATAATGCTATCAAACTTAAGGTTCTTTATAGAATGCATCATAACTTGTATGGGCACGATACAAATCTATACGAACTTAAGAACCAAAACCAAAAGAAATTTGTATTTATTATGACTAATCTATTAATTTATTTCAAAACCAACTTACCATACGCGAACGCCTGTTTCAACGCATCGTTCTTGACCAAGGACAGAAGAGGCAGCATTTTGCTCAGTATCTCCTTGATGTGAGGAACTACAGCGTGCGTGTTGACAGCCGAGAGAGTCCCCAGCGTGTGGACTATGGTGTAGTGAGGGACCGACGCGGGGGACAGCTGGTTGATCAGGGAACGGAGTACCTGACGGATAACAAGACGTTTGTAAGGATTCTTCTTCGTCGAGTCGAGTCTAATTTTTATACGGTGTGGGGGGCGAAATGGGAAGGGACGACCAAAAAATGTGTGGATGAATTGTGTGAAAGATGATATGTGAGATAAAGAAGTTGATGCGATGACATATAATAGAGTAAAGTGGCGAAAAGAACCGTGCTGTGCCGACCCCATCTAGTGGGATAAGGGCAGGATGATGATATGGTGTGGAGGAGTAAATCCTGCACTGATGTCCCACGTGGGATTTTGTAGTTTTTGGCTCCGGAAGCTGCAATCTATTTTACACTGGAGAAACAGTAGGACAATAAACGGCCTCCCTTGAAGATAATAAATAATAATACTCTGGCATAGCACGAGAACTATTACAGTTTATTTCAATTCATATTCATAGTCAATTAATATGACGATAAGATAAAAGTAATATCCAAAAGATCCTGCATATGATAGTATATTCTGAGAGATTATCGTAACGAATTGCAGCCTTGCACCGCCTACACAATTGATAATATCCACAATTGCATATTATGTATGCCTCAATTGGCATCATTGTTTAACAACAGATAAAATAAGTTTCTATATCAATCTTAATCTAATCGTACCGATATAGTTTATATTCGAAGAATTATCGATACTACATATTAATGCAATCGTGGCGATAGCATGCCATTATGGACAATATAGATTGCATTGCACACATTATTATTTTTCACAAAAAAAGGTGTACAGAATTTGAATAGTTCGCACGGATCGATGTAGTAATTTTCACATTTTTGTTGATTAAAAACGGTTCAGCCGATATCGATAAAATTTAAACGGGATCACCTTTAAAGTATGATCTACAAACATAAAAAGATAATCGAAATAGAACTAGTCTGTAAAAAGTTATGTGTGGTCATACATGAAAAAAACGCGTCGAATTGACAACCTCCTCCGTTTTTTCGTCGGTTAAAAAAATTGCTAAAAAATTAAAAAAATATAATTAAATTTCCCTAAGTACACAGCGTAATGAATAAACAATAACATAATCTATTAGTATATGGACTGAGACCAAATGGCAAAGGTGTCGTATTACAATAGTGATTAATGTCTGCCTATATTCAGCATGGATACCCGTACAGAGATAAGCCATTGATTTAGCGCTAAATGTTACGATGTAAAACAAAGTTTTTACGAGTAGATACTATGTATTGGCAAACATAGCAAAGGTCCATATTGATCGTCGATAGAATATTTGAAGTCTAAAGGAATATACTGGATTTAAGACACATAAAACAAAACAAGAAAAGACTTACTGGTAATCAGAGACAGAATTATGTTCAGCAGTGAAAGCCTAGACATCTGGTTTATTTGACAATGATTTTATGAAAAATTCTCTGTATGTACCACAATTACACAAACCTAGTATGACTGTCGGTCTCCTGAGTCCTGAGTTTCCTAAGAATTGCATACCCCAATTGCAATTAGTAACACTAATTATGATCCTGGAATTTCGCAACCCTGGTATTGAATTATCTAGATCTGAGAGCACTGCAACTTCTTTGTCGACTCTAGAAGACTTGAAAGTCAAAATATTCTATTTTTCTGGCCAACAGTAAACAGCTGCCTGTACTAGAGCAAAATCTCTAGTTACGTTAATGTGCGTGTCGCGTTTCACGCGAGTCACCGTGAACAATTTGGTAAGTGTCACTGTCATTATAGATAAAGCTTGGCTTACACTGTGGCAACATAGAGGGTAGCTTTTTGACAATGGCAATGTCGGTAGGTTGGACATAAGAAAAAAAAATGTGTGGGCGACAGACACAACGGCGCGGCGGAGGGTAAGCACGGGAACAGGAGCGTGGTGGTGACTCCGGTACGGTCTGAGGAGAAGACCTTGGTGAGACTACGAAGTCTGGTGAGTGCTTATTGAGATATTTATGTATCCTGTATGCGCGGATTATGGGATGGAACAACGGGAAGACCGTGGCAATGTATGGGATGGTGTCGTAAAGACGTGACTAAATAGTCCAATTTTATGTACCTTGTACTGGACATTGGACAGGCAGTAGTTAGGACGATCGGTGTGCGCCCGTTCCAGCAGTCGGCCGGCACTGTTGACAACGTGCGCATACTCCCCAAGTAGTATACCCGAACGGCGGTACAGGTGTGGGGCCACGGACATATATCAGGCGTTGCTGATACAAGGCTGGGATCGATGATAGGCTACTGTAGGGCGATTCGTGTGCGCACGCTCTAGCAGGCATCCGGCACTGTGAACAGCGTGCGCAGACATCCCACGGACAGATACCAGGCGTTGCTGGTACGAGGCTGGGATCGCCACGCGGCGATCGGCTACAGTTGGAGGTTTGGGTGGGACTATGGGGAACAGGTGGAGGTCCCCGTGGGGCAAAAGCCCCATGTCCAGCGGTATCTGGAACCCTGTAGCCGGTCGCAGGGGTCTGGGCGTAGCCAGACCCCAGGAAAGGCTAAGCCTACTTGTACAGCTCTAACTTACCACGCAGTGACTGCGGTCGACTCATTGTTCCATCCCCAGGCTATATTTGTCGTGCAAACGACGGTGACAATCACCTAGGCGGGATATTGTTAGTTACATCATAAAACGCACGACAAAATGGTGGAGATGCTGGGATACACAACATGTGTGTGATAATAAAAGTGATAACATAGACTTTTCTAGCAGGTACTATCATATTTTACGGAAGAATAATACTTGAGTAATACCAAATTCACTTTAAATTGAGACTGATTGTAAACAAACTTCTAGTCGTAAGGTTTTTTTTTTTTTTATCCGAAGGAAGGAATCAAAATACTATCCTAGTATTTTAGTAGGCTTCTAGTACCTACCTACTTAAGTAAAGTTTTTGATTACCGATCAGAACTTATCTAGGAGGCTATTATTCTTCTTGTGTTTTATTACGTCGTGTAAGTTTAAGATTATTTAGACTAAGTTGAGCTACTATCACCTGATATAAAGAAAAATACCGAGTTACAACCATAGGGTTATTTGGGCTAACGAAGGTGGCAACACTAGCTAGTGTTGCGCCGAATCCGATCGTAGCTTTCGAACACTGCGGCGATTACGTAAACGATGCGATTATAATCGATCACGTTGTACGTGAGTCACAGGAACTATTCTTATTCACTGTGTGAAACATACGTTAATGCGTCTTAGATTAATTACTTACCTATAAGTTAAGTTTGACCAGCATACAAAAAAAAAAAATATAATTGACCCCTATGGTGTAATAACTGTTACTTATATTAAAATATGCAATTGTGGTTCATATTATTTGAGATTGTTTCATAAAAGCACTAACATTTGTGAGAACACTTCGTTACTCCGAGTAGTCCTTTATTGGGTGCAAACACTAGAAATAGCGTAGCTATAATTATTGTACATTACTATTAAGTTTATAAGAGTGGCTATGAAACATTGTCTATGGATCTGTGTTATTTGAAATTTAAGTTTAAATTATTACGATAAAGACACACAAAAGGCCAGCGGTACCCAGTTTGACTCAACTCGATGAATTTTAACCTGTGACTTGTAAGCGGTCTGACCCGAACAGGATCCATGATTGAACCGCTCTAGTCCGCTCGAATTGAAATCGAATCGGAACGAAGTAAAACGATCCAATCAATTGTGATGGCCCAACACTAAAAGGGACGCTCTAAATTCTTGTGCCATTTGCAATTCCAGACCTATCGTGTAATAATTTAACGTAAACTGTGAGCATATAAAGCAATATTACATCAGAGAACTTAATGCAATTATAAGTAATCGCATCACAGCATAGAACAATCCATCTCAGGGAAAACAAAAGGAGCAAATCGTTGAAAAAACTCGAGTCAACGTCACGTACGGATCTGAGAGATTTGGGCTACGTTGAGAGTCTCTACGCATTTACACGGTACAATATGGCTTTGCGGCTCAGATTTCGCCACGATAAACTCATGTTGGCAGTAGAGTCTGTCCGCAAATCCATAGACGAGGCTCAGACTGGCATTACGGAGGTCGATCTGATAAACCACCGGAACATTCTGAAGCATACGATCGGCTCATTCGACCAGGAATTCCGGGCCACTCCCGAGCTTGAACCGGACCTGTTCAACAAGTACATGGAAGACCAGTTCAAGGCCGAGGAATTGCTGATCCAGCTCGACTCCGCGCACGAAACCTACCTCAGCTCTCGTCAACGGACCTCAACCTCAGCAAAGCTCCCTAAACTGGAGTGGGACAAGTTCAGCGGAGATGTCCTGAAGTTCAGCGAGTTTTGGGACAGGTTTGAGGCCAATGTAGACTCACGAGATCTTCGAGATGTAGAGAAATTGTCATACTTACTCGGGTCCTTGGTAGGTCCCGCATTAGAGACTGTTGGTGGGTTAGCAATAACCAACGCTAACTACTCTATTGCCGTCGATGCCCTGAAACAGAAATATGGCTCCAAGGACTTGGTAATAGATGCTCATCATAGCGCAATTAATGGCACCAAGAAAGCGACAGAGGACCATCAGGAGTGCAGGAGGACTCTGGACCAAATTGAGAAACACCTTAGGGTGCTGCAAACACTTGGAGAAAACATAGAGAGTAAGCACTTGCGGGTCACCATTGCGAGTAAATTTCCTGAGCGAGTCATGTACCAAGTCAACTTACTCTCTTCGGATAGCCCAACGGTCCCCACGCTGAGGCTCAATTTGGGCAGAGTTATAGCGGCCATGGAACGATCCTCTATCGAACAAGGCTCTTCTGGTGCGGCATCACCTCCACTAGCGACAACAGAAGTGCTACAGACTAGGGTAGAAAATTTGCCAGGAATTAACCGAAAGCGACAACATGACGATACCTCAGCTGGATCATCTAGCAAGAAGCCCAGCTACCGTCCTTGTCTCTTCTGTAACATGAGAAACCACTTGAGCACCAGTTGTAAGAAAGTTGGATCAATTGAAGCCCGTAAGGAGAAACTGAAGGGGAGGTGTTTGACATGTCTCAGGCGAGACCATAGTACGGATCAGTGCACTAGGAAGATAGCATGCTTTCACTGCAAGGGGAGCCACCTAAAGATATTGTGTCCTAAACTAGAGGGTAAACGAATTAAAATTTCAAGGGATTCAGACGGTGTGATCACATGCAGCACGTCTAATGAAAATACTTTTTTACAGACTGCAGTGGCCAAGATATACAACCCTCTAAATAACAACCAGAAAGGATGCCGCCTGCTCCTAGATAGTGGAAGCCAACGGAGCTATATGACGGTCAAAGCAGCCAGATCACTTGGACTCTCTACAATAGAAGAAGATTCACTGTTAGTATATACATTTGGTGCTAAATCGCCTATAGAGATGAAAAGTCCTACTTCAGAAATAATCATTGAGACAAAGCGAGGAATTAAAAGAGAGGTAATTATCAACATAGTACCTCGTATAACAAACTGCATACCTATTGCAAAGTGGCGAGATGATAGAATAGACATACTAGCTGATGACGAGTCTGTTGGTGGAGGTATAGACATACTCATAGGTAATGATCTATACTGTTCATTTCTACGCGATGATAGGATTAAAATTAATAACAACCTGTACCTGTTTGATACAGACTTTGGCTGGATATTATCTGGTAGCATCAATCAACGAGAAAATGACGTTTTGTCTGTGACAACTTACTGTCAATGTCACACCCCGAGCTGCCCATATTTCACCGAACCGGATCTGCCTTTGCGAAACATCGATATGAAATTCTTGTGGTCATTGGAAAGTATTGGCATAACTGACTCACCAAAGGCTACACGGCAGGAGCAGGCTGTCAGCCACTTCAATGAATCTGTTCGATATCGGAATGGACGTTATGAAGTCAAATGGCCTTGGATCCAGTACCCTCCTGAACTACCATCCAACTTTGGGCTTGCATTAGGACGGCTGCGTAGCCTAATTAAAAGATTAGACGCCAACTCCCTAGATGAATATGGAGTCATCTTGAAAGAGCAGTTAGATCTTGGAATAATCGAAGAAGCCGATACTGATCCTAGTCAAGCAGAACATCCTGTCCACTATCTTCCCCACCACATGGTGAAGCAGAAGGATAAGCGAGGAAGAATTGTATATGATGCCTCAGCGAAAGTAACTGGACAAAGGAGCCTTAACGAATGTTTGTATAGTGGCCCATCAATGCTAGAAGACTTAACTGGGCTACTTCTCAAGTTTAGAACCAAGAAGATCGCTATGACAGCTGACGTGGAGAAAGCGTTCCTACAACTTGGGCTACAGCAAGAAGATCGAGACGTGACAAGGTTCCTATGGCTGAAAGACCCCCACAAAGAAGCTACGATAGATAACTTGCTCCATCTCCGTTTCTGCAGAGTCCCATTTGGAGTTATTTCCAGTCCTTTCCTGCTGACCGCTACGGTAAAACATCATATGTCATTATCTGGAAATGAAATGTTGAAAACGGTAGCCGAAAGGTGTTACGTGGACAATCTGGTGACGGGAGCAAACACAGTAGAGGAAGCACGCAGGATGTATGAACAAACAAGATCGGCATTTGAATCTTTGTCAATGAATATCCGAGATTGGGTCTCCAACAGCGGCGAGTTCACTGAGACAATTCCGGAACAACATAGGACAGTGCAGGCCACAACAGTTAAAGTCTTGGGGTTGAGGTGGGATACACAAAAGGATATACTGACCTTAAATGCCTCAGTTGACAACTTCAACCCTAGTACCCCAATCAAAACAAAGAGAGACGTCCTACGCACCCTGGCCCGAATTTATGATCCATGTGGATATGTCTGTGTTTTAACGCTCCCAATAAGGCTTCTTTTTCAGAAAATTTGCCAGGAAAAGGTGAAATGGGATGAGCTATTACCTGAACACCTATTGCAACAATTGTCTTCAACACTCGAGAACCTGAGAACCATAGTGCAAGTACAACTACCCAGGTACATAGGTACTGATGCCACAGCTGAAAGTGCCACCCATGAACTCCACTGCTTCTCGGACGCGTCAAGCAAATGTTATGCAGCCGTTGTATACCTAAGATGTCAAGAGAAAAATGGACAATCGGCAGCAAAGGTATCATTTGTAATGGCAAAATCGCGCGTAGCACAAATACAAGACAAAGACGATCTGAAAATACCGAAATTAGAATTACTTGGCCTTCTAATTGGAAGCAGGTTGCTAAAGTATATCAATAATAACTTGGATATACCTATACAAAGACAGTACCTATGGACAGACAGTTTAGTGGTACTTGGCTGGATAAATTCAACTAAACTCCTACCACCATTTGTATCGAACAGAGTAAACGAAATCAAACGTGACCAGCAAGGAACTGAAATGTACTACATACATACCAAGTCAAATCCTGCTGACATAGCCACCAGACCTGAGCCCGAAACTTGGGAGGAACGAAAAGAGTCCTGGTTTGGAGGACCAGCCTTCCTAAAAGAAGATGATTCCTCCTGGCCTGACAGTCGTCACTACATGACACATACAACACTTCTTTCTTCTGGGGAGGCCTCTGAAGGGAATGGCAATGAATCAGAGCTACACAACTGGTCAGACGTAGAAAGGAATAGCAACAACCTGATGGAATTGGACGATCCAGATATGTTAAAGGACAAATTAGATGACTCCTGCAGTACCTCACAAAAGGATGATGTGCTGGAGATCAAGAAATTACAAAACAAATATTTTCCTGATGAACAATCTGGAAAGAAAACCCACCTGACAAGGAACTTAGACCTCTTCCTTGATGAAGATAGTCTTTTAAGGTGCGGAGGTAGGATGGCAAACACAATGTGGAGTTACGACATGAAATATCCAATATTATTGCCAAGAGATTCTGAGTTTACAGATGAACTTATTATCAAGACTCACGAGAGCAACTATCATGTTGGAGCATCACACACATTAAACCTAATAAGAGGGAAATACTGGATACCACAAGGAAAGGCCAAAGTCGTTAAAGTACTGAAGACATGTAAACAATGTATTAAACACGGAGGAGGGCCATACAAGCTTCCTAATGCTCCTCCTTTACCACCTGAAAGAGTTAACTACCATGAACCATTTTCATTCTGCGGACTGGACTATTTTGGACCTGTATTTGTAGATACAGTCAATGGAAAAGAAAAGAGGTGGGTAGCGCTCTACACATGCTTAACAATTCGAGCAATTTCCCTAGAGGTTGTTAAAAACTTATCGGCAGCAGAATGCCTCCTCGCATTACGAAGATTGACTGCATCAAGGGGCATACCAATACGGATTTATTCAGATAATGCTGCCTGTTTCAAGCTAACCTCAGAAGTCATGACAAACCCGTACTGCATTGACAATAAAATTGACTGGAAATTCATCCCTGAATTAGCACCATGGCATGGTGGATTTTATGAACGATTGGTAGGACTTGTTAAACACTGCCTTAAGCGCACTTTGGGCAAACACTTACTTAACGACAGTCAGCTGCTTACTGTGATGAAGGAAGTTGAAGCAGTAGTGAACACAAGGCCCTTGACTCAAGTAGGCACAGAAATAGAACATATACTACGACCTGCAGACTTCCTTACTCTTGGAAAATGTTTGACAACAAGAAAGGCTGCAGTTGAAATGCCATGTTCAGGGATGAGGACAAAAACCGATCTGATCGATAGCTGGAAAAGAGGACTCATGATTCTCGATGAATTTAAGAAAATGTTCATAAGCCAATACTTGCTGAGTCTTCGAGAAAGGTCGAAACATACTCCCAAAGAGCCTCGCATAAGGTCAGATAGGGAACCACAAGTAGGTGATCTTGTTCAAATTAAAGCAGACTCTAAGAACCGAATCAACTGGAAGGTTGGTAAGATAGTCACTCTATTAAAAGGAACAGATGGGAATTGCAGAGTGGCAAGGGTAAATGTTGATGGGTATATATATACACGTTCTATATCACATCTCTACCCACTTGAGAGGGACATCAATGAAATATTACATGAGTCAACCTTGTTACCTGAACCGATTACACAACAGGAGAAAGTACCGAGTTTAGACCCGGTCATTGGTACAGATGGAACGAGAGATAGTATTCCTAGTATTCCGTCACAAGAAGATACAGTTTGGCAGCCTCCCCAAACTGAAATCCAGCCTGACGGCATGGCGGAAGAGCCTAGTGGCAGTCCTAGTCCCAGTAGGGAGACAAGTACCGAAGAGATGCAACTAGAGATATCAGCCGATCCTGTTGTGGACGAGACGGTTGATGCTGATGCTGACAGAGACCAAGGATCAACTAGAGCCAAACGATATGCAGCCATCAAAGCTCGAGAGAAGATCCTGGAGTGGACGCACCACTTATTAGTTCTCCTGAAGTAGTCACCTCTTGGCTGTTGTGAATGTCGCGTTTCACGCGAGTCACCGTGAACAATTTGGTAAGTGTCACTGTCATTATAGATAAAGCTTGGCTTACACTGTGGCAACATAGAGGGTAGCTTTTTGACAATGGCAATGTCGGTAGGTTGGACATAAGAAAAAAAAATGTGTGGGCGACAGACACAACGGCGCGGCGGAGGGTAAGCACGGGAACAGGAGCGTGGTGGTGACTCCGGTACGGTCTGAGGAGAAGACCTTGGTGAGACTACGAAGTCTGGTGAGTGCTTATTGAGATATTTATGTATCCTGTATGCGCGGATTATGGGATGGAACAACGGGAAGACCGTGGCAATGTATGGGATGGTGTCGTAAAGACGTGACTAAATAGTCCAATTTTATGTACCTTGTACTGGACATTGGACAGGCAGTAGTTAGGACGATCGGTGTGCGCCCGTTCCAGCAGTCGGCCGGCACTGTTGACAACGTGCGCATACTCCCCAAGTAGTATACCCGAACGGCGGTACAGGTGTGGGGCCACGGACATATATCAGGCGTTGCTGATACAAGGCTGGGATCGATGATAGGCTACTGTAGGGCGATTCGTGTGCGCACGCTCTAGCAGGCATCCGGCACTGTGAACAGCGTGCGCAGACATCCCACGGACAGATACCAGGCGTTGCTGGTACGAGGCTGGGATCGCCACGCGGCGATCGGCTACAGTTGGAGGTTTGGGTGGGACTATGGGGAACAGGTGGAGGTCCCCGTGGGGCAAAAGCCCCATGTCCAGCGGTATCTGGAACCCTGTAGCCGGTCGCAGGGGTCTGGGCGTAGCCAGACCCCAGGAAAGGCTAAGCCTACTTGTACAGCTCTAACTTACCACGCAGTGACTGCGGTCGACTCATTGTTCCATCCCCAGGCTATATTTGTCGTGCAAACGACGGTGACAATCACCTAGGCGGGATATTGTTAGTTACATCATAAAACGCACGACAGTGCGTACCGGCGTAGGACGTTCACAAGGGGAGCAGATAACCTCACCAAGACTGCAGAATCGCGCTGGATGCGAGCCGCTTCCAACGGGTCTTATTGAAGATCTATAGGGGACGCCTACACCCAGCTTATATCTTCTTTGACCCAGCAGAGGACATTATCTTGTGGCTGAAACTACGATGATGTCAATATGCATTACTAACACAGAGAGAAAAGAAAGAGATGTAATGATTTAAGATGGCATGAGTTAGAAAGAGACATAATAAGTATCTCGATTCAGTGGCTAGTTGGCGTGTTTTTCTCTCGGTAGTGTTAAATTCCAATACATATTTGACAGTTTTGACAGCGCTGAGCCAGATATTCCATACATTTTTGTGGTTGAGAATTGCCTCAAGCGACAACAGCGCTATCTCTCTAGTTGTAATAGCCTTGTGATTACTAACATAAGTGTCCCATACCAGATCAAGATGCTCATGCCCCACAGCGACCAAGACCGCAGAAGCGCCCATTTGGACCCCGGGCTCGTAGCCGGGGTTCTCCGTCATGGCTCGGAGCATCGCAGAGATCAGCTCCCCCGCTGTCGTGACGTCCAGTCTCTTCACTTGGTTCACGCATGTTTGTTCTAGTACCCTGGAAATACAGCACATTATACAATTGATACATTGGAAATCTATAGAGAGGCAGATGTCCAGCAGTGGACGTCCTGCAGCTGGTGATGATAAAATTGAAAAACCGGACAAGTGCGAGTCAGGCTCGCACACCGAGGGTTCCGTACAAATCCAGAAATGTACACAAAATTGGGAAGTAAGTTGTAATTATCTCTGTACTATAACCATCAACAAAAAAGTTTGTTTTTTTTTCACTTTTCTCGTCATAGATCGAAAATTACACATTGTTAAAATAATTAAAAATCTGTTTTAGCATGTGCTAATGAAATTCATTTTTATGATACCTTACATGATACGATTTACTCACTTTGAATTTTGAACCCATATTTTGGGCTCTATTTTTTGTGAGTTAAATAAAAATGTACAGTTTTCAGATTTATTTTTATTTGTGTACTGCTTCTCGCCAAATTTCATAGTTCTATGTCAACGGAAAGTACCCTGTAGGTTTTGATTTTTGTGAGATTTGTGCAGTGGCGTAGCGTGCCTTGCCGAGGCACCGTATAAAATTTTGTTTGGGGGCCCTTATGAAGGGTAAACAAGATAAAAAAAAAATGTTTGCATAAAATTAATGAAACATTTATTCCTCATAATTATCTATCTGTCACTTTTTCAAAAAATATTTTCTAAATATTCATATTTAAAAATACACTCCTAACTCCTTGCCTAATGCCTATTTTTCGGCAAATTATTATAAATAAATTTACTAATACTACTAAACCAGAAAAAACAATTGTTTGTATTACAATATAATGCACAATTAAATAAAACTAAAACTTTCTGGAATAAAAAAATGGGAAGTTTTTATTAATTTTTCCTCACGCACGTCGGGGGCCCCGTGGCCCGGGGGCCCCGTATAATTGATACGGCTGATACGGCGGTAGCTACGCCCCTGGATTTGTGTGAGTGTCGAAATATGCGGTTTTTACGACATAAACAGCTCTAACTTTTTTAAACGATAACTGAGAATTTTTTCTTTTACACAACTGCAAGAGACCATAGCTAGTATACAGTTAAAATAACGTATACAGTTTAAATTTCAACTCAATATCTTTACGCGTTCCCCAGATAAAGAGTCTTGACATACACACAGACGGACAGACAGACAACAAAGTGATCTTATAAGGGTTCCGTTTTTTCCGTTTGAGGTACGGAACCCTAAAAACTAATTATCCTTACTAGTATTATAGTGGGTACTTGAGGGCAGACGAAACCAGGGAAGGCCTAAAAAACGCTAGCATGACGATCTTTCACTTGACACTTTTCGGGAAGGTTGGCGAGATTTGGCTACAGAACGCGAAAAATAGAAGGAAGTGAGGGAGACCTTTGCCCAGAAGTGGGACAGCATAGGTTAAGAAAAAATAAAAGTATAAAAGTATTAAATCCGAAAGTGTTAATTTATTGGTTAGTATATTACTCTTTCACGCAACAACAGACAGCTAGTTTTAACTATAAATTTGGAAGTTTTTTTAATAAATGAAAAACATTTTTTGTGACCAACCTATTTTCAAATCTTTGCTAACAAATTCTTGATCAAATCACATCTCAAAGAAAAACTACTTGCAAATATAAAACTATGATTCTACAAAATAAAGATTGGATTATTTGCACATGAAAACATTTAACACTCTTATCTTTCATAGTGGGCCAAAACAACAGTGTTGATGAGTTATAAGAACAAGCAGTAAATAATCAAAGAAATTAAGTTATTAAGTGGCTTTACAATTACAGCAGAGAAATGCAGTAGGTATTCTTTGTGATACAAAAGAAAGGTTTAAAAAAGTATTATAATACTTTCATTATGTTTATTGCTTGGAGAAAGTCAAAATTGCATGCCGACTTTCAGATGAATGTGGTAATGAAACGGTCATTAAGGTGGCCAGCGATTTGTTTTGATTTTATATCATTAGTTTGGAAAACTTACTAGAATATGTAATCTCTCTTGAGTAATTTATACTAATAGTAATCTAAATAATTGTTTTGAACACTGATATGTATTTTATGTACTGTAATATTACTGTACTTATTGTTTAACTTTTCTGACCTATCCTATCCCACTGTTGGACAAATGCTGCTGTTTATTATCAAGTAAATTATGGTCTACCATACCTATAGTAATTTGAAAAATTGCTTTGATTACTGATATGTATTTTATGTACTATAATGTATTAGTGAACAAATAAACACTTTACCGTCAAATATAGGTCTGGCAACTGGTCTGATTAACTTAAAACCAAAACATCTGTAGATTTATCCATAAGTACATTCTTCGAACAATAATTATGTAAAACATGAAGTGAAAACGCCTGAAAACAGCAACATTGACCACAGTCATTTAAATGTCATCCATTCGGAGTGATCGTCAGTGGGGGTCATAAAGACAGCACAATTTTTACACATATCGCATGAGCTGTGCTTAAAGTTTTTTTCCTTGACTACTATTTTAAAAGGTATTTTTAATACCATATATTATTATCAAATTAGAAATAATACTGCAACTAAATCAGTACCAGTATATTTCAGGTTTCAATAGTCAATGAACTAGTTCTAGTTTTACTGGCATTTACCAAATAGAGTAATTTAAATATATTTGAATAATCATTGGCCTGTGACATTTTGCACATGACTTGTTATTTCAATTAATAATCTTAAATTACACTACAAATAGCTTTATCCAGCCGGGCTGGCAAATGCACCATGACATAACTTTATCAACATATCAAAATTGAGACAGAGTTATGGTATGAAAATTATGTTACGTATTTTACTTTCTGTAAAAATGATAAAATCATACCCTTTTTTACAATCATAACTAATAAAGTAACATAATTCATATAGCTATATCTATTATGTAAGGTGATTTTATAGTTGAGGAAAACCCCACTTTCCTCCTTCATTGTTTACTGCTCTTATTTATTGTAAATGTAAAAACTAGGTATCTATATACTTAATTGGATAGCTATAAAGAAGCTGTAGGATGATCCTGCTGGCTGCCTGCTGGCTAAAAACCTCTTTAAATGTACAATTTTTTTTTTTTAACTTGTACTGTCCCACTCTAGGACAAAGGTCTCCCCCATTTCCTTCCATGAGTCCCGATCTATCACAACTTTTTGCCAACTCCTCCCGAATGAGTCAAAGTCATCATGCCAGTGCTTTTTGGGCCTTCCCTGGCTATGTTGTCCATCATGCACCCGCTCCATGATGATCATGGCCCATCGATCGGGTGCATCCGAGACACAAATGTCCCGCCCAGTCCCATTTTACCTTTGCGGTTACAAAATATTTTGTATCCCAATATTTCTGCCGTCTTTATCGGGTGACTGTATGCTACTCAGAAATTACATAATTTGGTGGAAACTGTTTAACATAAGTTAGACCCACGTTTCTATTTTCAAAACTCTAATTAAACTTTTGCCTGTATTCTTTTTGAGTATACTAGACACAATGTTGATAATCATAGTTATATAAACAATGTTTTCCAGCTGAATTCCCAATTTTTATATTTATCTTATGAAATGATGCTATCAGTACTTACTTTATAATATTTCCCAACTGCAATGGATTCACTTTCGCAGTATCTCTGTAGAAGTCACAAAACAAATCGATCACATCGTTAGGATACGAGTTGGCTATTTTAGTCAAGGACTTTATGACGACGTTGTTTACGGAATTCTCACTATCGCCGGCCGCATTTATTAAGACCGTTACCGTATCTGTAAATGTAAATATCAAGTATAAGAAACCGCACAGGGTTGATAAAAGGGCTAAAAACATTCATCGGTGTCGTATACAAACCTTTTAAGCAGTCTACTTTTGAAGACATTATAGCCGGATATAATGCATCAGAATTCACAAATGTATTTGTTCCAAGAATACACTGTAACAGGATTATCTGGCAAGATTATTTAATTTACTTTGTGTTTTTGAGATTTCTAAAGTAAAGTTCACGTCACAAACTCTCGTACAATGTTAATGCAAGTTTTTTGATTTGCCCAAAGGATTTGCCAAAACAGCAGTGTAGCCAGAACGCAGTTTAAAAAGGTAACTCATATATAAAATAATATAAATATTTAGACATAACATTATGTTTTTAAGATATGAATGAAATAGAGCTGCAAGTTCTCGCAGAACTTATTTGGAAATAACTCTGACATAATTATTTTCCCACAATATTGAAGTATGGTTATGTTGGTGCTGTTTTTGTCTATGTTTGGTTATTATTATAATGAGAAAACGCATATCTAAAGAATGTTTATATTGATTTAGTTAATTAAATAAATTTAAGTCCCTAAATCTTACACACGGTCTCTGACCCTAAACTAAGCAATGTTTGTCATATGCCTTATAATTTTATCCAAAGTTATGAAAACTTATTCGTTAATTTGTTAATTCTTTCATATTTATGTTATTTTTTTTAATATATTTTGGGGACATACAGACAGACCGTGTCGGTCAGAAACTAAGCAAAGATTGTGATATGGCTGCCAGAGACTGATATACTACATAAATACATACCCATATTTATATACATAGTAACAAAATAATACCCAGACACAAAGCAAACACCTATCTTCGTCACATACATACTTGCCCTGGTTGAGGGTCGAACCCACGCCTCAGTGGCTCACTAACCACTGAGCCACCGAGACACCGAGGTTATAATAAGACTTTAATAAAGAAGAACTGATAAGATAATAAAAGTACGTAAAACTTAAAAATTAGGCATGTTATGGCAGCACTATCAAGATATTGACCAACATTGACGTAAAATAAAGAAACTTTGACAATCACGATGACATTGACATTCAGTCATAGAGGCTGTTGTCAAAAAAAAGTTGCCAGTTATTTATTACAATTATTTCCACGGCTTAAGTCCAGAACGGGAACAGACGAACTCTCACTAGGAAATCCTAGGGTGTGACGGTGCTATACCTTGTAAAAAATAGCTTGATACGCGAGACATTGCCATTGACATACGCGTAATGACTCACGCACAGCAAAGTACCATATTTTTTATAGTCAAAATGTTTGGTACACAATGTTGTACTTCGTGGTCGAGATTTACGAGCACTATAATCAATACTATTTGCGATGTAGCATGTTGCGGATGACAGTTGTTTTTTTAGGGTTCCATCTTGAAGGATTTAGCTACTGGAGAAGAATTCAGTGCGCGTACCCCTCTGTCTTGGTATTAAAAAAAAAATTACCCACATGTGAACCAGACATTTCATTTCACAAATTTGGACTTAAGTGTCTTAGCAATTCAGGTGAAAATAGATTATCAGCGACTGAGCTGTATTGTTCTTACTCGCTCCGCTCCATAAACCCGTTACCTGTTAACATTTCGACTTTATTTTCATTTGTATTAGGTTGAAACTTCAATGAACACCTCCTCCCCCGCACCTCACGTAAAGCTGAAAGAATGTAGTGAATGCGAATCGTAGTGCGTTTCTAGTCCGGAGATAAAATGTCCATGGGATCCGTACCCAAAGGGTAAAAACGGGACCTCATAACTAAGACTTCGATGTCCGTATGTCTGTCTATCACCAGGATGTATCACATGAACCGTGATAGCTAGTGAGCTAAAATTTTACAGATGATGTAAGTATTTCTATTGCCGCTATAACAAAACAACTGAAAACAGAATAATATAATTATTTATGAGGCGGTCCCATACGACAAACGTGTTTTTTAGGAGTTTATTGCTCCTTATTAAAAACGGCCAGAGGAATGGGGCTGATGGGGCTCAAACACGGTTTGGAACCCTTCGTGCGTGAATACGACTCGCATTTGGCTATTTTTTATATTTCACTAGGGTTTTACGTGCCGCGATTTACTAATTATGACTTAGTATTTCAGCTGTACCACATTCTTAATATATTAAATACCTACTTACTTTTTTTTTTTTTTTTTTTTTTGAAGTTTGATAATTTTTGATTTATTACTAGGTAATCAACTAAAAACAACAAAAGTTATATCTAAAACAATTACTTATTATAGGGTATAGGACTATAGGTATATTTACATTATAAATAAAAAACTGCTTTGAGGTCGCTGTCCGCGGGCAAAGTACCTAAGAGGCTGGTGACATTACCCCGTTGGATAGCAAGGCTAAGTCTTTGACCGAGGTAAGCACCAGCCCTTGGGTCGTTTGCTCTTTCTATTAATTTTTTTGATTACTTAATTAATTAATAACTATTAAATCATAACTAAAAAAAACAATTACTGTCACCCGCATGTTACTTATAATTTATTTCATTATTTACACAGAAAAACAAAACAAATATCGATATCCGCTATGACTAAAATTAAATAACCTAATTACTTAAACTAAAAAGAAAAGAAAAATAATACAAAAACAAACTAAAAAAAAATATAATATTAAAAATAGGTATGTTAAAATATTATATATTCTTCTATCTACATGTTGATGAGGTAATTACTTAATTAATTAATTTTTTGATTACTTACTTAATTAATAACTATTAAATCATAACTAAAAAAAACAATTACTGTCACCCGCATGTTACTTATAATTTATTTCATTATTTACACAGAAAAACAAAACAAATATCGATATCCGCTATGACTAAAATTAAATAACCTAATTACTTAAACTAAAAAGAAAAGAAAAATAATACAAAAACAAACTAAAAAAAAATATAATATTAAAAATAGGTATGTTAAAATATTATATATTCTTCTATCTACATGTTGATGAGGTATAGTTCATTTTAATATCACGGCTCACTAAGAAATTCTTCTAATTTAGAAGTATAATTCACACATACATCCCACTTTCTTCTTCTTTGCTTTATGACCAAGTTTATGATTTCTCTATGGTATGTGAATATTGGCAAAGACTGGTAATTACGAAGTAGTACTGACAAACAAGCTTAATAAATTGTTACCTATTATTTTGGAAGATCTATAAAGAGATGTGATCTCTTCATTTAGTATGTACATTTTTGACAATAACGACAAATTATTATGTATTGGCAAAAATGTTATTGGCACTGAGCTAGCGCCATATCATTTTCGTAAAAAACTGGTGTTTTCATATCATATACAAAGCGCCATACAAATCGGCGGACGGGAAGTTATGAGCAAAACGATGAGTAAAAGTCGAAATATAGGTAGACGCGGCAGCCAGAGAGACGAGACGCCGGGGCACACCCGCCCGTCAACTTCATGCCTCCCGCGCGCTCCCTACGCGCTACGACACGTGGCGTCGAAATGGTGCACACATGCGCAATAATTAACCAATCATGGCTAGTGTCATCTGCGGCTAACATCTCATCCACTGATTTGTGTGGCGCTTAGTATACTAAACTTTAAAACAAAAACCTGAACTTTTATTTATACCTACAACAATCTGTTTGAATGACATTGCATTGTGCAATAAACGCATATAAAATATGGTACTGCATAGTCCAAGACAATTATAAACATTAACAATTAAAAATAAATATCAATAAAATATAATGGTTACATGTTTATGGAGCACCTAGATAATATTATAATTATATTTGACATGAGTATGTATGTTTTCATTCTGTTAAAATACAGCCAAAACTGTATTAAAACTTTTAATATCAGGAGTTGTGAGCAGCTAGCTGCTGTAGTTAACTCAAGAGTAGACCTCTAGGGCTGCTGACACTATCACATTAAATAAGCCGGATCAAACCTCTTGGAACCTATAAACAAGAGGTGCATCGTTGCGCAGAAGCAGATCCATTATGTCCACAACTGTACAAGAAGCGGTGAAGTTTGATTCTACTTAATGATTGCGGTTAATTCACCTGACATCATACCAATTTCATTTGATAAAACGTTCGCTGATAATGCAGTATAAAATAAATAAAAACAAAGTATCTACTATGTATGTACCTACCTAGTGCCGTTACCTAATAACGTAGGCAACTATGTTAACACTTAATAAGCAAAGGGCCACACCCTCTGCTATTTCTTTTGGTAATTATTGTAGTCTATGGTTTTGAATTTGCTGTTCACCCGCATCGCACGAGCGAGAAGCGAGATGACGAGTGACGACAACGAACGGTGAACCGAACGAAACGAAATTATTCTGAAAGCACGTTCACCATTCCATTCTCGATTCCTTGTGAATATTTGCAGACGTACGATATCGTCCGAATAACAGGAACATTTTCTATTTAACGAAAACGCCCTGGCATTACGCCATTTTTACAAAATCGCGAACAACTACACCGCATCAAACCCGAAACGACTTTCACCGGATACATCGATAATTTCATTAACGAAAGAAGGGATCTAGCAATTTATCCTGGTTTAAATTGAATTGATACAATGTTCCCGTGTCTGGGATCAAACACGGACATAATCTGAGTGATGTACTGTGCGGTCAGTGTGGTTCGTTTATGTGACAAAGCTATAGCGTCGGCTCCCGTCCTAGGCTATTATCCTATTCGTGAATACGTCGGGTCGGGAACTGGCTACTCCGTTTAGTCGCCGCGGGGACTCCAAAGCGGCAAATACGGAGGCGCGGGTCCTGCTTCGCATCATTTACCGCCAGGATTGCGGTGAGTACGCTCCGTGGCGCGACCCGGCCGCCCGTGCGATTATTTCGACATCGCCGCGACTCCTCGCTGCCGCTCGGCATCTGACATTGAATACGGTACGATCAGCTGCCCGAATGTCTTAAAATAGCCATAAAATATCAAGTCTGCCCTGGCAGCTAACATCAGCTGATCTACAAACTAATTATTCAATTAGGTAACCGATTGTTGTTCGGTTTTTGTTAAGATCACCTTATCTCGTCGGTTGTAATCTACCTAATTCCCTAAGATAGTGTTATCAGTGAGATAAATTATTGAATATATTGGCAGTCTTGACACAGTTTCTGTGATTTGAACTTTGTATTTTGTTTGCAGATTTAAAAATGGTGCAGCAAGATTTGACTTAGATTGGGGACTCTGGGAATGGGTGAGGGTGTGGTGGTGTGAATTGAGGACAGTGCAGTGCAGTGTTGTGTGGTGTGAGTGCCATGCCCTCCGTGATGTTGTCGGCCGTGCTGGAAGAGGAGCCCGACCTGTACGAGGCGTTCCCGCCCCACGTCGACCCCTCCGGAATCACCATCCTGACCGATAGCCCTCCGGGTATGTGTTTCATATCCTATAAACTGTTCAATATGGCTCATCACTTTCCATACAAAAATGAATAGATTTTACACAGTAACAGATTTGTTTTACCAGTTTGCCGACAGAATACTACTAAATTAATTATTTTTGTAGTTGAAAGTTCTGGATTATCTTCAGTTCAGTAGCAGCAATAGCTGCAATTTGCTATTGATTTGTGTATGGAAAATGTTACCATTTAACTAATAGTTTTTGCTTTTCCAAAGGCTATTGGGCATGTCAGCTTGTGTATAGATATTTTCCTTGCCTGATGTGTTTCTCTGTATTTTTTCCTTTATCAATCTTACTCCTGAATATGTATACATGCAAGAATAGATATGTTGTAGTGTTTTATCTACTATAATATTCCAGTAATTAGTGAATACAAATGATAAGAAAAACTAATGAAGAGATAAGATTTTTTTTAAAAGGGGGTATTTAAATTCACTGAATTTGAATTAAGGTGTCTGTAATCAAGGATGACAATATGTTTTGCCCCACAAAATGTATACTGATGGCAAAATGCATTTTATTAAAAATGTGGTATGGTTTTATAGCTGGTAATAAATACTAGCTATGTTTCTGTTGTGTTAGAAACTATTTTCTGCAAAAATCCCATTTCAACATACATATCAACTCATTAACTTGTACCTTTCAGTGTTTTTCCTTTGAAAAATACCATATCAACATGGTTTATCAGCTTTGTTTGATAAATCTGATTAAAGGAATGGATTGTTTTAATTTAACAATAGATTAAATTATAATAGTTGTACCTACTCAATGATTAGATGTTGTAGCAGTTTTTGAAATTGTTGGAAAAAAATACTTAGTTTCATCCTAGTGTACGGTACGAGCCTTTTTAATAGTCCACTGCAGGACATAGGCCTACCCACGAAGGAACAGTTTTATGGCTTTTGTATAATGGGTATGGTAATATTGTCAATAACTAATATCAGGAGGTCACCAACAACCAACCAACAAATCTAAGAAATTACGCCCATAAATTTCACTAGAAATTGTGAATAAAAATTGTGATTATTAGCACAAACCTTCTATTCAAAGACCTAATAAAGTTGCTGTAAATGTTCAGAATAATTTAGCTTCAGCTAAAAGTCAATGTTCACTTTCATATTTCAAGCATTACACTGGGAATATAGAATAAATGGCACTAAATTTCCATACAAAACTACTTACAAACAAATGACACCAACTGTCCACACATGACTACTCATTGCCTTTTACTATGACCATTGGAGAAGCTTAGAATGTGATGTAGACAATGAAAACAAACCAAACATACAAAATTCATCGATTGAACATCTGTGCAATAATTCCAATTGGAAAAACTAATATTTTCACAAGCGGTTATTAATTTTTTTTTCAGTGATTTATAGAAAAAGTCTGCCGACCAAATTAGTTTTTAGATGAGTATGATTTCCTAGTAAAATATTTTAAAGAAGTTTTAATATTCATTTTTTTATTTTATTGCTACTGATTTTAAATTTAGTATATGTTTGCGTTGTCTACAAACTGCCTAGTACTTTCAAAATTACTCTTAGTTCCTTTTTAACCATAAGACCCGCCGCTGGACATAGGACTCCCCTATCCTCAATCTCATAGTTCAGTACAGGCTTATAAATATATCTAATATTGTAGAATTTATAAAGTTATTTTTTGAACAGTAAGATATAATTCTATTTAGTCCTTTAGTCACAATTTAGGTCAATACCATGGAAACTTCCATACATAATAAAAACAACATTAATTTATAATTTACTCAACTTATTTTGATCTCCAGCTCCATCAAAATTGATTTAGTTTCCACTCATGTGTCCTTTTTACATCCATCTGTTAATTTATGAAACATGATTCTTGTATTGTTTTCTAGTCAAAAGTCCTTCACTTAATTTTGTTATTTAGTGCTGTGTCAAAAGTAAATAATACCATACTTGACTCTTTGTTCTGGAAACCACTTCTTTTTAAATTAAGATTGAATTTAAATTTACTAAATTATTTTAAATCGGATGACACATTAAATTTTAGGAGCCCAACGTCGAACTTACTTATCCTACTTCCTACTAATATTATAAACGCGAAAGTTTGTGAGGATGGATGTATGGATGTTTGTTACTCTTTCACGCAAAAACTACTGAACGGATTGAGATGAAACTTTGCAATAATATAGCTTATATATCAGAATAACACAGGCTATAAATTATAATGATATATTGCATATGCGGGCGAAGCTGCGGTTAAAAACTAGTTTAAAATTTAAGTTAATCAATATATCATTTTAACACACTTTTATTAGGTCGACCTGTATGTAACTATACGTATATAATATAAGGTAACTAATTTAACCATCTTCCAAGGGTTGTAGTGTAATGAAAATTGGCAGCTATATGTAGTTCTGATGACAATACAATAATATGGATGTTAGTTCTCCAATGTCGAACTTACTTATTTAAATTAAGTTGATAAAAGCACCAACACCAATCTCATAATCCATGGACTTGTAATTTGTTAAATAAAAACGAAAATAAAGGTATATATATTTTAGCACACAATAGAGGTTTGTTACGATAAGCTATTTCATTCATTCAAAGCAACCAGGGTCTTCAATGAATCTGACCTTTTACATTATGGTTGCTTCACTCGTGACTGAGTTTCAAATTTGATAATAGAGTAGCTTCTAAGTATAGTCCTGTATATCTAGTCGATCATCAAAATTAACCAACATTCAGCACGGTCTGTCTTCGGATGGGTGACTGTGGGTGGCATTTAGAATGAATGGATGGCACGTTAAATTGTAGGTTCTGGTTGTTTTAACCGTTGAGCCATGTCAGAGGCTTTCAGGTGGCTTAGAAACTGACACCAGGGCTAGCCTATATGAACAATTTTTTTTACCATTTTACCACCATCTTTTGAATTATTTTTGTTTACAATGACTTAAAATAATATTTCTTAAATTAGCCTAAAGCCTAAAATGCTTAAAAATATTATCCCAAGGTAAATTATTTACAATAAAATTCTAATATAAACAATTATTCATATGATAAACTAGTAAATAAATCTGTGCAGAACATTTTTTATCTAACTTTATCTCATGTACTCAACCAACCTCCAATGAAACATTGAGTCATATTTATAGTGGGCAATCTCATATACAGCAAATACATCAGTCATCATAGTTTGCCAACAATATTGTGCTCGTGGGAGAATCAATAGAAGATCCCATTATGATACTGTATAGCTAAATTGGCATTCCTAATGGGAGTGCTATTTGTAACCAAGCTGCCAACTGCAACTGCCGACAGCATGTACAGCGGCTGATATGGTGGACACCTATGTCCAGCAGTGGACGTCCTTTGGCTGATGGATGGATGGATGGATGCACTGATATTATAATAAGTAGAAGCACAATGCTAAGTACTGGGTAGTTAAATCACCAGCCTGCATTTTCCACAACTACCTTCATTAATAAAATCTATCTTCTTATTTATAAATATGAATTGTGGTTGCCGATTTGGGGAATTTTGATTTTTAAATATCTGTGTATGTTAAGGGAAGGTTTAAACTGTGAGAATTTATAAAAGTTGCGAGATAAATAATAAAAAAACATTAATTTCATTTTCCCATACAAAATGTTCCTGCATCTAAAAGTTGTCATTGACAGTTGACAGATGGTGAGATGAAGTTCACCGGGTCAGCTATTAAATAATAAAAATAGGGTAGGGATAATACATACTTACGTCCAACGCGGTCACATTAACTAGACGCTTGACCACGTGACGTCATTTTGGCGCTCAAGTACGGTGTGCAAAAAAAACCGGCCAAGTGCGATTCGGACTCCCGCACGAAAGGTTCCAAACCATCCTACTAATATTATAAACGCGAAAGTTTGTGAGGATGGATGGATGGATGGATGGATGGATGGATGGATGGATGGATGGATGGATGGATGGATGGATGGATGGATGGATGGATGGATGGATGGATGGATGGATGGATGGATGGATGGATGGATGGATGGATGGATGGATGGATGGATGGATGGATGGATGGATGGATGGATGGATGGATGGATGGATGGATGGATGGATGGATGGATGGATGGATGGATGGATGGATGGATGGATGGATGGATGGATGGATGGATGGATGGATGGATGGATGGATGGATGGATGGATGGATGGATGGATGGATGGATGGATGGATGGATGGATGGATGGATGGATGGATGGATGGATGGATGGATGGATGGATGTATGGATGTTTGTTACTCTTTCACGCAAAAACTACTGAACAGATTGAGATGAAACTTTGCAATCCTACTAATATTATAAACGCGAAAGTTTGTGAGGATGGATGGATGGATGGATGGATGTTTGTTACTCTTTCACGCAAAAACTACTGAACAGATTGAGATGAAACTTTGCAATAATATAGCTTATATATCAGAATAACACATAGGCTATAAATTATAAGAATATATTGCGTATGCGGGCGAAGCCGCGGGTAAAAACTAGTCTTCTATAAAAGATAAGTTTCTACCTGTTTATTAGGATCGAGTAAAAATTGCTTCAAAATTAATGCATCGAGTTAATCCTACGATCCTACTAGTAATACACCGTCCCATGGATGCAAGCCGCTTTAATTATAATCCTACCGCTTAACTAATTCCTCGCCTGCGCGGTACGGGGACCCCCCGGCCTGCACACCTCTCAGTTCCCCTTTGACGTCTACCCCCGCGCCCCTATACCGCGCACGCGAGGACCGAGGTAAGCGGTAGGACTATAGTTTATCTTATTGGAAAATGTAAGTCTTATGCGCAGTTGTGAACGTTCTGAGTGAGGCTGATATGATGATAACGTTATATCGTTGGTATACCTAGGCCGGATCATACAAGTTGGCGGATCTGAAGTTAGACACAAGCTGCGCAGCTTGTACAACTTAAGACGCTACAACAGTAAACTTTTAGGTATTTTACAATAATGTCTTGCGTTATACAAATAGAGTCTAAAATCGCGTGTCGTTTGTTTTTAGACGAAACTCGAGATGAGAATTCGATAATTTTTCGCAGTTTTAGTTCGTTTAAAAAGTAATGAAGCCGTGTTTGCAATAAAATATATAGATATGTCTTTAGTTTAGTCAATTTCCTATTTTATGATTACAAAAAATATAGTAGTTATCGATCTAAATATTGAGAAATGCGAAACAAAAGATTTTTTCTAAAGCTTTTTTTTGTGAATTTTTTTCAAGAGACCAGATAATTTATTTGAAATATTATTGTAAAAGTCTCTCTTGTGAACTATTATTGTGTGCTCTGTATTTTTTCTAAGTTTATATCAGTACCAGTTACGCCTAACTGTGCGCCGAAAAACATGACGTTTTACGGATTTTTGTTTTTGGGCAGCGCCTTAACATCCACCGACTCTAGGCGTAACCCAATCAACGCGTAGTTTATGTAGGCTTTAGTCAGGATTGGATATTTCGCAGCTTGTATCTAACTTGACAACCGTCGACTTGTATGATTCGGTCTATAGGTAGGTTTGGTACCTACAACATACGATCCCTTAAGCCGGGTCCAGACGAGTGTAACGCGTAATGTAATTTACCTTGTGATGTAACACGAATTCTACGTGTGGACGTCACTACGACCATTGCATGTAACGCTCGCGCGGCGCTCGATGTTGATCCATCGGCTGTCGGTTTTTCGCGCGAACACTAAGGCGCTCGCAGTGCTCGTTTGGACGGCGTTCGTGACGGGTGTGTCGTTTGTACGTTCATGATCTGGAGTGACGAACAATCGCTTGAACTTATTAGTTTGTATCAAGAAAAACCTGTTATTTGGAATCCAAAAAACCCGGATTACTTTAAAAAAAATCTGAAACACAAGTTTTTATATTGACCACTTATATGCTGAGATTTTAGTTCCACGAGTAAAGAAGATCTTCTGTTATACAATTTAGTTTTCCACCACCGACGCGTCCGACTTTTTCGGTCTTTAGTTAGTAAATACATTAAAATAAAAGCCGCACCAGCTATCACGACCTTCCTATTCGGCATGTTCATAGCAACTGAGTGGAAACAGGTTTTGAAATAGTTTCGCGTACACAATTCGTTTTGAGTTCGTGTGCCGTCCACACTGTTGACGCTAAATTACACGTAATGTTACATTACACGTTACACTAGTCTGGACCCGGCTTTAGCTACAACCCAACCCATTTCTGTACTTATCTGAATTAGTTTTAGGAAATTCCCCTCAGAGATACATTGAACCGAATATTATTAGTTCATTGTACCAGAAACTTGAGTACTTGGTAGGTAAACTACCACAATCTTGAGCAACTCATTACCGTTTTAAAGTTTATTGGGAAATTAACTTTTCCCTGTGAATTGTGAATCATCGAGTTTTTCCCACGTTCGGGATTTTTTAACCATCTATGACTTGTAGTACTGCAAAATTTACCTCAAGCAAAATCATTTGATTTTGATTACAAAGTTATAGTTTTTTTTCTTATTTATTGATAACCTTTTATCAATTTGTAAGATTCCTTTGTCATTGCATAGTTACTAAAATCAGAGCGTAGTTTGACTAGGTGCTTCTTAGTGATCACCAAAGCTTGGCAACGTTCAGCACGGTCAGTCTCGGGTGAGCTTCGCGGCTGGTATTTAACTGAGCGCTACCGCGGCTCGGATGGCACGTTAAATTATAGGTCCCGGTAGTTTTACTCATTTAGCCATGTCTGAGGAGTAACTAGACTTAGTTGATGACTTAATTTATGCAATGCATAATTATTTTTCGCCAAAAAAAGCACAACCGCCTTTAACTACGATTCTGTTAGCAAGAATCAATGTATCATCGATTTTGACATCACATATTATTGATTTTCAAAAATGACTTCAATAAAATTTAAATCAGACTAATTAATATCTGAATCATGAAGTATGTATCTACCAAACAAAATAATAATCATCAAAATTGGATCATAATTGCCGGAGACATCGCGTAACAGTACTTAGGTACATAAAAACCATCGAATTGAGAACTGAACTTGAGATTTTTTTTGAAAGTGAGAGAAATCGATAGTTACAGAGATAAGCTTTTAAGTTTGACAGATGTCACCCGAAATTTAGATCTCGATGGGCTCTCTCCCTTATGTGAAAACGGCAATGGTCTAGAATCGATATTTATAAATCGCTTATAACTTTGACACATGTCATACAAATGTAAATACGAATACTTAATAGAATATGACAGCTGTCACTTTAACGCTTTATTAATGTACTGCGAATTCAACATTGTAAGATTAGTTCAAAATGTTCAAATTCAACATTTTGCAAATTCAACAATATGAGACGGATTGAAGTTCTTTTATAATTTTAAGAATTTCACATTATTGGATTCATGGTAATAAACTTTTTGCAAATTCAACATTTTGCGAATTCAACATTATGAGCCGGAGCAAAAAATCCATACCATACTTTTCTAGCGGCTTGCAGAAGCAATCTTCAACTGAATTGATACGCGATCGCTAGCCCAGCGTTTCCTGGAACGGCACTAATGTTCTGATGTTTGCGAAATACGGAGACGTCGACGATTGCAGTTTGTAAACACTGCGAAAAGGCGAACTCTGCACATAGAGTACATTATTATGAAGGCGTCCCTTTCCCCTTAACTTGTTTATCGGATGTGGCAAAGGACACGTCCATAAAATGTATGGAAACTGGTATAATTATAATCAAAAAATCGAACCACAGCACTCGTTACATCTCGAGAAAGTACGAGTACATGTTATTCTGAACATCAATCAGTTAAATAGACTCCGATTTTTTAAAACTTAATTTTGAATTTCTTAGGTTAAATATTTGACACACTAGGTAGTTAATCTCTGGCAATTCTCATTAAGTAACCTTTAAATAGTTAAAAAAAAAAAGCATTTTTACCAATCTACCAGCCATTAGGTTCTTAAGTATTTTCTAGTCACATAGTACATACTAACTGGTCATACTTGTTTTTTATAATTTTAGCAAAGTATGAGGAATGCGCAAGAATCGGGTTAAAAATGCAAATAAAAGAACGATAGAAGTACATGTAGAAGCAATAGCTGTATTTAAATTTTTCATACAATTAATTTGGACAGTAAAAAAATGGAGTGCTAAAAAAAATTTGAAAAGCCCATACAACAAGCTTTCAAATTATGTACATATGTATCATCTTGGTTAGATTTTTCTCTGGATAGTATAACCATTCGTCTTTTTTAACCATCAAACGTAGGAAACATTCTCATTTTGATTGCATAATTTTCTCGTATTGTATATGTACTCGTATTTGTAAAATGATTTATTCTAATCCGGAGCGACGACAATGAAACGTAGCTGTTACTGAATTTATTACGTACCCACATTTGTACAATACAATCATAACTTACCTCATAATATTTTTACACGTTTTGTTTCAAATACAACCAGTGCCATAACACGCATGTTGCTTATGCGATGAAAACTATGGTCGGAAGTAAGAACCTGACTAAAACATTACGTGTGTTATACCCATGTTAAATTTAAAACAAAATAAAACAATGTAGGAAATATTGTTTTACGTTTCTTTTGAGTTCTACCATGCACTAGACTCAATGGGCATTATGTCTTAGTCCTAAGGGGTTAGTACAGGTCGTGGCATATAAGGCACATGCCACACGGGCGTTGACGCCGCGTAATTGCACCGCGGCGTCACCGCCGCTGCACCGCCGCGGTGGAGCGGCGGTGCTGAGCGTCGTCGCGGCGACACCGCGGCGCCCGGTGTTGCCTTAGACACTGATGACATCTAGACAGTTAGCGGAAAAAAAGGTTTTAGGGATAACCGTTCAACCTTAAGCTGAAGATAAGTAAAATCTCTCATATACATTCTGATTTTGTGTGAGCCAACCGCGAAATCGGATCGTGTGTAGCGTCAGCGGTCCATCTTTGTCCTCGCTCACTCTTTCTAATATTATAAATCAGAAAGTGTATTTTTTGTTTTTCGTTTGATCACAGATATACTAGAGGAATAATGTGATTTTTCACGAGTGTCACAGTAACAGCTGTTCAAGTGACAGCTGTCAATTTTCAAAGTGATTTATCTTTGTCATTATCGATTCTACACTACTGCTGTCTTCACAAAAGTGATAGAGCTCAATGAGATCTACATTTCAGATGACAGCTGTCAAACTTCAACGTCAGCGGTCCATCTTTGTCCTCGCTCACTCTTTCTAATATTATAAATCAGAAAGTGTATTTTTTGTTTTTCGTTTGATCACAGATATACTAGAGGAATAATGTGATTTTTCACGAGTGTCACAGTAACAGCTGTTCAAGTGACAGCTGTCAATTTTCAAAGTGATTTATCTTTGTCATTATCGATTCTACACTACTGCTGTCTTCACAAAAGTGATAGAGCTCAATGAGATCTAGATTTCAGATGACAGCTGTCAAACTTCAACGTGATGTATCTCGGTTATTATCGATTTTAGACTACTGCTGTCTTCACAAAAGTGATAGACCTCAATGAGATCTACTTTTCAGATGACAGCTGTCAAACTTCAACGTGATTTATCTCGGTTATTATCGATTTTAGACTACTGCTGTTTTCACAAAAGTGATAGAGGTCAACGAGATCTATATTTCGGATGCCAGCTGTCAAACTTCAAAGTGATCCGAAATGTAGATCTCGTCGAGCTTTATTACTTTTGTGAAGAGAGTAGTAGTCTAGAATCAATAATTACCGAGATAAATCACTTTTAAGTTTGACAGCTGTCATCCAAAATATAGATCTCGTCGAGCTCTATTACTTTTGTGAAGAGAGCAGTAGTCTAGAATCAATAATTACCGAGATAAAGCACTTTTAAGTTTGACAGCTGTCATCCGAAATATAGATCTCGTCGAGCCCTATTACTTTTGTGAAGAGAGCAGTAGTCTAGAATTGATAATAACCGAGATAAATCACTTTTACGTTTGACAGCTGTCATCTGAAATGTAGATCTCGTTAAGCTCTATCACTTTCGTGAAGTCATCAATGGTCTAAAATCAATAATAACCGAGATAAATCACTTTTAAGTTTGACACCTCTCATCCAGATTGTAGATGTCGTCAAATTCTATCACTTTTGTGAATACAGCCGTGGTCTATAATCGATAATTACCGAGATAAATCACTTTTAAGTTTGACAGCTGTCATCCGAAATGTAGATTTCGTCGAGCTCTATTACTTTTGTGAAGAGAGCAATAGTCTAGAATCGATAATAATCGAGATAAATCACTTTTAAGTTTGACAGCTGTCATCCGAAATGTAGATCTTGTCGAGTTCTATCACTTTTATGAAAACAACAGTAGTCTAGAATTGATATTGACCGAGATAAATCACTTTGAAGTTTGACAGCTGTCACTTGGAAAGCTGTTACTGTGACATTCGTCGTGACAAATTACACGATCTGATTTCTAACGCGTACGAGAGATTTTTCTCATCTTCAGTTTAAGATTGTCTACGATTGATTACGGTTGTCGTCAAAACCTTTTTTCCCGCTAAAAATTCATAGAATACTCGAATACTCTAGATTTAATGTCTAAATCGCTACCGGCAACACTGGTCGCCGCGGTGACGCCGCGACGACGCTCAGCACCCGCCGCGGCGGTGACGCCGCGGTGCAATTACGCGGCGCCAACGCCCGTGTGGCATGTCTGTAAGTGTAGCGCTGAGCGAAGTGTGGAGGGGATGGCTACGCATGGGTTTAGCATGGCAGTCACCATGCGTAGCCATCCCCTCCACATTTTATCGGAGATTATTTTGGAAACGGAAAATATACTTACCTATTTTTTTCTCAAATTTCGGGTAGGCCTCGTAGTAAAAGTTATTCTAAATCCTATTTCGGCATAATACAAGTTAAGCAAATAACCCTGTTTGTGTATTTTTTTTATTAGTTGACGATTTATGATTCGGAGATATTTATCTCTTTGAATTTGGTCTTAGAAAACAAAACTACTATGTATAGGCCAAATCATACAAGTCAGGGGATGTGAAGTAAGCCACATGCTACATGCAGCTTTACGTGAGCTTCAGGCAGGATTGGATATTGCGCAACTTATAGCTAACTTCACATCCGCCAACTTGTATGACTCGGCCTATACCACAGAGCTATTACAACCAGACAAAAAGCGCTGTTGTCGCTTGAGGCAATTCTCAAACGCAAAAATGTATGGACAATCACTATCACTTTTGTTTATTAATCACTACCTATAACTTTTGGTCACTGTCAAATATATATGTATTATACAAGAAATGGACACTGTACTGTACTATACCAGCCTTTTTAATAGTCCACTGCAGGACGTAGGCCTACCCACGAAGGGTGATTGGGCCATATCCACCACGCTGGCCCAGTGCGGGTTGGTGGATTCACATACGCCATCGAATTTCTTGTAAGGACGTACGCAGGTTGCCTCACGAAGTTTTTCCTTCACCGAAAAGCCAGTGATGTGAAATTCCGTACATAAATTCCAAAGAACTCATTGGTATGGGACCGGGGATTCGAACCCACGACCTCACGATTGTAAGGCGGGTGGCACTACCTCTTGACCACCACGGCACTACAATGGCACGGCATTGGACACTATTGGGACAAAAATACAGCAACTAGCCACTGGATCGAGATATTTAACAAGTATCTTTCTAACTCATGCCATATTAAATCAATGCGTCTCCTTCGGATTTTCTTGATCGACCACATTATCCCTCTGGTTGTGATAGCTCTATGGCCTATACCTAATTCCATAGATAAAACTATCAAAATCCCGACATCTTTTGTGACATAGTCTAATTAAAACATAGATCGTGATCTATCTGGCGGAGTTATTAATATTCTCGATATCTGGGTCAACAGCAGGGCCCTTATCAATGTGCGCCGCAAACACTGTTCATCTCGATTAGGCCTTATCAGTGGAACAATCTCGGCGGCTTAGATAAAAATTATGTTATGTCTTGAGTACTAGCTTATCTGTTATGGAAACAGTTTAGGTTACCACTTTACAAGTTACTTATAAGAAAGTACTTAAGTACTTAGTGTTCGTTGCTCGTTGATATTGAACATTGATTTTATAGCATTTTGACCAATTTCTAATTTATCAATTACACTAAAATATTTAGAGTCTATGCATCCATCCATCAGCTATAGGACGTCCACTGCTTGACATAGGCCTCCCCTACATATATCTACATCTACACTTATAATATTATAAAGAGGAAAGATTTATATTTTTGTATGTAACGAATGAACTCAAAAAGTACTGGACCGATTTTAATAATTCTTTTTTCATTAGAAAGCTACATTATCACTGAGTAACATAGGCTATATTTAGTACTAGATTACTATAGTACCTATTTATGTCTACCCGTGCGAAGCCGGGACGGGCCGCTAGTCTCCAATAAGACCGGTTCGTAGCGGCTTGCATCCAGCGCGATCCTGAGGTCTTAATAAGGTCGTCCGTCCACCTTGTGGGTGGACGACCTACTCTGCGCTTGCCGGTGCGAGGTCTCCAATCGAGAACTTTTCGACCCCATCGGTCATCAGTCCTCCGCGCTGTGTGCCCTGTCCACTTGCCAATCCGCTGGGCTATGTCGGTAACTTTGGTTCTTCTACGTATCTCCTCATTCCTGATTCGATCCCGCAGAGAGACTCCCAAGCATAGCCCTCTCCATAGCTCGTTTTGAGAGACCGCGTTTCAGAGCCATAAGTCATCACTGGCAACACACACTGATCGAACACTTTCGATTTGAGGTACTGAGCTATGTCGGACGAAAAGACGTTACGTAATTACGTTTAGTCTCTATGTTTGTGTTTTAATATTGTAGTAGCGCTCGTAGCGTAGTTCAACTAGGTGTTTGTCGGAGATCACCAAAGTTAAGCAACGTTCCGCACGTTGTCTTTGGATGGGTGACCGCGGTCATTTTCCAGCTGAGCGCTATCGTGGCTCGGATGACACGTTAAACTGTACGTTTCTGTTATTTTAACCATGTCAGAGGCCTTCGGGCGGCCTAAAAACTCTGACACCAGGGCTAGCTACACGAACCTAGGTACATATTATACTAACCGAACTACTACTACTGTAATTTTATTGTATCCTTATGTTAACTTTCCATCAGCCGTAGGACGTCCACTGCTGGACATAGCCTCCCCTCTGGACTTCCAATAAGACCTAAAGTTGTTACCTAGTCAGCGGATATCCACGCTTGCCTGTACGTGGTCTCCATTCGAGAAAATTTACGGCCTCATCGGCCACCCGTTCTTCGAACTATGTGTTCTTTCTCTTTCTAACTCTTCCCCCTCGGTGACCACCCATAATATAACTCAGCAACTTCGTGGAAAGAGGTTCTCAACTTCTCACAAAGATGTTCATAGTTTTAGATATTTTTTCCAAACATACAGGGTTACCTTCTTGCCCTGTAGTAAGCCGAAAGGGGGTGACTAAGACCATCATTATCAACAACTTTTGCTATGTGGCGTACCAGGAATTGGAGAAAAAATATCAGCTGTTCCATACAAAATTGCAATTCGGCATTGACAAAATGTATGAAACTGCTGATTTTTTATAGGCTTCCGGGTTGGCCCCGTGGTAAAAGTTGTTCTTAGTAATGGTATTAATCACCCCCTTTCGGCTTGGTAAACCAGTTCTGGATAACCCTGTATAAAGCCAAAAATGTTAATTTGTCCCTAAACGGGTCGCATACTATGGTATAGGTATTACACTACAAAATTGAAATGTTGGGGGCTGTCCATTAATCACGTGAGGTTCGAAAAGGGGATTAAAATATGTTTAAAAAAAACCATCACGTGATTAATGGACACCCCCTTGTCTCTACCAAATCCTTTAAAACACGCAACTTTAAAACTTGAAATTAAATTCTTTCTCCATTGTTGCAGAATGAATTTATTATTTAACAAAAAGCAAACGTAATTACGCTTCAAACGCTCCGTTTATAATAATAGTGTTTAGTTGTCTTGCTGTTTTTATTATTATTTTTATTTTTGAATGAATAGCACCGCCTCTTGCTGTTTACTTACGTAACTTCAGTTTTTGTACTTCAAATACGGAACCCGGAAAATTAAAAAATATTTTTTTTTGCAAAATAAAAATGGCACAACCTACGTCAATCGTTCGAATTCGAATAAGTCGCACGGATCAATGTATCATAATAAACCCGATTACAGAGGCGCCATCGTAATTATAATAGCTAAATAGCATAGTTCTGTTTCTTTTTTTTTTAGTCAAAATATTTACTGTTGCAGTTGTCTCAGTTCTGTCGTTCAGTGTCGTCATACGAAAAAAATGTTTTTGTTTTTCTAAACGTGTGCCACCCCTGTACAATGTGTTTGTCCACCGGTGTTGGAGCCCGGCTTCTTTTTTACTTTGGACATTCGATAGAGAGAACGCTTTTTACGTTGCTATTAAATTTACGCTGGCGCCTCTATAATCGGGCCTAATATATTTCTATAACGTCTTTTAACGTTTATTATTATTTTTAATTTTTATGAGATGGGAAACCTCATTGTTGATCTCTGAAGTGTGATCTACCAAACCAAAAAATAATCATCTAAATTGATTCATAATAAATGGAGCAATAGCTCGCTAGGGTCCCGTTTTTACCCTTTGGGTATGAAACCCTAAAAGACATACAGTCAAATTGAGATTCTCCTTTGTTGAAGTCGGTTAAAAATTACACGCAATGGCTGTAATGATAGCGGAGATTGGGCAACTTTTTCGCTTAGGTAACTGTATTGAATGGTCCGATGTAGAGACGTAGAATAATTTGAAGTTACGACGAGTAATGATATAGTGCGCGGGCGCAGTGGGGGGAGGTGGGGGTAACGCGCCACTTGAGAAAGGTGTTTACTTAGTTTTAAACGCTTGTGATTTGCTAAATTGTGCTCTTAATAATTCTATGTTTTTGTATATTTTTATGCTACCTATGTACGAGTATCTAGAGTAGGTTTATTATTTACTATAGGATAATTTTTTTATCATATCAATAGACTGGCATTAATTTGCTAAAAGAGCCAGGATTGGGAAAATATGTAATAAGTAAAATATAATTCGTATATTCACTTTAGTGAAATTGTTTAATTTGGATTACTAAGTTATTAGATACTAATAAATACCTAAGCTTATAAAAATGTCGGTTGGTATGGAGATGATTATATTTTTTTATAAAGAATATAATTGCATGGCTCATATATTACGCTTATAGAATAAAAAGCTACTATGAATAAGTACAATGCCTACCATTCAACATCCTAGTTTTATAGCGAGCCTTCAGTAAAATCAAACAATACTTAAATGACATAAATGTCAGTTTCAATGTCTTGCGGTCATAAAATTGTACAACATACTGTACAACACTCGTAAAATCCTTATTTATATTATACACTAGTTTTTACCCGCGGCTTCGCCCGCATACGCAATATATCATTATAATTTATAGCCTATATGTTATTCTGATATATATAAGCTATATTATTGCAAAGTTTCATCTCAATCCGTTCAGTAGTTTTTGCGTGAAAGAGTAACAAACCTCCATACATCCATCCATACATCCATCCATCCATCCATACATCCATCCATCCATCCATCCATCCATCCGTCCATCCATCCATCCATCCATCCATCCATCCATCCATACATCCATCTATCCATCCATCCATCCTCACAAACTTTCGCGTTTATAATATTTTATACATAATATGTAATTCGGAAAGTGTGTTTGTTTTTTTTTTTATTTATTTTTTTATTTTTTTTTTTTTATTGAATTGTTACACTCCACAGACACCGGGGCCTGTGCTCTTTAAGATTATACATTACTTTTTAATTGATTTGAACAATATTTCTAAAACTAAGGCTTTGCTAGAGGACTCTACACTAAAATAAATCTAAACCTAATTAAATTTCCAAAATTACGATTTTTAACTTTTTTTTTAAAAATGACTACTTATACCACTCAGGGCCTCCACCACCGCCGCATCTCGCTCTCTAATGGTGTGTTTGTTGGTTAGTTACTCTTTAACGCAGCGACAGAACAGCAGATAGACTTTTTTTGGTATAGATACAGTTCAAAGGACATAAGTTACTTTTTATCGCGGGAAAATAAAAAGTTCCTATGAGATCAAAAATCAAAATACCATGCGGGCAAAGCCGCGTTCAATATCTTGTTAAAAATAACACATGAAATTATTTGAATGCACTCATACTCATGGGAAATTCACGAATTTACGCAAAGGTGCTGGTGTGACTTGAACCACGTTTGCAATACTGACATAACATTGGATTTTCGAAGAAACAAGATGAGATAAGTCAACACAAACTTACCTACTAGAAGTTGTCGTCTAGATCCCAAATAAAAAAAATACTATGGCATTGATTATTCTATGTATACTGCGTATACATTTTTATAAGTTCATAGGCCACTAGGGCCATTATTCTATTGTAATTGTAACCTAAGTGAAACTATGTACTATAGTGTACAGAAATATCTGCTTGACCTGTACTAAGCCAAAAGGTAGTGATTAAGACCATCATATAAACAACTTTTACTATAGGCTCAATAGTTTTTCAATCCCAGGCACGGAACCCTTGGTAGGCGAGCCTGACTCGCACTTGTCCAGTTTTTTGTTCTTTATGCGTTCACGGGGCCTCGTACCCGTTCCTGAGGCCCCCTAGTCGATGCGATCTGCCTTAGGGATAATCCGGTACTGTACACAGAGCTCTAGAGAGCTCGACTGCATCAAGTCGGTTGCTGCTTTTGTCACAAAATAATTATATTTCTAAAGGCTTTTAGATGAAGAAAGCGAACTTTTCAATTGCTGGCTGTTGTTATTTTATTATTACCTCGAAGGTGTATGGTAAAACGCTTTGACGTGCGCTGTTGCACTATTTTCTCATTTCGCCTTTTTTAATTGCGTTATTTTTGTAGTCTTATCAGAAAATTATTATGGCACTTTAATACCGTTTAGTGAACATCATAAATACCCCGCGAAATTGATAATTCTTTGTATGCGCTAAATTACAATCCGATTACACAATAATGTATCTTTTCATTCTCCTTATCGACTGTTGATTTAGGGCTCAATTAAGGAACTAATAATTATTTATAATGTAATTTGTATTATACGAAAAATAATCCTGTTTTGGAGAAATAATTCCAAACTATTCTTCTGTTATGCAAAAGTGACGCAATGATGGAAACACCTACTGCAATACTCATTTGTTGCTACGTGCCTTCTATCAAGAACTCGTTTTTCTTACTAATATTTGTATATGCTACCAACCCCGGAATCGCAAAAAAAAAACTGTCGTTCTGTACATTTTGTCGAAAATCGGTAAACTATTTGCATCGAACAGCTTATTAGGGTTCCGTACCTCAAAAGGAAAAACGGAACCCTTATAGGATCACTTTGTTGTCCGTCTGTCCGTCTGTGTGTATGTCAATACTCTTTACCTATCTCGAGAACGCGTAAAGATATCGAGTTGAAATTGAAACTGTATACGTATATCGATGAACTCTTGCTGTTGTGGAAAAGACAAACTTCTCAGTTGTCGCTTTAAAAAGTTACGAGTCATTTATGTCGTAAAAAACCGCATATTTCGACACTCACAAAAATCAAAACCTACAGGGTACTTCCCGTTGACATAGAACTATGAAATTTGAGAAGCGAGAAGCATTGTCTCGAAGACAATGCTTCTGGCCTCGTACACATGTAGGAATAAATCTGAAAACTGTACATTTTTATTTAAATCACATAAAAATAGGTCCTCAAAATTCACTAAATATGGGCTCAAAATTCAAAGTGAGTAAATCGTATCATGTAAGAATAATTTCATTAGCACATGCTAAAACAGGTTTATAATTACAATTTTAACAATGTGTTTGTACGGAACCCTCGATGTGCGAGCCTGACTCACGGTTTTTTTTTTCGTGATTTTGAGGTTGATCCTATAGTAAAAGTTGGTCGTACTAATGAGTACTATAATATCCTTAGATATGCCCGTCGTTTAGAAAAAACTTCCATCCATATAATTATCAGCCGTAGAATTGCCTGAAGGTCCTAGATCTTTGGTTGGAAGCGGCTTGCATCCATGCCTTCCTGCGGTCTTAATCATATCGTCGGTCCACTAAGTGCGTGGACATCCTATGCTGCGCTTGCCGGTACTTGGTCACCATTCGAGAAAAACACCCCGCATACCTATATTTATTTTTGTAAATACAGCAAAGGTGTAAAACCGCGAATTGTATGATTCAGAATCGAAGCGTAAAGCGCCAAGTCATCGGTACCTCTAACTTAAGTTGTAAGCTCCACTTCCATTCAGTATTAATTTCATCATGCTTGCTAGTGTTGTGTTACTTACATAGTGTAACTTGTAATCGGAATTATTAATTTTATTTCAATTCTTATAGTATAGGTAAACGTTACTTTTTCGGAAGTTGATCTTCAGATTCATATTTTGAAACCAATCTTACTGTCTCTCACTGTCAATCTTAATTGTTCTGAAAAAGTGTACAACGAAAATATATATATTCCGTTTCTTTGTACGTTGTATACATTGTTTTTGTGTTAAATCTGCCAGGGTGCGCTCATCGTCCCCAAGCTTAGTGACTATTATCAATCTTTGCCTAAATCGAATAAATATTGAACTAAGTAATTCCGTAGCAAAACGACTTATCATCATCATTTCGTGTTAATAGCTAACAATCATTCATCACTCTCTCATAGTAACGATTGTCTAATCTGTGCCTGAATTGAACAAATATTGAACTGATTCTGTGGGGACATCGACTAAAAATAATTATATCCGGAATATTTTCCACGGCCGCACCAAAATAGATCGTAAAACAGCGTGCGTCCTCCTGTCCGGTGCAGCGGTGTGGTGATATAGTGATAACGAGTAATTAATGCCGTGTGATAGTGATTTTCTAGACACGATGAATCATATTATTTTCTTTAGAATCGGTGAGTAAGTTCATTACGCGATAGCGAGTGTTTTTTTTTATTAAAATTTGCATGTAATGCATGCTTCATTGTTTATTTTTTTATTTTAAATTGGCATTTAATTTACAGATACTATCCAAAACAATACATACTGTAATTTAGGTGTGCGGTTTATTATTGACTAGCTTTTGCCCGCGACTTCGCTCGCGCGAGATTTTGATTTTTGTGCTATCACATTCCTATGGGATGGGATTTTTATTCCGATATAATAAAAGGTCCCTACCTTATTATGTCCATGCCAAAAAATCGAGTCAATCCGTTGCTCCGTTGCTGCGTGAAAGAGGACCAAACCAAAACCAACAAATACACTTTCGGATTTATAAATATTGGTAAGGAAGTAAGAATGCTTATCCTGTCTTTTAGCACTTCTACGAATTTTAAATATCTAAAAGTAACTTGCAAGATGTGTGATTAATTTAGCTATGAACCAGCAGTGTCATAGATTCAGTGTTGCGTGAACAACCGTAAATGCCAAAGTACATAATAAAGTCCTTATAGTAGGGGAGCCCAAGCGGGGATTTCGGGATTTACTAAAGCGCGGCAGATTAATATACAGGGGGATACCTTGTACCCGGTTAAGTACCTCCACAAAACATGAGGCCCATATATAAGGCCGCCCGTGAAGGATACAGGGTCAGATTAGTAAAAAATAATTGACCATCAGAAAGTCTCGAGCGCGTCAGATCAAGGTAGGGTGAGTTAATTACATCCTAAAAAGTGTATATTCCACTAATCTGACAATTTGAGATTGACGTAAAAAAAGGGGAAGGCAACAAAGTTGTAAAAAAAAAACGTCATCTCGACATTCTCGAGCGTAGCTAAATTTTTTTTTATTTTGAAGGAAATAATTCAAAAATAATGAAAAATATATATTCTGACGATTTCCGCAAGCCGAAATAACAAAAATTCGTCGATAAAGTTAAATGCGTGCAGCTGCGTGATGCCTACATTTCCTTCTCCGCGTTTCATGTAATCTACTAAAAAAGCATACACCTATTTATTTGCATGCTATTTCCTGAGCTTTTTAATTAATTAAGTTCAATGATTTAAAACAAAAAGAACAAAAATTTTTTTGAAAGTGGTTTTTTTGGAATAACTTTTAACCGGCTTTATCGATTAACTTCAAAAACTAATCCGCCTTTGAGCTTAAAAACCACGTCGATCGCCACCAAGCTGGTCAAAATTGGTTGATTCGTTCGAGAGATATCGTGAACGAAAGAAACCCGAAAAAGTGTTTTTTCGGCATTACTACGAAATTTGTGGTTCGATCAATTAAAATTGCAAAATTACTTATGAGGATGATAAAACTGCGTCGAATAGTGCCTACCGCGTGAAAATTGGTTGATCCATTCAAAAGTTATTGCGGTTTGAAATTTCCAAAAATAGTGTTCTATGAAACTTCTATCAGACTTTCGAGCTGGGAGAGCTCAAATGCATAGAAATATTATTTCTTTGAACTCAGCGAGCTCAAAATATCACATAAATTATATTTTGAGCTCAAAAATGTCATAAGTACAATTTCAAGCGCCCAGGAATGGAATTAGCGGGAAGTTGCAGGGATGGCCTTAAAAGTGAACCGTTTTTCTAATTTTTTTTTGTCAGATCAGGCGAATCCCTCTAGATAATCGTCAGATTATGAGACAGTACGTTTAGAACATAAAGATGAACCATATATATCTTAATCTGACGCGCTTGAGTATTTCAAAATGGCGATTTTTTTTTGCACATTATAAAAATGGCCGCGAGTTTGCGTCTCATCGAAATCGTCAGATTAGTGAATGAGAGCTTTTTTTTTGGTGTACTTAACACTCCCTTAGAAAATCTGACGCGCTCGATTAATTTTTTTTTTTTTCATTTTCAACCCTTAAATACAACCACCCACATCATGCAAACGATCAGATTATCATACGTACATTATTAAAAATACGTAGGGAATTGATGCTATCAATATCTGATGCGCTCGAGGATGTCCATGCAACAGTTTTTTTTTACATATTTAAAAATCTATAGCCGCTTCCCCCACCGATGTAAAGGTATATATCATATAACATTTTTTTCTTCTTATCATCTAAGCTTTGCATCCCAATAGGTCTCTACGACGCTCGAGTAAATCCCCATTTAGCCTCGTGGGCTCCCCTACCATTAGACCCAACATTTTTTCCAATGCCAATAGTGTCGTAGGTCAGTGTTTCCAATAGATTGTTCTTCCACTCGCGATAATTTTAATACTAGTAGTTTTGACAGCCCCCTCCCTCTTCCTTGTTGCCTGCTTTTACATCATCTATGCTTTATTAGAGGAGCCCATCCCTTCTCCTGTGCGGTTCTCTATTAAGTACCGTCCTCAGACCAGGGACCGTTTTGTCATTCAACGGTGGTGGTGGAGGTGGTTAAAATAGT
Source organism: Hypomecis punctinalis (assembly GCA_949316475.1). NCBI lineage: Eukaryota > Metazoa > Arthropoda > Insecta > Lepidoptera > Geometridae > Hypomecis > Hypomecis punctinalis. Next base: position 23,359,980 of record OX438799.1, on the reverse strand, counting down.
ACTAAACTAATTGGCAATGAGATACACTAATTTACCGACTTCCGAAAAGAAGGAGGTAAGTACTATGTTCATTAGTATAATATATATTTTTTTGTATGTGCATCGATATTATCGAATTATGAAACGATTTTTTTTTATTTACTACGAAATGGAATACTCTCAAGGTGGTAAAATTTAAATTTTATCGAAATCGGCTCGGACGTTTTTTAAATGTATATGGTTGTCATATCTATTAATGCAAACTATACGGTGGAAGGCAATGATGCCATTTTTTGCTAAAAATAATTATGATAATACTGAAAAAATTGTCGACCTAATATTATCTTTCTTTAGAAGATTCTAGAGAAGTCGGCTAAAAAGAACCTCTAATATTTAAAAAGATTTTAAACAGTAATACCCCAGAGATAAAAGTTAGATTGTCTCAATCATAAAAGTAAGATATTTCGTCATTCAAGATCTTTATTACGCCACGAACGTCAGGTTTTATACCTTTATTTCGTCACCTGATGTAACTACTTACGTAGTTCAATTCAGTAGTCAAGAATAAGTTTCGTCATTACGAGATTAATTTTATCTAATAATATGACGCGTTAAAAAATAAATCTGTAATTACTGTACTGTAAAAACCTGAAATGTGATCACGGCACTTTATTTGCAATGAATGAATGAATGAATTTGAATTACATGCTTACGCGCTCGCCGAAGAGCGCGTCATGTTTACGACAAAACTCACACTCAGCATACAGATCTTGATTTGAATTTCGGGCATTTTGATAGGTCTATATCTAAACACCCACACTTTGTCCGCAGCTGTATGGTGCACGTTAAAAATCATAATCTATGATTCGTCTCAAGCTTTTAAAGTTTTTAGATGTGAAAAAGCAATATAGCTTCATTATATTTTGTCAGAATCCACGTTTTTGTCACAAATTCATACATTGATGAAAATCCTTTATCATGAATCATTGAAAATAATTATTCATACACATTTCAGAATCGATGATCTTTTAGCATGAAGCAATGGGCATTCAGAGTATGCGCATGATTCAATGTAGAGCGCATTTTTGGACGGGATTCAATACCGGTTCCTTCCTGATTTCTCGGTACTGGCCAAGTTGTATTGTTTACGTTTGCTTTGTCACACCGTCTAATTCTATCCCTGGTATTAATTGGGCGAGTGATTATCATTAATTTTCGTAATTTTATTATTTGGCGTGATAGACATACTGCGCAGATTTATAGACAAAGGATGTGATAATATCAGTTGGCTAACGTTGGTTTTTGTTTCTCTAGACACCTGTACTCTGTATCATAATAGACGAATTGTTTTCCCATTAATTTATTCCCGAAGATGAAACAAAGTATGGAATAACATTGACAATCGACATTAAAAGAGACAATAGACATTAAAAGTGACAATCTGTATCATGATAGACGAATTGTTTTCCCATTAATTTATTCCCGAAGAGGAAACAAAGTGTGGAATAACATTGACAATATACATTAAAAGAGATAATAGACATTAAAAGTGACAATATACATTAAAAGAGAATAGACATTAAAAGTGACAATATACATTAAAAGAGAATAGACATTAAAAGTAACAATAGACATTAAAAGTGGATAAAATAGTTTGATTCCTTTGCCATTATGGGGCTTCTGAAGGATAGTTACTTTATTCAATCCAGTTAGATAAAGCTGTATTAATTTGTATCTAAGCAGGGAATTTTCCCTTAATCAGTTTTCGGGAAAACAAAAATTGAGAATGATTATTATGGAGTGTAATTTGAAAAATAAATTTAGGTAATGCTTGATTTGAATATTGCGCGCTCGGCTAATGAAGGCCCGTCTCTCATTACGATACACACACACATGATTTTAATGTCGGAGATTAGTCACCGCGGAGTATGTTACATACATTTACCGGTAAACTAGTGTATAGGCCTCATATAAGCCGGCGGATTTGAAGTTAGTTACAAGCTGCGCAATATCCAATCAACGCGCAGCTTCATGTGAGCTTCAGTCAGGATTTGATATAGCACAGCTTGTAGCTAACTTCACATCCGCCGACTTGTATGATTCAGCCTATCGAGTCTCCATTTAAAAGAATGTGTAATCCGCAGGTACCTACTAGTCTCCCGAGGCTAGGAGTCGCATGTTCTTGTTATTGTAAAGAGAGACAAGCCTATCCTACTAATATTATAAACGCGAAAGTTTGTGAGGATGGATGGATGGATGGATGGATGGATGGATGGATGGATGGATGGATGGATGGATGGATGGATGGATGGATGGATGTATGGATGTTTGTTACTCTTTCACGCAAAAACTACTGAACGGATTGAGATGAAACTTTGCAATAATATAGCTTATATATCAGAATAACACATAGGCTATAACTTATAATGATATATTGCGTATGCGGGCGAAGCCGCGGGTAAAAACTAGTACGAAATAATTCAAATCGGAATTAGGTATATCAAGGCTTGTAATAATTATTTTTTGCAAAAAATAACATGACTGACTTCAACCGTGTACAGAATTCGCGAATATTTCGCACGGATCGATGTAGCATTTTTCAAATTATTGATTTATCGAAAATGGCTCAGCCGATTTCGATAAATTTCAAATGTGACCAATTCCGAAGTATATTCCTTCCAATAAAAAAAAGAACGATCGAAATCGGACCACTACGTAAAAACTTATGCGTGGTTATACATTAAAAAAAATATACGCGTCGACTTGAGTACCAAAAATGCTTATTAATCATCTTCTACAAATAATGTGAATAACCACAAACCGCCTACGAAGGATTTCCCGTGTACCTTTTAAAGGGAATCGTTTACCTTTACCTAATCCGTTACTAGCCTGCGTAATAGTTAAGCAATTATTGTTTTATTGGTTCCTAAAATGGTAATTGAAAATTGGTTGCCTCTATTACTACCTAAACATCCACCGTATTACCACAAAAGTTTTACGCATGCCTTAGATAGTGTTTAACAGTACAAATTGCATGGTAAAACAGTGTTTAAAGCGTGTTTAAATATTTTGTGGTAAGACGGCCAGTAAATAACTTTTGACGTCAATAGTTGTTTTATAAATTTGCACTCATGAATTACACACAGGAAAATCTACACATAAATGCAAGTTATGATTGCTTAATTGCTTGCTACGAAAACAAATTCATTATTTCTAAGTGTTCATAAATTAAACCGATTGATTCACAAGAAGTGTTTAGCGTATGTCCCATTAGTTTTCTTTTCCCCGAAAAAATACCGTGTTCGAATGCGTCCGCGCAATTAAAAACAAGGCTATAAAAATCAGCGGAATTGCGACACCTGCCAAACGATGTTGCCAACTTGTAAACAAAGCATAGATTTAATACAAGAGTGGCGTGGCTCTTTCGGGGGAAAATACCGCGTAATTTGTTTTTACTGGACCAAAAATCATAAAACGTGAGACGTGTCGCATAGAGTTGACTATATTTCGCCTGATGCTTTAAGAACTCTAGGTTGTGCAAAGCCAACCAACCTTCCCGGCCTGACCAAGCTACCTTCTAAGCGGACAATACCTATTTTAAACCCTTTTCCCTTTATGGATACCACCAAGCCTGAGGAGGCCAGTGGTATTTGGGAGTCCCCGCTGCTTGTCGCCGGTATACCCACTGAAAACCTGGGGTGTTTCCGCCTCTGGACCTTTTGTTCGAGATACGGGCACATTTACACCGCGGCAAGTAGGCAGTAGGTACCTATGTCCAGAGATACTATAGTAGCTTGGTGCTTACTTAGGTAAGTTCGTATAGGACGGGTGGCTAGCCCTGGAGTCATAGTTTTAGGCCGCCTGAAGGCCTTTGACATGGCTAAACAGTTAAAAGAACCGGGACCTAAAATATAACGTGTCATCCGAGCTACGGTAGCGCTCAGTTGGAAGATGCCGCCCGCGGTCACCCATCCAAAAACTGACCGTGCGGAACGTTGCTTAATTTCGGTGATAGCTGACAAACACCTAGTCAAACTACGCTACGAGCGCTACTTAATACCTATTCAAACATATTTAACTCTAGATTTAAAGACACCATCGTATTTTAGAGGCAACCACAGACTTAGAGTTCCGAAATCGACTGGCTCTTGTAGAAACGTTTATTGAGTTGGCGCGTACCTACTCGGATTGCGTTTTGTTACAACATTTGCTTTGGTCCCACAACATCCCTTTTCCAAATTGTCCTTTTATCAAATTACGATCATCTTCTTCACTCACTGCTGAGTATAGGTCTACTCTACCTTGTGGCATTGTTCCCTATCTTGGGTTAGTCTCATCCACGAATAACCCGCAATAGGTGATGATGGATGATGTGATGATTTTTGACCGACGAAACGGAGGAGGTGCTCAATTCGACGCGTAATTTTTTTTATGTATAACCACGCATAACTTTTTACATAGTAGTCCTATTTCGAAAAATATTTTTTTATTGGAAAGAGTATACTTCGAAGTCGGTCCCATTTAAACTTTATCAAATTAGCTGAGCCATTTTTGATAAATCAACAGAAATGTGTAAAACGCTACACCAATCGCGAATTCTGTAACCGGTTGAAGTCATGCTATTTTTTGCAAAAAATAATAATGTTAATTTTATGATCACCCTATGTCAATTGTCTGGCCTGTTTAGACATTGGCCATATTTCATTTCTAAAGATTATGAGTTCTGGGTAGGTATCTAGTTAGCATCAAAAGAAAACTCGCCCAAGACTCCTCCAACTGGGCTAATGTTCAGTATGAAGTAGGACAACAAGCGAAGCAATCAACTGAAATAACAGATAAAACCGGGAACGTTGTTCTATTACAGAATTTATAAAAAGTAGAACGATTTCTATCCACTTGCAAAATGTTGCAGCAAAATAAAAACGATGTCAATGATACCTTATACATAAGTAAATTAAAGCGATAAGACAACTATCAGAATGTAAAGATATTTTTTTTTTTGAAAGCTTGTATTCCAAATTGTTAAAAGATGTGGACAGAATCCCCCTGAAGAGAACGTAAGCAAAGCACGGCATTCTCTGATTGCAGTTGACCATAAGCAGCGGTGATATCTAACCATGAGGGCCACAGAGATACCAGAGAGATAATATGGTCGATCGAGGAAATCAGAAAGAGATGCATTGATTTAAAATGGCATGAGTTAGAAAGAGACTTGAAAAATATTTCGATTCGGTGTCGATTGCCTGATTTTTCTGTACGGAATGTCAAATTATTGTCAAATTCCAATACATATATCTGACAGTGACAACCCATGGCGGAGATTTTCCATAGATTTTTGCGGTTGAGAATTGCCTCAAGTGACAACAGTGTTATCTGTAGATATCTGTGATCAGCGGCCTTATTTTGTAAGCGCTCTGACGTTCGGCTTCGCTTTTTCTCCTGCTCGCGCCAGTTACTCACCCCGCGAGAGCGTGCGGGAGGAAAAGCGAAGCCGAACGCCAGAGCGCTTACAAAATAAGGCCCCAGGGCCGTAACACCGTCAGCTCGTTGGCCGATTTATTCTAAAAAAATGTATCTGAGAGCCTGTCGCTTTTTGATCAATCAAAGCGAAGGGTGACGCCTAGACCTAGCCTTTAGCGAAATAAATTATCGTTCTATTTTCACTAAGTTCGTATAGGCTGGGCGGTGACCATTATGCCAGTTTTTAAACAGCTTGAAAGCCTCTGACAATGGCTAAACAGTTAAAACAACCGGAACCCACAATGCAACGTGTCATCCGAGCCACAGTTGTTAATGCTACCCGCGGCCCACCCGAGGACCATACCGAACGTTGCTTAACTTCCTTGATCGCTAAGAAATACCTAGTCATACTACGCTAAGAACGCTACTGTGATTCAGCCGAAAATATCTTAAAATCCTCCAATTCATAAGTAAAAGTTTTTTTTTACTTTTTTTTTATTCCTTGTAGGTTTGTGTTTGACTACATACTGTCTGATGTTGAGAAGATATGCGGTCTAGGATGTAGCACGCTTACCTAGAAGATACCTATTTACTTGGGATTTGAAGACACACACGTTGTACTTTAGCGGGAAGAGAGACCCAGGCAAAGCGTTCCACATTCTGGCTGTTCGTATGAAGAATGAGGATTCGAAACGCTTTGTTCTAACGCGCGGAATGTCCACCATAAAAGGGTGGTGCTTTGGTCGCGTCTGCCTAGCTGTACGATAGAAGAAAGGGGCAGGTGGGACCAGATTGTGCAACTCTTGAGCGCACTCTCCGAAGTGAATCCGATAAAAAGCCGACAAACACGCCACCTTACGTCAATGCTCAAGACTTTGCAGCTGCGACTTAGTCAAGGTGTCGTTGTCATTCAGCCTCCTGGCTCACTCAATCGACTCCAGAGCCTCCAGTTGATATTTGGCAAAGTATTTTGTGGATCCGTTCTAAAAGAATGGAGTGACACCAAAGCTATAAATAAGCATACGTTTGCTAATTTGCTTATCATATATGTGAACAACAGTGAGCGTCTTTGCCTATCCATATCTTAGCGTTTTTACATAACTATCAACTTACTTAATAAAGTTTATGTACATTCCATACGTCGGCGTTTTAACCTACTTAGATTAAAAAGGTATTCTGAATAGATTGTTGAATTACTAAATAATAATGTAAAGAAGAAAGCGACGTCTTCATACGAAGTCATTGTATGATATACTTAGTTAATATTGGCTTGATGTGCATGTTGACTAAGCTCAAAGCACAGCAAAAATAAATTAAATGTACAGAAATTTGATTTTCAGACGTGTATATGCTCATCATTATGACCAACTTTTACTATGGGACAAACTGCGATATCCCTTTGAAAGTCCACGTGCTCATTGCAAAACAATACCTACCTTGTAAATTGTTCGCAACCTGACTGAACCGTCTCCACCCATAATATTTATTTTACATTGAGTGAGACTACATAGAGTGCAAAAAGCTTTTATTTACTGAAAAATTCCTCTGAAAGCAGCAATCAACACAAACCCACAAGTCACAACGTATTACATTCTTGACGTTCCAAGAACACATTTTTACTCGATAATATTTACACAGTATATAAATACACCTACATACACTACAGTACTGTTATAGAAAATCGAATGAAAACTGATGTACACCACATTATGAAAATTCTATTTAAATGTAAGTCATTCAAGTTAAAATGTAGAAAGTACTTACGGTAACGTTATACTCGTAATGTGTCAATCGCGGCGCTCGGGTCTTGACTGTAGCAGATAACCTCGTCTTATCACTGTTGTTTACTTGACCCTGCGGAGTGTGGTGTGGGGTCTGGCAGACCGTTTTCTTTATTTTGATGGACAAGACAAGAAGATTTGCGTACTGAAAATGCCTTATCGGGTCAAACAACTTAATTGTTCGTATGTTACATAATAATATTACATACATTTCGAACCTGCATCTACTTCGACATTTATTAAAATAAACGCCCATCTTCTTCCACGTTTCAAGTGGGTTAAGCTTGTGAAAATAATACAGAGCGGCGACATGTGTTTTCAGTTTTCACGTTAGTGCTGTGATCGTTTATTGTGGAAGGTTAGTCCAAATAGCTGGTACAGCGTACCTGTACTCGCTGGGATATCCCAGCGAGTACAAAAAACAAAATCAGCTAGTATTTATATTAAGCTTTAAATATATTTAGGACCAAGACTCAAAGGATGATAAGTGATGGCGGTCATATTATGCTTTTCTTCTGTTTCTTTCTTTATCAGTAGTACGTTAACTGCTGAATTTTCAAGCAGTTTTATTGGTCCCCAATAATGCTGGTTGAAAGATGATTCAACAAAAAAAAATGGCCACTAAATAAACACGCCTTTTTAGAACTCAAATAGCTTAAAGGGCCAAGCAAAAATCACTGAATGAGTGCTCACGCACTTTCCAACGGTAGAGCGCGCTTATTCACGTGATGAGAAACATCTGGTGCACGTTTTCTGTTTTATTGCCATCCAAAACAATTTGTTTTCCACCTCCTAATTAGATTAGCCGAGTTTATGCTTTCTGCTTACTACTTTAAATAACTCACTGTGCTTTAAGGTCTATTTTCATTTGGCAACGTTACGCGATTTTGCTCGTTAGAAAAGACTTTTTTTTCAAGTTTATTGATTTGTTACTATTAAGGTATAGTATTTCTTAGTAGGTCGTTTTGTCAAAGAAATGCCTATGCGCTGTTAATTTTATACTTCAATTTTGAAATTTCTACCTTTATACAATAAGTATAATTTAACTATGGAAATTAACGTGGTTTACACACATTTTATACTATATATAACGGAACTGAACTCACGTGTAGGGATAGTCGTAACAATTATAGTTTCGGTCGCATTAGGCGACCTTTCTCAAGTTGGCGAGTGCTAGCACGCGGAGACATACAGAGACGTTTGTCAGTGCATTGCGAGACGTCTCCGCGTGTTAGCACTCGTCAACTTGAGAAAGTTCGCCGAATGCGACCGAAACTATAGTCGTTACGACTATCTCTACACGTGAGTTCAGTCCCGTTATATATAGTATAAAAAGTATAATTTAAGTTTGATGTAATCGTGCACAAATAATTGTCTAATCAATTATGATGCAACCTTTACGAAATGGGATGGCAATACACAGAGTTAAACAATCTTGCTTAATTTAATAACATAATGTAGTTTTTATTTCAAAACCCAAACATTTACGGGGATACTAAACTAGTTATAAAAAATATTCATGATCATAACCAAATATTTATATACAAATAAGTCTGTACTTGCGATGACAATTCGGACATGAACTACACAATTACAATGATAGTAGCTGTTCGAACATCGATCGAAATAAAATTATAGAGTGGATGTAGAAATTGGAACGAGTTGATAGAATGTCTTATGGTGCCTCCACACACTCCAGGAGGCGGCGAGGCGAGGCGAGCCCCCGCCACGAGGCGTTAGCCCATAGCCATCCACGCGAGGAATAACGAGGCGAAACAAGGCGACACGAGCGCACTATCCACACACTCGTGCTCGCGTCTCCTCGTGTCGCCTCGCGGAGTGTGGAGGCACCATCATAACGTTTAGTAGAGTATAATGTAATTACTGTTGATAAATCTACACAATATTTGTAGCATTTTGTTTCTATTTCAATTTGGAAATGTCCCAAGTTTGGTGAAACATTGAACACATTAAACATGTGTTAGTTTTTATGTATGGGTCATTCTCAGTTAAGAGGTAATGTGTTGTATGAAGCGACGGCACGACATTTTTTTAAATATTTTTACTTAAGTATACATCTATTTTATGGAAACTTTTAAGTTGAAAACGCTTACGAAGTGGACAGTCAATTTGTTGATTTTATCTTGTTTTATAAGTGACCAGGGTAAATACTCCGTCCAGGGTAGGGACAAAATGCACAGGGGAGGGTACTTTATGGACAAGGAAGAGATAAAGACATATAAAAAACCGGTTATTTTTAAGAATCAACTTTGTTTATTTATTTTTATTTTAATTATGAATTATTTATAATCAGACTTGTCGTTTCTTAGCAGTCTTTATTTATAAAATTAAATGTTTCTTAAGCGCTAGGTACAAAACTTAAAAAGGTTCCTTCTTTTCCTTTCCATCAAAACAAAAATATCTATAACTTTACTATCAACAGTCAATAATGAAATAAAAAGAAACAAAAAACTTCTCTGAGCAACAATATCAATTTTTTCTTGTACTTAAACTCTAAAATAATCTTTGAAACGGTAACTAAAAAAATCTTTCTAAAACCCGCGTTCAAAGACATCAATAGATTCATTAAATGCGTAAAAAATACGCTGCCCTCTCATTTTTAAGTTTTTTTAAAACCTCATCCCATGTGATGAAAGAAATATCGTCATCATTAATTTTGAACTTTTTTCCTGTTTCATCACATATTTTACAAAATATAACTTGAAGTTCATCATCTTCTTCAACACCTGTGCACATTGCAACATAACGATATTCTGTTTTTGTATCTTGAAGTTTAACCAGCACAAAGTCTCCGTTGCAGAATGTTTTCTTTCCAGATGTTGAGGGCTTTGAATCATCTTTGTGCAGTTTGGTTTTAATACTGGTAGGTACAGAATGTGGTAGTGTTTCTTGAGGCTTCGTCTTGTGTTCTTGAGATGTGAAATTGATTAGTGCTTCATCTTCTGAATCGCTAGCTCCGTATATATCATCAACACGTAGTGTAAGTTTACGATGTGTTTGTGGATAATCCAAAGTACCCAATTGAAAATGACGACATAGCTCTGAGTCACAGAAGCAGCTCAAACTTTTCAAAGTCAGGCAATTAGGTATAAATACGCAACCGGTAACTTGGTGAAACTTTAGAGTGCCTGAAAAAGTCTTTGTACCTTCAGTAAAACCTAATTTAGCTGCTTCTTCAGATATGTCTGCATCATCTATGGTGAAAATTTTAATATTCGGGCAGGTTTTCTCAAGGGCTTTAGTTAAGTCATCTATTGATGAAATATCGGTGCCACTCGCAACTAATCTATCTGCAGTTCGCTTGCAAGTGGCACCCACTCCATCAGGACCTCCCTTACCGTGACCTGCTTCATGAAAATTCCATGTGAAATTTTGAAGGTTAGGGTAGAACTCGTCTAGCATTGTTGCCAAAACCTTAAACATCTTGACCCTTTGAGAAAAATGTAAAAGTATTGATGACAACGCATACAGATATATCTCCCCTGGACATTAATTATCTCCCCTGCCATCAAAAAAGCCAGGGGAAATACGCCAGGGTAGATACATTTTCGATTGATATCTAAAATAGCCGTAAAATTGTTAATCGTACGCAATTCACAATCAAACGTCACAATGTATGCACTATTTATAGTGAATATTTAAGTCCATATTGGTATTTGAACAAATAATTGCTAAATAAAACTTACCAGTGGAAAGAATGCGTTCATTCAACACTTCTACACCCAGCGAGCGGCGTGACTGAAATGACCGTTAAAATGGCTACGCAGTCGGCTAATGCGCCGCTTGCTGATAGCTTCACGTTGCATTCTATGCACTCAAGGTCACAACTTTTACAAACTAGCAAAATAAAACTGATTTTTAAACGAAAACAAAAAGCCAGGGGATGAGACATGAAACATGGAGGACAAATTTCAGGGTTGATATTATTTATGAAAAATTGGATTATAAGTAATTTTATTTATAAGACACTGTGACTAAGTTATTATTCTGTATAAAATTAACGATGATAAAGTAATTATTGAATTTTAATACATTCATAATAACTGGTTTACAAATAAAGTCGGTATGGGGACAGACCAGGGGAGATATTTTTTTCTTATATTAGAACTTATTGTGACTAAACTATGTACATTTCTGTAATAAATTTAAGTGAGCATGAAGAAAACATTTAGTTTTAAGTAATAAATATGTTAATTAGGAAGTTAGTTTATAAAAAATGTATTTTTTTGTCCTGGCCATCGAAAGTACCTCTTAACTGAGAATGACCCGTATACAAACGCATACTCAATCACACGAGTAACACTGCAAACCTTGGCTCTCAAGAGATCTCGTGTATTGCAGTGTTACTCACACACACACACGCCCCCCCCACACACACACATAAACACACACACACACACCCCCACACACACACACACAACCACCCACCCACACACACACACACACACACACACACACACACACACACACACACACACACACACACACACACACACACACACACATGCATTTTTATTGGGATTTTATTGGGATGTTTGATGTTTGTTAGTAGAATTATAATTTATTTGTATGCTAAATTATTGTAATCTGTTTTGGCTTTATTTGTGTTTTTTATATTAGTAAGATAATTATTATGTACTGTAACGCTGTTGATTACAAGAAACAAATAAAAAAAAAATACTTATCTACAGGTTACTAATGTAACGATCAACGGGTTCAATTGTGTTAAACAATGACGAAAAGCAAATTGATTGAATGTTAAACTGATCCGTTTTCCCGCCTCATTAGTAAAACAACATATACATTATACATTATATATTCTGCTCCAGCGATAACCCTCATAATAAATAAGCAAGAAGTATAACCCTCTTTTGCTTTTTTATGTAAATAATAACTATATTTTCACAATTAATTAGCTTACTAAGTACTTAAATAATATTTTATCTTCATTTTAGTAACCTAACTTTTAAATTTAGTCGCTTTTGTTGTGTATCTATAATTATTCCTTCAATAGTTAGCTAATAATAATTACTTTTCTAGTATTGTAATTTTAGATAACATATTAATAAGGAAGAGCCTAGGTCCCACGACACAGGTCACCCTAGTGTGGGAACTAGTGCACAACTTGTTTTTGTTAATTTTTTATGGAACAATAAACGTTTTTTTTTTATTTATTATTATTTATTATTATACAGAGAAATACATACATCCTGAAATCACTTGCCTCCTCTAAAGAAGCGTTCAGTTGAAAAGATAAAGCGCCTATCAGAACAAAGCCAGGCACCCAGTCGGAAGTTCTCGCTACGCTGCTACTGTACACTACTAATCGCTTATCAACCGAAGTAAATGATGAATTAAGCCATTGCCGCCCTAATCGCTAATCGATAGCTGATAGGTACATTTTTAATAGTCCAGTCAATGCCCTTAATCTGGGAAAATATTTTCTTCCTGTAATTTCAAGACGAGGAACCGACACTTAAACGCCTGATGTTAATTGACTTTAACAGCTGTTTTAATCGTCGGTGAAGAGGGAATATTTGTACTTTGACTTGTTATAAATTCGAAACTTTTTGTAAACTGGAATTCTAATAAACTTCCGAGTGTCTATATTTCTTCAAAACATCTTAAAACATGTTTTTTGAATATGTAGTCAAATTCTTCATATTTCAAGTGGATGTCTGATCCATTTAGTTTAAGCTTGGCATTTGGCTGCAGCTCTTATAATGCCTTTAGAATTAGGAATTTAACGTTATCAAAACCCATAGAATGAGAATAAAGACACCCGTACCTGTATCAAAATCAAAACAGTTTTATTATGTTCATGTAGAGTATTTTTAACTGTGATTGGAATCGGATCTCTTGGTTATCATTATTTTAATAGGTTAGTTATTGTCTAATTAGCATTATGTGATCTTGTAAGAATGTGTGAGGTTGGTGTTGTCCGCATTTGTTTGGTTACGTATGCTCTACGAAATACGTTTGTTCCGTTGGCGCGGGTCCAATACGCTGCGTTTTGCTTTGATTTGATTTCTATTTATACGCAACCGTGCATGCTGTTATCGTGTGATATCTACGTAATATGTTTACTTTATTTCGCTAAATTTTGTAAAAAAGTAATTAATCATATTACTAAAAAAAATGATAAATTAGAACCCCTTTTACACGCCCTCAATTATAATTGATAAGTAGGTATATCTCTATACTTTTGCTAAAAAAAAATTATAATAATACGTAAGAAAATATTTTTTTTAATGGGGGTCATCAAGACCACTTGAGCGTCCCACGGTCAAATAAACAATCGAAGTGTGACAGTGTTGTCGCTATCGCTATTTCCCCGTGTCTGGCGTCGTGCAGCGGCGCGCGGCCAGTGCCGCCGGCGCGCGCGCACCGACAGCATGTGCCCGCGACCGCCATGTACATAGAACCGGCCGCGTTCCGCGCGCCCAGCGCCGAGTCGCTGGCCGAAGACTCGCCGCAGATCTGGACGCAGTGCTTACCCTCCCCGTTATTCGCAGGCAAGAAAGCGCCCCTCAAGAGCTACGAGGAAGTCCAGCCGCTCCTCACGCAGGCGCGCAAGCGCGAGCTCAAGCTCCTCATCCGCGAGAACTCGTGGCCCATCAACAGCCCCGTGCGCGCCTCGCTATGGCCCGCGCTCTGCCGCCAGCACCAGCATGGCAAGTCCATGCTCGACGGATTCTACTGGGACATGGTTACACAGGTCAGTGATCTCCGCAACACTTGCGCAACTGCTTCATTTTTTCCTATAATTTTTTACCGCGGTGTGCGTACCGATTATCATGATTGTCGAGTCGGATTCCTTATAAAGAGCCAGTTATCTCGCAAAAAACACGAACACCGTACTCCCCAAGGTCGCGTCTGTTTACTTTGCGCAACGCCCGAATGTTTGTCAGATATCGCGCCCCTGGATAAGGAGGTGACATCTGTGACAAGGCCGACTTTTCTACTTTTCATTCGAGCTCCATCCGAGCAGGTGGCTGCGGAGCCGAATCTCTTTGTAATTCAACTCGTGCCGCCATTGTTCGCCGCCCGAAGGCCGCCCGCGCCCGCGGCTCATTTCGACCGGCCGGTTCATAAAACCTTTGAAAAATAACGTAACGTTTACGAATCGTCTGTGGCATAAATACATTAGTTCCACGGTTCCATATTCAAGGTTCATAAAAGTAAACAGGTTTATGTAAATCGCGTCGCGTTCACGGAGTAGCGGCGCGTTTCAGTGGTGGGCGCGGAGACTTGGAGGCTCGAAGGGTACGCGTCGCGCGCCCGCGCCGTTGTTGCGTGCGAGTAGAGCGGGCGCGCATCCACCGCCGCGACGCGGCGACGACGCCGTCTCGCGCATCTTAATTAACCGCCTCTGCTAACAATGGCCGAGTAATTATGCCGCAGGTGGTTGTCACTGTTGCTCTACATTATCAATCACATCTATGTTTTCTTCTACAATTATTTCATCTACAGTATTCTTTGTAATCGGAATAAGCTTAAATTTTTCACGTTTCGTGTGACAAAATGCATAAGTAGGCAGCGTATCATTATTTCTGCATGCGCGCATTGGCACAACATCAAGTGCCCCGACTTGCTCACCTTCGCATCGCCAGAGCCCCGCATATATTCGTACAAACAGTACAGCTCTGAGATCTGCGAATTCGTAAACGATTTAACTCCTAGTCGCAGTGCAGATTCTGATAATTCTCTCGTTCGCCTTACGGAAATGTACTTAGCCTTATTGCGACAAGGTATTTAATACATTGTTTACATAATTCAAGTAGTCGTCTGCGTGCAAATTAACATAATATATTTGTGTAACGCATGCACCGAAATTGCGGGAATGTACAGAAATAATGGAAAATTCCTCAAGTGACTGGCAACCGCTTGTAAAATTGCAGTTTTATTTTTGAAAATCGCGAGAGGAAAAGTTTTTTGTCTGTATGTTTACAGAGCGATGACCAAACTTCCAGCTTTAGTGGCAGTGACTTGAATATTGATTGGTATTTTCACGCGAGTTTTTAACCACAGCAATAATATCTGCAGTACAGGTCACGTAAACTTTTTTAAAACCAGGTATTAGTGTATCGTAATTTTACTATTCTGTATTTACATTTTCATATATTGTTATCGTTTGCAAAAGCGCTCTATCTTTTGTTGTTCACTTTAATCAAAATCCTGTCCTTATTTTTTTAAAGTTCGTCCTTCGAATGGGTAAATTAAATTATGTCCCCTGCTGTTCTCTATTCAATCTCGTCTCTTGTCGATTTTATTACTTACCTACCTACCTTTCATTTATATTCTCTGTTATCGTCGAAGTCTCTTTTCATTCATAACTTGTTCATAAGCTTTTGTACGTGGAGCAATTTCCACGCCTTACAATGTTTTGCTATAGATTTCGCCATTTTATTCGGAGTCTTTGAAATAAATATTTCACCATTTGTATTTTCGTAGTATCTATATACATGATATTTGCGTTCCTTTTTCTAAATCTTCCAATACCTGCTAAATAATAGTGAGTCAATTCCGTGGGACTTGTGCCACGTGCTTGCACTCAAGGTGAGGGCTACGGGCAAGGACACCAGATATTACTAAGAACAGCTAATAATAACGTTTCTAGGTGTATCATCAACACTGTGTATCAACATTGAGATCTCTCAATGAGTTGACTCACCTTTTTCGTCACACATCACAAGATAGTTATCTTGAATCTAGATGTGTGACAAAAATTTTGGAATCTTTTGTATCCGGAATAGATAAGCTCGCTCGAATTTTGTGTTGATTAGATGAACTGATAGTCATTTTCAGTTTTTTTTATACATATAGCACGCAGAATGCATGGATGATAGCTCTCGAGTAAAAAGCGGAAATTTTAAAATAGATTCATTCGTTTAAAACAAGAGCAAGGCTCTTGTCGGCGGAGCAATTTTCA
The DNA here is from genome assembly GCA_949316475.1 of Hypomecis punctinalis. Taxonomy (NCBI): domain Eukaryota; kingdom Metazoa; phylum Arthropoda; class Insecta; order Lepidoptera; family Geometridae; genus Hypomecis; species Hypomecis punctinalis. Next base: position 23,343,807 of record OX438799.1, on the reverse strand, counting down.
CTCATCAAGATTTTTCTACTAGATACCTGAACGGCATTACATCTGCCTTCAAAACATTTTTTATCAACCAATTACTAAGCGCTTCGCTTCCTCCTTCATAACGAATCGCCAGGGACTAGCCTGGCCATTGTTTCCTGACAATTACAATCTGGATATCTTTAACGCAAGATTGAATAGATATCTTCTAGGTCTACATACTGCACCCTCGTTTGCAACATGTTTTCCATCAGGCGAGTTAGTGGTCCTATAATGTCTAAACTGACAATATCAAAAACACTAAATCCATCGGGATAAAATCAGTAACTAAATCAAATAATGTATTCCTAGTGGCAATAAAGTTAAAGCAGTCCGCACACATAGTTATCGCTAACTCAAAATCTCAAGTAACCTAGTACGACTAACAGGTGCTAACTAGGTACGCTGTGGTTAAACCACTTGTGGTCACGACTCTATCCGCTCAGAACATTCCTGACGGTGAGTTGCAGTCATGTTGTGCAATGTACAAAGCCCTTAATCTGTTTCGTAGGCAGCCTTATAATATGTTGATTTTATTTATTTGTTCATTCATCTGCTAAAGCAAGGAATTTAGTAGTATTAGCTAAAGTAGATTCACATTCGCTTTTGCCCGCGGCTCCGCCCGCGTGGTATTTTGACTTTTTTGCTATCCCACAGGAACCTCTAACTTTTTCGGGATAAAAAGTAGCCTATGTCACTTTCCGATCCTTGAACTATATCCATACCATAAATTAAGTCAATCCTTTGCTCCGTTGCTGCGTGAAAGAGGAACAAACCAACAAACTTTCGGATTTATAATATTTGTATGTAAGTTAACTTTATGTAGGTACTAATAATATTTTAAATCAGAAAGTGTGTTTGTTGGCTTGTTTCTCTTTCACGCAGCAACAGAGCAACGAATCGACTTGTTTTTTTAGTATGGTTATAGTTCAAAGGTCGGGCTACTATTTATCCCGAAAAAATAAAAGGTTCTTATGGATAGTACACAAATTAAAATATGACGCCGGCAAAGCCGCGGGCTTAAGTTAGTTAGTTGGGTATAAAACTAATATGGTTTATTATTTCTCTACAGCATGCAAATATTCCAACTGAGTCGTAATTTGTAGTAATTTTGTTTTCCATTTTTAACAACTTGTATCTCTCTCTTTCTACTCCACTAATAGTAGCGACTCGTTTTAATTTTGTGACTAATGTTTTTCTTTTATTTCTCGGTAGTATTCAATCTCATTATCACCAGTCTTGATGTTTGATGCATTATGAATGCAAATACATGTAAAATAATATTGACCGTGTGAATATTTGCGTACATAGCGTTGACCTGTACGCCGCAAGCCTTTGCGTTTTAAACTTCAATAATGTTGTCTACCAAAATTACCTTTCAATGTCAACCGGCTTAAATAGACTAAGCAGTTAGTATGATTGGATTGATTAGGATAAGAGTGGCATCAACCTCGAATTTTAATCAATCGATTTTTAATTTCAAGTGAGGTCAGTGCTCGTGTCTATATCGACATTTAGAATTGTTTACATATGTCTTTGTCTTGCTTAAAATATTTTGTGCAAAATTTCTTACTTTGAGTATGTTGATGTGTGTTTTGTCTTGACTTTTGAGATTAAAAATCACCACCTATCTTATCAGAACTGGGCATGTTCTAAAAAGGTAGTCTATGTAAAATATCAGACAATATTTTTAGATAGGTAGCATAATTTTATTTTGTAATCCAGTAGATGTTTAATCCAAAAGAATACTCTTTTTCATCTAATAATGCATTTGTTTTGTAACGGTATATGGAGAGTTCCATTATGATATTCAATGTAATACTATACCAATCAACATCTATGAAATTGTCGTATTTATTACTCGTCTTATAATCGCATGGTGTTTCCATCTATAATTGTTATGACGGTAATCTTATATTCCCATTTCTTGTCTTCGTTTGTCATGTTATTACTCTTTCTGTAAAATAGAGTCTGTAAATCAGCAGTTCCCGAATGGTGTTGTGAAACCCGCGGAACCCTGGGGAACCCCAAGTAAATGGCTCTCAGGGGTTCCACGAAAATTCGAGATTTCCATATTGTAAATAGTTTTTCCTTTGATACTATTTAGGTATTGTAATATTATAAATGGACGTAATTATTATTCAGTTTTAGTTTAGTCAGTTTATTTCTTAGTTTAAGCAATTGTGAGGCGCCATCTTGTCCATACAAAAATAATAAGCTGTTATCTACCGCTAAATGTTATCCAATTTGAGTGATTTTTTTTTTCATGTAATCAGCACTTCAATCGCTAGGATTAGTCTTAGTTTTTACAGTGTTTCAAATGATCATAAAGTTATATGCCTCTAAAATCATATTTTTACGCAAATCTTTGGCTGAAAACTACTTATACATAAACTAAAAACTTTTCTGTAAAAAATAAGACGTAAGAGGGTGCAATATTTCTTACTCAAGCGATTGACCCCAAAAACATATATTATTATTACATAACATTTTGATTGGGGTGAAAAGAGTTTTCTACCGGAACGTAAATTTACTAGGTACTACAGGAAACGTGAAAACACTGGTTGATTCAGAATCATCTTAAGTTAAAGTTCTGCCCAAAAAAGGTGGCACAAAAAAGGTTCCGTAGCCCAAAAAATTCGGGAACCGCTGCTGTAAATCATCTACAGCATAATTGTAATAAAGAATAATAACTAGAAGTACTCCGAACAGTAGATCTTGCGACACATCTCTGTAACTGATTATTCATAAGCCTTTATATCGGCTTGCTCTTGACCGATTTGGTTGTTTGGATTTAGATACTCAACAATCTTGCCAAATGTTATCGAAATCGGCTGATAAAGAGCACGACAGCGCAAATACCTCCCTATCAAAAATCGCCGACGGTAAAAAAAAACTAAATACATGGGGCATTCCATGGTGACGGTCGGGACATTTTTATTCATTTTCCTGTACTGTTTTGACAATAAAATAATTATCAATCTACTAATAATAAAAAGAAAAATGAGATTCGATAGCTAACTAAATAAGTTTCAATAACTTGTAATCAAAATTACAAATTGTAGCTGTCTGCTGTGCTAAATTATTATCCGAATCGATGTGACGGTCGGGACACGCACAACTGCAGCTACTTCATATTAGGACAGACTACATCAAAATTCAGTTAAACTAAAGGTCTTTTACATTTGATTTCTTTATATGAGCTACATGAAGAGTGCTGTGACGATTTATCCTAAGACGTAACTCTTGGAGCATCAACATTTATTCACAATCAGGATTCAAAATCTGTGACGGTCGGGACAAGGACTTGTGACGGTCGGGACAAGTAAGAAAACCAAACAACCAAGTGCACATTAACTAAGAGTTTTATTAATAAATAATTGCATATTTTGTTACAATCAACATGAAAAACTATAATTAAACAAAGAAACGGAAATAAAATCAACAAACTTCAAAAATCTTACAAATCATCAATAAATTCATAGTATATGCGATTCCCGCTCGTTTTTACTACAGGTTTTTTAAGAACTTTTATAATTTGGCTGACATTTATATGGGAAGTGTCATTCTCATTCATGACAAATGAATTTGATGTTTTGTTCACTTTAACTGACGTTTTGATCGCTTTCATGAACATGACTTCGATTTCGGAGTCTTCCCCAACTGGTCCTTGACAAACAGCTATATATCTGAACTCTTTTATTGCTCCCTTTCTTTTATCAGTTTCAAATCTCACCAATACATAAGAACCTGTACTAATTCGATCCAATTCTGTTTCCTTCTTTGGTTCTACTTCCTTCATTGGTTCCCCTTCTTTCATTGGTTCTGCTTCTTTCATTGGTTCTGCCTCTTGCATTGGTTCTGCTTCTTTCATTGGTTCTGCCTCTTGCATTAGTTCTGCTTCTTTAATTGGTTCTGCTTCTGCTTTGGTTCTTCTTCTTTCATTGTTACAGCTTTCTTTATTGGTTCCGCTTTCTTTATTGGTTCTATTTGTTCAATTGGTTCTGCTTGTTTCATTATTTCTGCATCTGTCATTGGTTCTGCTTTTTTCATTGGTTTTGCTTCTTTCATTGATTCTGCTTCTTTCATCGTTTCTGTTTTCTTTATTGGTTCCGCTTCCTTTACTGGGTCTACTTCTTTAATTGGTTCTGTTTCTTTTATTTGCTCTGCTTCCTTCATTGGTTCTGTTTCTCTCTGTACAAGATCATACCGGTCAAGTCTGTGACGGTCGGGACTGTGACGGTCGGGACGATTTTCAAATCCTTATAAAATAGCCTGATTAGCGAAAGCAAACAAAAAAACAATATAAAACTATGTATTTCAAGCTCTAACTTACTCTGCAATGGTTTTTGCATTACTGAGATGCAAATTTTAAGGTTAGGAAAAACTCATGCTTGTTTAGCCGTGACGGTCGGGACCAGAGGTACGTGCCGATTCAAAGCTCAATAAGTTTGAAATTCACTTACCTTTTTCAAATATATTTCTGCTAAATTCTTCGCTAAATGGGCACTTGTAATATTGTCTGCAAACACGCGCCGAAAGCTAAACAAAATTGGGGAAAACAGTGTTGCCAACATTGGAAAAAAATAACCATCACATAGCTAAAGCAGTAATCGGTGTTTCAGTCGAAAAAAAGTGTGAAAATTGGTAATTTTTATTGAGAATTCTAAACAAGTCCATAAATATAGAATGTTTGTTATACATTAAGCTGTAATTCATACGTTTTTGCATTAAATATTATTTCACGATGTTATTCCCCGTTAGCTTGGAATGCCCCACATATAGAACCTGTGCATCGAGATTCGTTAAAAAATGCGACCTGTAGACGAAAACCAACATCTAGACAGACAACAGCAAAATGGCCGTGTTAAAACGGAGATCTTCGCTTACAGTCAGAATGTGGAACGCTTTGCCTGAGTCTGTATTCCCGTTAAAGTACAAGTAGTACAACATAGGAGTCTTTAAACCCCGAGTAAAAAGATATCTTCTAGTTAAGCGTGTTACACTCTAGACCGCATATATGCTTATTATCAGGCAGTGTGTAGTCAAACGCAAACCTATATGAAATAAAAAAAAACGCTTGATCAATAATGGTTTCCAAAAGATTCCGTAGTGACCTGAACTCTGGTGCGATGCCAACGACTTGCGCGCCTTGACCTCGCTTCAATGCACTCTGTCACACACCGATAACGGTAAATTCCCATACATTTATGTATCGATAGTCGTCAAGTCGATATACCTTTCGAAAATATGTATTATTGCACTAAAGATAAGGGTAAACGTGAAAACAGGATAGAAAATAAACAAGTGAATCGTAACAAACTAACTACAGAATGGTAAGTAACGCACTAAAAAGAATTGAAATCGTTGTAATTATTCCTGATTAATAAAATTTGTTTTTAAAGTTCTATCTAAGGACTTTGGGTTTTTGAGACGAATCTAACGACACCTTAGTTTTCGGAATCCATTTCTTTTCCATTTCAGTCTTTTCGATGATACGTGGGAATAAAAAAAAACTTATTAGAGAAGGCATCTTGTAAATCATTCTAGAATCCTAGCATCTTAGGGATTTAATAGGTTACTTAAACAACAGACGTTTAGCCAATTAGAATAACGAAATGAATTATTGCCTAATTCGTCTGATAATGAAAAGAGGCCTATGATCAGCAGTGGGACAAGGGCAGAAAAAATATAACACATCAAACTCCAAGAGTTTAAATCAGTTCAATATTACATTAAAACAAATTAAATACTAAATAGAGATGAAGTTTCCGTTAAAGCCTAAGCTTTTCTTCCAACAAAGAAGGTCGCAAAGAGACTAACATGTCAGTCGGGGCTCCAATTTCACTTTGAAAACGATGAAAGGACAAAAGTAAACTATTGAAGCGATGTCAGACGTCCCCGTCATCCTATAATCTCATTAAATGAAATAGGATTATAGAGGTTGGCTCGGCGATCCCCCAGACCGTACTTTTGTGATATCAAAAATTACTGCTAAGTGCCTTGGGAAATGACTTTTAATTAATTATTTGTGCTGCCCTCGGGTATAGCTTTTAGGATACGAAATTAAGCATTTTGGTCGTTAAATATTGGAGAAATGAGTATCTTAATAATATTCAGAGATAAGATAACTTATCCTTAACTAGTAAACAAAATACGTAATTATAATGGAATATCTCAGTTGGTAACAGAAAGTTCCGCAGGAGCTATCGAATAGTAACTGCGTATCACATACGAAATCAATCAATGAAATTATATCAATTACGCTTTCATTGGGTTTCGTGATTTCCAATACCTAAGACTTTCATTCAAGAAATATCCAAGTGCTATTGTGCAGTCGTCGTTGGGAAATTACCTTTCGTCGATCGATCAAGTCGTTTTTATCACAATTACGATAATGTGCCGGTGACATCACTGCATGCGTCGGGCCTAGAACAACTTCGTGATCGTGATACTGATCGCTTAATGATCTTATTACATTAATGATATGCGATATTTGAAGGGGTGTGGCTCTTAATTTATTACCTACATCACGCGGTTGATATTCAAACATCTCTATTTCTGTATCGTCGTCTATATTTGTTTCACTTCCATTTAGTGGATTATGTAAATCTTCTCGAAGCCATTAAAATTCCTATCGTCAATCCGATATGACATTAAACTAATAATTCCCACCGTGATTGATATAGGTACTTACTAACATAGGTAAAGTCCGCGGTGGCCGGCAGCCAACTCCCGAAATAGTTCTAGGTACACATCATTTTGTTTTTCTCACCTTCCACGGCTTGCATTGTGGTCACGTGAATTGGTCGAATTGAATTCTTTATCTCCGTAAAGCTATTAACATGAAACGGTTTCTATTCGTTTTTATAACTGAACCGATTACAATACGGTTCAAGGTTGATTCGAATAATGTGGTCTCGGTGGTCGTTACAAATCGAATCGTAAACAAACACAACGACACTAATTAAAACGAGGTAAATAACAATGCGAATGGTAAATTGGATAAACATTGCTGTCAATAAAGAGAATATATAAAGAAAAAAGCTGGAAGACTGAAAGCATGTGTAAAAATTCGATTATACGGTAGAGCGGTCGCGTCCTTGCGGCCAGTCAGCTGATTTGATCCAATTCTACCGGTTGGGAATACGACCGGTTCTGAGTAAGCATCGGCTGACACCGCAGGAAGTCTACGCAGACAGAATGCCTACTTCCTGCACTTGTGAAGTTTCGCACACATTACCCGAGACCTTGAGCTTGTTTGTTTCTTGAACTCTAGACGGCTATAAAATCTACACTGTTCCTTTTAACTATGCTAAGGTCCGTTGTTGTGTATGTAGAGTATATTTGCATACGTTTATAAGAAATCAACACAGTAGTAGGAGCAGAAAGCGTTGAGTAATTGCCCTGATTCGATCGCTTAACAGCTATAATTAAAGACCATAGATCGAACTATAAAATAGAAAAAGATTGAAACAACGTCGATATTGATCTGAAAGCAGTACAGATTGACCAACTGTATGTTAATGACTGATTTTTAAAAACTGTCTAAACATTCATAATCTCTGTACAGTTTAAAAGCTCTCAAGATAAATAATAAACACGCTGTCATGTTGGTTCCTAAAATTAATACAGTTTGCGTAATCCTTGTTGAAGAATTAACCGATGAGACGAGTCGACCAAATCGGGATGTTGTACGGGATTACTAGGAACTCTTCACTTACTTCATCTAGGATATCTTTGCACCCATAATTATAAATTACGATTCTTGTAAGGTCAACATTGAAAACAAAAAAGGAAATAAGCAAAGCTTAGTCATAAAAAGGATTACAATGGTTGACTGAAATGTCATTCTAGTTCGACAAATTGTATGAGGCTACCAACAAAAGGAAATTACCAGAAATTGAACTACAATGTAGTTCGAGCAATAATAACTAATAGCATTTAAATTAGTTATTAGTTATACATTAAATTTCAGATTAGTTGCATTCCACAAATGGATCACAAATTCACAAACCACAAATCTCAGTTAATTAATCGAGAATGCAGTTGCTGGCAATAATGGCATGCACTCCGTACGCATTTCGAATTGTTCGAGTTCCATAACATCAAGTATGGGTCACACTTGGGAATAAAACTGTTACAGTACATCATCATCATCATCCACAGCCTTCGTTATCCCACTGCTGGATATAGGCCTCTCTTTTGCTATGTCATCTGCCTCGGTCCTGTGCCAATCATGTCCAGCCGGGCTAGGATGTGCACCACGGAATATTTCTTTCGACGTGTCTGAACGAGATAGAGTTATGGCGAAATATATATCTGTCTCTTTTTCACGCGGCGAAAAAATTTTTTTCTTGGATTATCGTGGTCGCATGCTAAGCTAGCAGGTTCGACCCGTGATATCGACAAAATCGTCGACCTTTGATTACGTATCTGTCTAGATGGACAAATATAAACAAAAAAAGTCAAAATGGTTAAAATTTGGTTCTACTTTGTCTTTGCCTCTAGTTTCAGCAGAAGGTTCAAATCTCTGATCATTTTATCTTCCTACTTTGAATTTGGACAGCCGAGATAGCTCAATGCTAGTTTGTGAAACCCTTCCCAATTACGTAAGTTCGGGTGTATGTGCATCTTTTTCTAACACCTTTTAAATTTCATATTTAAAGAGGGACAAAGTGATATACATCTCTTGCTATTTTAGTACGGTTTCTATTACTTTAGTCCTTATTCTGAGGACCAACGCTTCGCTTACCTTGCCTCGACCACCAGTCTGTCAGTTTTATTCCACTTGTCATCATTTCACTGTCATAGAACAAAATATGGCAATTGTTATTCATGCACGCCGCCTAAATAGCGTAACTATCTTTGAAAATAGATTCCTATCTATTAATGTGTTAGTGACGTATGAGATTTAAATCAAGGCGCAGTCTCACTATTTTTATTGGTAGTAATTTTAGGTCATGAAAGTGGTTCAGCGCTCGCCGCGTACGACAAATTGTTTCGGTTCCACATTCTGAAGAGTTCTATCGGAGTGTGCAGTTTTGAGGTCTTTTGTGACATTTTTGTATGATCTGGTGTAAACCGTAGTTTTATCAACGAATTGGATTTTATGTTATCTTAGTACATTGTAGGTCACGTCTTTAAATATTGGGATAATAAATCTTTTCGATCTTTTTAGGAGGAAAAATTTAAATATCTGTACATGCTAGTCCAACGTTACTTAGACGTTAAAAGAATAAATCCGATTTTAGAAAATTCTTTTTGTATTATCCTTTATTGATAAGTACCTTGACTATAATATGATGAACAAACCATAGCATAGTCGTAGTATATTTTGGAACAAGAGTCCGTTAATCAGAGTTTTGTATTTGTATTAGGAATGTCTAGGATTTTCGATATATATAGATATAAATATAAATATCGAAAATGTATATAATCATATTTATAAATACACCTTTAAAACGTAATCGGGTTTTAAAATAACGATCGCTTATATTAATTAAAATAGTATCTAAGTCTACATCATTATAATTCTCAAGAATCTAAATTAATTCCTTACAAAGCAAACTTAAATAACTGCGGTCACCTTTTGAAGTCGTTATTTTGCAGCGTTGCGATACATTTTTGTATTTTTACCAGCGAATTGCTGACCTAACCCAATTGCGTTATTCTATGGCGTTCGTTAACGTTCCGAGTGCTAAGACTTCTTTTCTTGGCTATATATTTATAGCACGTGCCTAGACTGTAATACATTTCTGCAAATATGTTGAAATTATTTTTACTTTGTGCAAGTTCTTAGTTAAACACTCTTGGTGTACTTAGGGTTGCTTAAACACTGTCATGTGATTAATGTGGTAGGCCTTTATAATCGTGTTCTATAATTGGCTTTATTTTGGATTAGATATCCTTAAATTTGCCTTTTTGTTCTTTCAGTGTATTACCGCAGTTTGTTGTATATACTTTTATTATGTTTTGTACTTACGGGTTGTTTGAAAGCAATATCGGTACAAAACAAAGTATTAAAAATACTAAACTTGTACTCTATGTTTGTAGTGTTTAAACTTTTGTTATACATATTTATTTTGTTTTGAGATTGAAAACATTGTATGCAAATTACTTAAATCACCCACCTTACAATGTAACACATTGTGTACATGTATAAATACGTCTTATCGTCAAAGTTGAATTATATACCACAGTAGCAACAAGTCAATTTTGTATTCGTTATATTATTTGAATGTTTCTAGTCAATATATCAAAATAGAAACAATGTATCAGCTATTGATATATTGATATAAACGCAGTTCAACACAATATATCAGTAGTTATTAAATTTATTGTGATCGAACTTTGGATTCATATCACAAAGAGGTTTACTGCTCATATAATTAAAATCAGTAGCTGAGAGGTCTCCGAACCCATCTCCGACAGCGTTTTGTTTATTATCAAGAGTAATGTGTTGATGTCTTTCAATATTACGCATTTCTTCGATATCGCTGTTTACGTTTTCGATGCGTGTGCTGTATTTATTTTTTACTTGACTGCACATAAAGTAAGATATTGTTTTTGACATATTAAAACCAAAGGTATACATGTTTGGTGGTTTACTCATTCAGACCAAACGGCTTGACTGAGTAAAGCATCGTATCAAAGTGGTACTAACTCTAGCAATCAGCTCGAGCCTCAGGTTTTCGGATTTCATCATACCAGCCGAACGATGCCTACTGCATCACGTCTGCCCACTGCCCAATCCTATGCAGTTCGGCATATTGAATTGATTTATTATGCTTGTATAACCGACCGCTTAGATGAAGGGTAATGTTTTGCGGTTGTATGCATATTGTACGAGTGCTTCAACATGTGCCGCGTGTTTGCCAATGTTAGTTATGTATGGGCATCCGCGACGTTAGTGGGTTAACGGCTTGCAAGCAAGGGGATCTGGCTCGCTTCCCGCGCAATTTGTATGATTAACAGGGGACTGTGCGGGACTGGAATGGTCTTCGTCATTATTTGCGATCTGTTCGTGTCTTACTTCATCACATACTGCGTGAATTGAATTAATATCGAAGACCATTGTTTGTTCCACCTAATGACCTAAACTTGAGGTATAGCGGATTCGATATTGCAGTTTTCGTACTTCTTCTAGTGTATATTTCATTGATGGAAATTTCCTGGAATGAAATATGGCAATCTTCCTTTTGAAATATTCAATCAAGCCTTAAAAAGTTATTCCTGTCTTAATAAATCGGGAAATGGACAGGCCCATTCCTGTAAACGATTCGTGATTTGGAGCGTAACTCTTCATCACCTGTACGTCATCAAAATGATTTGCTGTCAATAGAACGATCATGAAGTAAACGGAGAGTCATTAAACGCAAGTTGAACAATTACAATTTCGCATCTGCCTTATCTTAATCCTATGTCATATTCAATCGTTTTGATCTTTTTCTGTGAGTCATCAGAATATTTGGCCAGTAAGATCCAAACACGCGGCGAATTTTGCAATGGTCGGCAAACATTCGATATTGAGGTGCAGCTGTTTATTCAAATATATGCCGTATTGTGCAACAGAGTCGGCTCTAGGCTGCCATGCCGTAGTCGGCACTCTGCACCGCATCCGCGTCTGACGTTGCGTAATGTTGCCGTCTCGTTTCCTATTTATTAGGTCGATCTATTTCGGTGCGATAACACTGAGAGCCAATACACATTGCCAATATTTTTACGATATCACTTGAAATGCCAACAAAAAACACGACTGAAATATATTCCGTGTCCGATGATCAAACAACGAACACGGATTTTGATGATGCATGTTTTATGAATTTCTCTCATATTCTCCTTTGAATCAGGTATACGGATATTGTTTTTATATTAGATTTTGGAGTCCTTTGTTTCCTTCATTGTTGTTTCCTTTCTATTTCATAAAGAGCTTTGAGTTATTTTATTTCTTAGTAAGCTTATTTAAAAACAATTACTTTTCATTGTCTTTAATGCAGCGGACAATAATTTCAAATATTACAGAAACCGTTTATTTACTTAAAGATAAGAAAGAAGACAGTTTAGTCACACAATAATTATATTATTTAGACACGTAATGTACCTAATTTACAAACGATATTGATTTTTTGAGTGGTTCTGAATGTGCTCCGCTGCTAAATTGTTCAACCAATAGTGTTTAGTAGAAAGAATCGGAATAAAGATCTACTGGTTAAATTTTTTGGTCGTTTGTTGATTTAGACGACGTCGTATCATATTTTTAATTTATCACGGTAAACAAAGCACTGATGAATCGTTATAGCCAGGCAGACATATCAATATTGGCACCTACTATATTTGAATACGAAGATAACCCGGGGGTCGTTTCGCCAGTATCACTGTATCAATCAAACTAAGTAGGTACTGTAATCAGACTTGACGGAGGTTATCGGTTGAACCAGCGCTGCCGTTGTGTGTTTACTTCAATATAGTTTCTAAACTTGTTACTTGAGTACTATGTATTGAGCTAAGACATCGTCTTTTGTCAGTGCTTTTAATGAGCTGGGCCGGATTTAGAGGTGTGGTGCCTCGAGGCAATAAAGGAGTGGAGGCCCCTTAGTCACTAAAAGCGGGATAAGTATATACACCTTCATTGAGTATTAAGAGTGCGCCTAATGCCATGAATAAACAGATTTCACCGGCGCTTCTTGCATCGCCCGCTATCATCTATGCTGCTTTGTTTAGAGTCGAAAATAGCATGACACAGTTCATGATGATGGCTTCGAGCGCCAGCTTACATTTTTAGATGCCATTTTATTTATTTATTCAAAATTTAAGCATATATTGAAAAAAACTAATCGATTACTCTGCTAGAACATTAGTTTGGCTACGTAATTTGTCAAAAATAATGTGGTGTAGTCGCTGATAATTTCGAGCATTTGAAAAAAAAGTTTTTTTTTATGATGCGAAGTTTTAATTTTTTTCTAAGTTAACCATATTATTTTCCAAAATTCTACGCGATTACTCTGCTACTATAGGTTCTTTCCTTTCTTTATTTTTTTAATATGGATATTTATGTTCGTTATTTTTACACCACGTCTTTAAAGAGTCAATATTAAGAAAAACATGACCATTTTTCTACCAAATAACAGGAAACAAGGTTTCCTAGTGTTTAGTTCTTTAATTTGTTTTTCTTTTTTTTTTTTTTCAAAATCTAATTGTCCCTTAACTGTGGAAGCCCCGGGGCAAATCTCCGGTTACGGTTACCCTCCCATAATTCCAGTAGTCGTAATCCTACACGACATAAAAACGCAATATACGGCGTTTCGTGAACAAAAGATTTCCTTTGGCAGGTTTAATCTGTAGGTCTAAAGGATGGATTTAAGAAGGGGAGCCACCTGGATTTTTGATGCAGGTGAGAGAGGGGGAGGGGGGAAGGTTGCACCTGCCGCGCTTTGAATAAAAAATTATAGCCGATCCAGTTATGGATACCATGGCTTGTTTGGTATCGTTTTCGCATAAAAAAAGTACGGAAAATCTGTTTTCAAGGTTATTTAAAGACACTTTCATACAAAATGTCCATTATTTCGTTAAAAAAAGGAAATTTGAGAGTAAGTTTTTTTTGCCCAACTGTATTTAACTTAAAAAATAGAACGATTTTGTGGTAATAAAAAATACTGCTATTGAGCTCATACTGTCTAGTTTTTAGAAATATATACTTTACATATACTTGTCTGACAGTATGTACCCAAAAAAAAAATTCCGCGTGAATCGAGTGACGAAATTAAAACACTTCACTCGATTCAGATGGCATATTTTCTACGATAAATTATACGGCGTTTCGTGAACAAAAGATTTTCTTTAGCAGGTTTAATCTATAGGTCTAAAGGATGGATTTAAGAAGGGGAGCCACCTGGATTTTTGATGCAGGTGAGAGAGGGGGAGGGGGGAAGGATGCACCCGCCGCGCTTCGAATAAAAAATTTTAGCTGATCCAGTTATGGATACAATGGCTTGTTTGGTATCGTTTTCGCATAAAAAGAGTACGGAAAATCTGTTTTCAAGTTTATTTAGAGACACTTTCATACAAAAAGTCCATAATTTCGTTAAAAAAAAATTTGAAAGTAAGTTTTTTTTCTCCAACTGTATCTAACTTCAAAAATAGATCGATTTTGTGGTAAAAAAAATACTGCTATTGAGCTCATACTGTCTAGTTTTTAGAAATATATACTTTACATATACTTGTCTAACAGTATGTACCCCAAAAAAAATTCCGCGTAAATCGAGTGACGAAATCAAAACACTTCACTCGATTCACATGGCATATTTATTGAGTAAATTAGTTTTTCTGTACTGTATCAAGGAAACTATAAAAGACAAATATAATTTGACGTCACTTAGGTAACATATTTAACACTTGAACTTAAATTACTTAAGTGTTCGGAAAAAAGGTACACTTCTTTCCACACAAATTCAGGCAAAATTATACTTAAAGAAATAAAATAATAATAAAGAAATAGATTTTGCATTTTATAAATAAAAAAAATGCTTAAAATCTTTTTTTGGTCTCCAAATTTCTCCGGAAGGCCTTGCGGACTATGAAACTGTAAGAAAATAGATAATATACTATTAGAATGTACAATCTCAATGGTACCAAGTTCAGCAGATATAAAGTTATCTAACAATATAAATATACTTGCAATTATCGGAGTATCTATCAGCTTTTAAACATCAATGAGGACCTCGCGGTCTATTAAATTGTAACAAAATAGACATAATATTAAAATTTACAATCTCAAGGACACCAAATTCAGAGACAAACTTATCTGACCACATAAATATACCTGGTATTCACACTCTCCATAGCAGCTCTTAGTATGAGAGGGGTTACCATGTTCGCAGTGTGCATGGTAACCCCTCTCGTCTGCAAGAATGAAGGTGAAGGAGTTCGTCGTCAAGTACATGAAGACCACAAGTTACCGGGCAATTGGTCCAACTTCTTGAAGAATGCTCAAAATAAAGTAGAATTTTATGCTACGCGCTTCAAGAGAACGTTGGAGTCCATACATATAGTGACCAACATCGGGCCTGCAATCAAATCACCGAAACCAACGGAGACGCAGATATTTTTAGAGGGCTTAGTGTGAATTCTGAGGAGGGTGATGGTCGCATTATTCTACATGCAAAGGATATGGTTATCAATCATTGATATCACCAATCAGAGCATCCATTATGGAGCAACAAGAATTGTCATACACACCGTTGATACCGAAGTCGTCAAAATCGCCATATCATTCCTCTTCCCTCTTAAGCAGTTAGGTCTTCAAGAGCTTTGGATTTCTTTCTGTACGGGCAAACACCACAACTATATACCTGCACATGACCTGGCACAGGATCTGGGTGTAGACAGAGCAGAAGCTATGACAGGATACCATGCTTTCACAGGCTGTGACACCGTTTCTGTTCTCTATTCAAAAGGCAAAACACTGACCTGGAAGGCGTGGCAGCAATGTCTTGAGACCACATCTGCTTTTAAAGCACTTTCTTATTCACTGAAAGAAGTGACAAATGATTTAATGACAAGATTAGAAAAGTACGTCATCATGTTACATACTGTTGAAACTGAAACTCTTTCGGTTAATGAAGCTCGCAAGATTTTATTTGCAAACAATAAGTGCTTGCAATATATCCCCCCCTACGAGAGATGCCCTAAGGAGGCACACATTAAGGGCAGCCTATCAAGCAGGCTACGTGTGGGGAGAAGCTCTTGATCCCTTAGGAGTTATCCCCTCCCCAGCTGACTGGGGATGGACTCAAACTAAAGAAGAATGGCAGCCCTTATGGACAAACCAGCCCAGTATCTGGGAGGCGGCGCGAGAGCTTGTAAAGTGCGGATGCAAGAACAGCTGCAGGGGCCGATATTCTTGCAGACGAGAGGGGTTACCATGCACACTGCTGTGTAAGAGCTGCTATGGAGAGTGTGACAATATCAGGTATATTTATGTGGTCAGATAAGTTTGTCTCTGAATTTGGTGTCCTTGAGATTGTAAATTTTAATATTATGTCTATTTTGTTACAATTTAATAGACCGCGAGGTCCTCATTGATGTTTAAAAGCTGATAGATACTCCGATAATTGCAAGTATATTTATATTGTTAGATAACTTTATATCTGCTGAACTTGGTACCATTGAGATTGTACATTCTAATGGTATATTATCTATTTTCTTACAGTTTCATAGTCCGCAAGGCCTTCCGGAGAAATTTGGAGACCAGAAAAAGATTTTAAGCATTTTTTTTATTTATAAAATGCAAAATCTATTTCTTTATTATTATTTTATTTCTTTAAGTATAATTTTGCCTGAATTTGTGTGGAAAGAAGTGTACCTTTTTTCCGAACACTTAAGTAATTTAAGTTCAAGTGTTAAATATGTTACCTAAGTGACGTCAAATTATATTTGTCTTTTATAGTTTCCTTGATACAGTACAGAAAAACTAATTTACTCAATAAATATGCCATGTGAATCGAGTGAAGTGTTTTGATTTCGTCACTCGATTTACGCGGAATTTTTTTTGGGGTACATACTGTTAGACAAGTATATGTAAAGTATATATTTCTAAAAACTAGACAGTATGAGCTCAATAGCAGTATTTTTTTTACCACAAAATCGATCTATTTTTGAAGTTAGATACAGTTGGAGAAAAAAAACTTACTTTCAAATTTTTTTTTTAACGAAATTATGGACATTTTGTATGAAAGTGTCTCTAAATAACCTTGAAAACAGATTTTCCGTACTCTTTTTATGCGAAAACGATACCAAACAAGCCATTGTATCCATAACTGGATCAGCTAAAATTTTTTATTCGAAGCGCGGCGGGTGCATCCTTCCCCCCTCCCCCTCTCTCACCTGCATCAAAAATCCAGGTGGCTCCCCTTCTTAAATCCATCCTTTAGACCTATAGATTAAACCTGCTAAAGAAAATCTTTTGTTCACGAAACGCCGTATAATTTATCGTAGAAAATATGCCATCTGAATCGAGTGAAGTGTTTTAAGTTCGTCACTCGATTCACGCGGAATTTTTTTTTTGGGTACATACTGTCAGACAAGTATATGTAAAGTATATATTTCTAAAAACTAGACAGTATGAGCTCAATAGCAGTATTTTTTATTACCACAAAATCGTTCTATTTTTTAAGTTAAATACAGTTGGGCAAAAAAAACTTACTCTCAAATTTCCTTTTTTTAACGAAATAATGGACATTTTGTATGAAAGTGTCTTTAAATAACCTTGAAAACAGATTTTCCGTACTTTTTTATGCGAAAACGATACCAAACAAGCCATTGTATCCATAACTGGATCGGCTATAATTTTTTATTCAAAGCGCGGCAGGTGCAACCTTCCCCCCTCCCCCTCTCTCACCTGCATCAAAAATCCAGGTGGCTCCCCTTCTTAAATCCATCCTTTAGACCTACAGATTAAACCTGCCAAAGGAAATCTTTTGTTCACGAAACGCCGTATAATTTGTCGTAGAACGGCGACTACAGCCCTGTTCACAAATATTTCACGCGAAATACGTAGAATAATTGGATGTGCATTATTGACTGATCAAAATTGTGACCCCTCATCAAAACACATCGCAATGTCTAAATATTATTTACAAAACTTGGACTGTTTTGCCGTCTCTGTTTGAACAGAATTTGATTTGACTG
This sequence comes from Hypomecis punctinalis, assembly GCA_949316475.1. Classification (NCBI taxonomy): domain Eukaryota; kingdom Metazoa; phylum Arthropoda; class Insecta; order Lepidoptera; family Geometridae; genus Hypomecis; species Hypomecis punctinalis. The sequence goes on along the minus strand of OX438799.1, from coordinate 23,326,104 downwards.
ATTTCGTTTATTTCCCCTGTGTTGTTTGTATTCCCGTTCTACTCGTAATGTACTGTTTTCTAATGTTTCCGTTCCGCGTTATTTCTTTGCTTTACTTCATCAAAAAGTACATGAGGTATTTCATTAGCAACATCTGTGTTATGTTCACTTTGATTATATTTATTTTATTCTATGGCATCATTATATTGAATCGAACCATCGGTTCTAAGTGCTCAATGTCGTTCCACTCGAAACAAATATCTAGGTCCGTAGATAACAGGAGTGTTTTTCACAATCGACTCGCGCTCGCGAAAGATTTACAGTGGCTCACTGTACGATGGTAAAACACGAAGTTATTTCCGACGGAATCCGCCTTGTGGATTTGCTCCGACGAAAATAGAATCATCGATCTTATCTTATTCGCAACAGCGAATAACACCGATCGAATATTTATTTGTACAGTGGCATACAAGAAAACTTTGCTTTAGTTAATTTACATATTCGTGTCTTTACGGTATTCTATTAGGTACGTTGTCATGTGAAAGTGAGTAACGTTACTGAAATAAGGCATGCTTAAACTTAATCTTCAATAATATGCCAAGTATGAGGCGGACTAACGCACGAAGGGTTCCGTACCGTGTGGGCCCCCCTTAATATATTTTACTTTAATTATTTATCTTTGAAGTGAATAAACAACTAAATATTCTGTGAATATTTCAAGTATATCTAAGATACCTGTCGTCGTTATTAGTAAATACGTCTCCCTTAATTTTTTTTAAATTAATCCTTTATTTTTCTAGTTTTTTTTTTGGTTACGGAATCCTAAAAACCAGATCTCGTATGGTATAATCTAGATTTAGATCAGAACAAAGCGCATCAAATTCGCAATTCGGCTTTGTCGGTCTACTTTATTCAATTAAGCGTTGATTGTTGGTGGCAAGAGGTCGCGTCGGGGTTGTGTCTGCACTAATTAGGGCCTCGGTGGTCGCCCACGCACGTAGCTATTGTCACTCTCCTACCTATAATCCTGCCCACTTCACGTGACACTTTATCTAATGATATACGTCGTGCCTTAGGACAATAGAACAATAATTACGGTCCACGTAATGTAATGCCTTCATCTGTGCCGGTCCGGTATAAATATGTACAATACTTCATCGAAATCAATCTTGAAAATTCGCAGCTACAATCAACTTACGCGTTGAAAGCACTCAATAACACGTTACATTATTCATGTCCGACGCCAAGGTTATATGCAAATTTCACAGTTGAAGCCGAATATAGCTGAAGTACTGCATAGTCTCCATGTTGTCTTGGAAATATTGTCGATTCAACGCCACATGCGGGTCGCGCTCTACCATCAATACACGCAGACGCTCGTCTGTTGCTAAAAATTTGTTTATATTGACGTCTGTGTTGTTAGACGCGGTGAGAACACTGCCAAGAAATACCGGTGCCGCGGTATTTGCTCCCCCAAATTTATTTTTCTACTATACGTCATTGTTTAGTTTTCAATTTGCGCTACTTACATTTTCTTTACTCTCTAATCTCTTAGTACTCTTGCCGTATTCTGATAGTCTTATCAAGCGAATCTCCTTTGTACGTGACTAAGTAGAATAGCTTTATTAATGTGCAGTTTCACGTCTACGAGTACATGTGCTACCGTACGTTGTAAACATCGAATTTAAAATGTAAAGTCATTGACATTTTCGTTCCGCTTCGTAATCTGCATTATTTGATTTGAAATATCTACCGTATTATATTGGCAGTGTGGTTGTATATTGTGGATGATTACATGTCTCACATAATGGAAAACTGGTTTGGAGGCTTGTAAACAAAACGGGCCGGGAGCAGGTTTGGGCCCGCGCGTTGTGTGCGCGTGGGCGGCCTTGACTGCGCGAAGCCCCGCGAAGGACGGCCGACTGCCGCCTGCGCCCGCGCACTCGCCTCGGGCCGCTGCGTCGGGGGCGTGGCCCGACCACCACACGCGATGTCGACAGCTGTATTTTTTATTAACTTACATGATAGAAACTTGTTTTTCTCGCGTTTAATTAATCACGATTTCGTCATTATTACCGTAATGACGTATACGACGGCTTTAACTATACGAGAAACGAACCAACCAAAGAAATAAAGCTAAGTCCAGCCGTTTTTGCTACTAAAAACGCTGTAGAGTTCGTATATTATATCTTAACTCTTGAGTCTCGACGCATTCATCTGCTCGCTCAAGTAGAAGTCTGAATGGAACAAAAAGTCGACGGACAACATTCGCACATTCATTTCATACTCGCTCTATTCATTATTCAGGAGCCCGGATGCTGGTACGTGGTGGCCATAATAAGCAGATTGTCTAGTTTCAAAGTGGTGTAAGCATAAAATGGACGTTACCATGACTAAGATAAAGAACAAGCCTTTAGGTCTAGGAAGTGGGATATTTAGAAATTTATGCGAATAAAATAATTTTCTATCAGCATAATCATATAATTATTATCATCCATCCTCTGAAACCTTCACAAATGTTCGTAAAACCGAGTTCTATAAATTCTGTTCTAATTTTACACGTAATCCGCCGTGAAGACTTCTTTATTTAGTTACAAAATTTATGTTTTTCAATCCTCACAAGTATGTACATTTCGTTACATAATGTCCTTACCTTATAAGACGTTGCTTCAACTTAGAGCTAAATTATTAGGTACCATAAAGAACACTGTACATTTATTTGAAATACAAAACAATCCCCTCATTACTCACAAGTACCTAATTATTGAAATGACAAGTGTCGTAGAAATAGTTACATACTTGTCCGGCACTCGAATACACAACAATAAACGAGGCCATCTGTTCATATAAATTATTTGTAAAATGTACACACAAATCGTTCGTAATACAAACATCGTTCGTCGAATCTAAAAGTGTCATGTTTATTGGATCTTCTCTACAACCATCTTCATCATCGAGCTCCGGGACGCTTTCCCGCACCTTTATTTTTACTTTCGATATCCTATGTTTGCGATTCTTCGAGCTTTGTTGATGTGTATTTATAGATGTCGCGTCTTTCGCCAACAGCCGGGTCCTCTTCGTCCGGTGACTGACGATTACTGGTCGTATTTATTTTATTTATCTCTTCGGCCGATTTACAAACATTACAGTCGGTCGTTGCTCCTTGGAAGTTTACCCTGTATCGAAATTTTTGGTCATTTCTCTATTTCTCGCGAGCTGCTGCCTTTTTATCCTTATCTGAATGATGATTTATATCGTCCAATGAACCGTTACCAACTATAATCTTTAGAATAGAATTTGTAATAACAATTTTTATATCAGTTTTGAACGTTCGGCTTTGTCCTACGACTGTGGCATCTTTGTAGACCGACATTTCTTATCTCACGAAAATATTGATCCAACGCTCAGTTTGAACAGTGACAGCGATAATAACCTGTTTAAAGTTAATATTTTACTTTTTAATTACTCAGTCAGGAATCGTGACATGAGTTGCGATAATGAAGACGTCGGATGTGCAGCAAAACATAATACGAGAGTGAGAAATTTTTATTAACACCTTTAAAAGTCATAATTACCTACGTGTTTATGTAAATGATTTCAGAACTGGATATGTCTTGAATAGTAGATCGTGTAATAGATGTGTTACAATATTCCAAGGCATAGATAAACATTTATGTACACCTACTAGAAGTAGTTACATTTCAAATGGTGGTACATGAATGTATGTATGTAAAAGCATAATCGGCCGGGTCGCGGCGTCCTTGCTCGTAAAGTGGATAATCACGACTCAACTCGTGAATGTGTCCGCAGGAGATTGAATAACAAATACATATGATGTATACTAAATCAATTGGCAGCCCGAATTCAAAAAAACATCCTCTGAGAATGTTTGGCCAACCAATTCTGTCTAGTTTTCCAAAATGATTTATTCCAATCGAAGCTCGTAGAATATCTCGACTCTTTATTATAATCGTGTTTACATATCAGCGGTACTTCTCCATCCATTATGATATTTAGCTACTAAGTGACATTTATGTACAACTCGTGCATGTCATTTGTAATGGCGACATGCTGAGTTATCGGGAACTTTTTCTGTTATGTAAGCGCAGTGGACGAAGATTGTATCCAATAGATAGGTATAATGGGTATAATAAAACCTCAAACGGTTGGCAACAGGAAATAGGTCAGTCAGCCAGATAAATAGATAGGAGGTGAAAGAGGTTACGGAATTACTTTCATAATTATTTTTAGATTTGGATTAGAATAGATAATAAGAACTGAACACGACCCTGCTTTAACTTCTTGATTTCTGATCTTCATAATTTTATTGCAAAAAATGTTTTTCTTTCTTTTGTTGTTCTATGTTTACTAGTACTTTGTGACGTGTATTATTAGTTTGTTGGCTATTATTAGTCGACATAGGTTTTTTTTTCCTCTGTGTATTTTTGTTTTCTGAATTGTATTTTAGTGTTAACAATAAAGTGTTTATCTATCTATCTACGAGTATCTATCTATGATGATTTACTGTCTATAAAAACAAATACATTATATCATAACGTGTCTTAACTTATTATTATGTCTATCTCTTACTAGTTATATCCAACACAAGCATGTATGAAGAAAGCATTAGGTATTCTGTATTCTTTCCTTCATCTAAATTTGTCTGCTTGTATCAATATTATTAGCTGATCGGCTGGGTGCGGAGTTCAAGCACAGATATAATAAGATACGAGCATTATTAGGGTTACAGTACTTACAGTGATTAATGTTACCAAATACTGAGACAGTCTTAAAGATTGTAAATGTACCAGCCTTTCTTTTAATAGTCCACTGCTATATCAACCACGCTGGCTCAGTGCGGGTTGGTGCATTCACTGAAGCTATCGAATGATTTCTACGAAAGTAAGCGGGTTGCCTTACGATGTTTTCTTTCACCGAAAAACCAATGGCGCGAAATTCCATACATAAAGTCCAAAGAACCACAACAAACACACGGCCTAACGATGTAAGGCGGGTGTCACTACCACTAGAACACCACAGGTTCAAGATTGTAATAATAATTATCACGGCTATTTTATTATGAACTATTGACACAGCGACGACGAAAAAGTTCTTATTCTAAAGGGTATTTTGTGCATTCCAGTCTTTCCAGTGTCTATCTAAGCCAGCCCGGCTCCTTGAAATAACGGAAAGTGGCTCTGTCCCGCTGTTATATCTGGCTGACTGGCACTCCAGTGGCTTGGATGGTGTATGAGGTGGCGATGTGTGATGTGAAGAACGAAGTTATTGATCAGAATGATATTCTAATGTCTGTTGTTTGTTTGCAGGTTTTCGGCACGGTGGAGCTGCCCGACAAACCGATCATGCTGCCCCCATTCGTGGAGGCGACGCACTGCCTCGGCTACCACCTGACGCGCAAGGGGCGCGCCGTGGCCGACCGCGTCGTCTCCGTGCTGGGCTACGCCTGTCCCGACATCACGTACAGTCCCAGCCTCTACCCCATCACTGCTGCCCTCCTGCACTTCATGCCTGGTGAGTTCTAACCTTATAGTCCAACTTCCAAAATGTACGAGATTTTCAACTTGCCAATAGATGGTTGATAGTTTCAGCTGGGGTAGCAGTCGCTAGCTACTGGGTAAGGCGTGTGTAGATCACAGTAGATGGGTCTCAACTACTTTAGAACCATCGACACAATGAATAAGAAGATGGTTTGTCATTTTTATGTGGTAACGACGTATGTTTATTTAGAAGGAAGTACCTTCTAAGTTTACTCTAGATTTGGAGACGTCTTCTGCGTCTTCATTGTATTGTACCTACCTAATCGAAAAGGTCGACTCAGGAAGATGGTTTCACGATTCTGCGCGCGAATCGTGCGAACATTTTAGTGGTGGAAGATTTCTTTTTGTTCGGTTGACTAGACTGTAGTTTGATAGTGTTGTCAGAAAATTCAATTATAGGATACTTTCTAGTTCGGCGTAGACAATTTTACCATCTACGATTTCACTGCATTATGTATCTCTTGACGTTTTTGGTTTGCGTTGGAGACCAGACAGTCCATAAGGTCTTTCAAGATTGCTTTAACGTTACTGAAAGCGCTTCTAAAACGATTTTCAATTTCAAAGCGCTTAGATTACGATCGATATTAAAATCATTATTCTTAGCTTTTATCTATTGCCAACATTACTCACACATAATGGCTTCAATGGAGCTGTTAATTTTATTACTGCGGTCAGCTCAGTTTATGAATAACCGACCGCAGCCGCTACTTTATTGGTTGTCATTACTCTGCATTACGACTAAAAATTCACTAATAATATCGAACGATCAATAAATAATTCTCCATCGTTGTTATACACTTCATTACATCAGTTATGACACTTGGGTTTCTTAATCGTACTTAATTCGTCAGAATCACCAGCAGTCTTGATTACATTGTTTGTATTCGCACAGAAAGCTCTATGGCCATGAAAGCGATTAGTTTGAGCACAGACAGGTACCAACCGGTTACATAGAGCTCTCGGTTCTGGAGCAGAGGCGTCGCAGAATTTACAGTCGGTCTCGCCTTAATTCAGTAATGAGTGCGGGGGGCGATAATTGAACTCGGCAATAGGCAAATTGCCGGAGCAGTCTCCCGTCTACACCGCTGTTATTACAACGACTGCCAAACTGAATGTCGACCCTATCCCGGGGTTGCAAGGAACACTATCATCCGTTGAATGATCGTATCCTCAATCGATATTATCAAGAACTAAATTGGACTCTAGTAGTTCGCAAGAGGGTCCGTAATGTGTCCGATAGGGATCTGACCGGGTTGACGTGATCGCACTCTTAATGGATGTCGCCAGTCCACCACAGATTTGCACCGCGTCCGCCGTGCCTGTCTGTCCATTTCATACGTCTCACTTCCTCTCGCGCACGTTTTCATGTAACCGCCTGGAATGCGAACGGAGGCGATGCGTCCATACTATCTGGAGCACGCTTGTTTTCGGACCAAATCAGTACCAATCAAGACGGTTAGCTCGTTTTCATTGATATTGAAGACGTAAAAATAACCACTGCACTGAACGATAATATGACGTACCTATAGCATAAGATTAATTTTCAACACGCGAGGAGGCGGGCACTAGTCGTAGAGCCAATTTGGTGGCCGGATGACTCCAAAAGTGACAATTTCCTCTCGAGTTCTAGAGAAGTCGTTTAGGTAACCGTTGTCTATTGTATAAAGTGGAACTGCTAAGTTTCATACCAACAAGATTCAAAATGTAAATCATTAGAACACTCGCAGCAATATGCACCTCAACTATGTGCAATAACAATATGGTTTCAGTGGGAGCACTTATGGCACTTAGTATGCACACTGGCTGCTTCGCCACCCGGGGGAGTGCCATATTCTGTTATCTTAATGCACTTCTATATCCCGACTGAACCGGCGGTCACGTTTCTCTTACGTACTATTGATCTAAAATTATCAATGACGTACGCTAGGGTCACGTGCGTCGTAGTCCACATTGGGAATTGATTCTCTGTGTCCAGTTGCGTTTGTGTTATTGGCGTTTTTGCTTATTACGCGCAGCGCGATGTCCTCTACTGGGAGCACACGCGCCCGTGACACTGCAATTTCTCCGCCGGCGCTATCGCTATCTACAGTTCTGGTTCCAACCGGAACGCTGCCAAAAGTCAAAGTAGCGTCATCGACAACACCGCTCCAATTCGTGTGTTTTTGCGCGAATAAATAAAGTTAGTGTTCGTGATTCGGTCCGAAGCGTCCACATAAAGCGGGCCCCGGTTTTAGTGGTTGGCTCGGCGCCAGTGCTCCTGCGCCGGTCGCCCTGGCAGCGCTCGCAGCCGCAGCAATGTGACCGCTGCGAGCATCTCGGCCCCGCTGACGGTCATCCGTCTTATCTTCCCGCGTTGTTTTATCAACAAACGTATCTCTGATAAGCTTGTTTGTTTCCATGATTAATCAGGCCCTCGAAAAAAAACAATGGCCGATTGAGCGGGCCGTTCATTCAATTAAACACGTACTGAACCGTGTTCCATTCACCGCGACTCCATCACAAAGGTCGAAAGGGTCTTACAAAAAGCCTGAATAGAGTCGTCATTACATGTTGTTTGTTCGTTTTCTGTGCGCATTCAAGCGAGTCGCGGCTTCCTGTTCCGTTCTCGCGGTTCACAAACGGTTTATATCAGCGTTGACACGTAGATAAGGTTTAATAAACTTTTCCTTATTAACACGGAGCCGCTTCCCCCGGACAGCCGTCGGGAACAAAAGTTTCTCGCGAAAACGGGTCTTGTAATATTTTCGGGGAATGCTACGCAGTACTTAGCGTAAATTTATTTGCTTTGATATTATAATTTGGTAAACGCTGCCTTTGTAGAGTTTCGTATACAACTTATGAAACATTCATTTAATGTTTCTGGTGAACTTCAAAGCTTTTCCGAGTTTAAATCCATTCACCAGAATTAACTTATAAACAAAATTTTACCTAAACTAAATTGATCTTTGATGTGTGTGGTTCTGATATTTTGATAACTTATTTCCTAATTAATATTGACACCCATCACACTTCTGACTTCATCTTTATATCCATCTTTGTTGCAAAGAATGAAAGGGGATGAGTCCATTCTCAGTAGTCGTTGCTTTCTGAGTCATAAACACTTTTCATAACATGTTAGGTATTGGATATACGTATATGGTATAACAATTTGTTATTGTGAAAATGTTGCCTATATAATATCCCAGCTGCATCTTTCTCTACAATGTAATAAAATAGACCAGTCTTCAGTAACATATATGTACCATCGTCATCATCAGCGCAGCATCAGCACAGTTTTTTATATTCCACTGCAGAATATTGATCTCTCTATTAGTGTTTATCTGTCTCAGTCCTGTATATATTTTATTTTCCTAATTTTCTCTGCGGGAAAATACACTCAATACTTTTTACGCAGCGTCTGTTATTGAGTTGTTACTCAAACGCCTTGTTATTTATGTTTACACCAAATGAAAAACAAGTAAAATGTGACAGGAGTACGTGGGTAAATGTAAACGCATCTGTCTATCTCAGTTACGCGGGAACCTCCTCCCTTGTTATGGTCGTGGCTCCCCCCTTAATAGACTGTAAAAGATTCGTACCGATGCGTGCTCGAGCAAACCTATCGATTTCCAAAACCGGGGGGATGTTATGGGAAAACAGATTTCGCGTAAATAAGGTACATAATATTGGGTTTAGTTGGGTACTACTGGTATTGTTGGCTGTTGAAATCATCATTATATCAACCGCAGCATGCGACACATACTTGGCATGGACTTAGACTTACCCTATGGATTTCCAATAGGACCAATTCTAAGCGGCTTGCATCCAACGTGTTCCTACGTATTAGACCGCCGGCTCACCCTATCAGTTGTCGTACTAATCTGTGCTTGCCAGTAGGTACGTAGTCTTCAGTCGGGATCTTTACAGCCCCATCAGACGTACTTCGTTCTTTGTACCCTGCCCACTATCATTCCAACATAGGTATACTGAGCGCCACACAAATTGAAAGATGGGAAGTTAGCCGCAGATGACACTTCGCCGTGATTCGCTAATTATAGTGCATGTGTGCAGAATGCCTATACAAATGGCGAAGTAGTGAGCTCGGGCGTAGGGAGCGCGCAGGAGGCAGGAGGTTGGCGGGCGGGTGTGCGCCGGCGTCTCGTCTCTCTGGCACCAGCTAACGTCTATATTTTGGCGTTTGCGCAGCTCTCTGCGGCTAACTTCCCATCTTTCAATTTGTGTGGCGCTCAGTATAGTAATCCGTTTGGCTGTGTGTCACTTTGATTCGTCTACGGATCTCTTCTTACTAAATAGTGCCTGCTCTCAAAATTCGGGTTTTTGCCTAGCTTTGGTAGGTAGGCCCAAAATAATAATCCTATTTTGATAATTTTACTGTGTCTAAATAGCGTTTCTCTACTAACGAATCTATTCACAATATCTACACAAGGATCAAATCCATTCCATTAATTCTAGTATATTTGTTTACAATTGAGTTATCTTACCGCAGCATCTCGTTATTTTATAGCGTTAATCAAAGAGCCAAGGCCGCGCCTATTTCCATATGGGGTCCATTAGTGTTGTGTCACTCGTTACTCAGGCCAGTGATATCATTGTTTTCGACTCTATCTGGATTGGAATAAAGGTATATTAGCTAGCAACTGCCAACTACTAGGTATGAGTAGTGGACGTCCTAAAGCTAGTAAATTACAGTCAGGACCTCCTCTAAATATTTCCATAAGGCCTAATGGAAGGTCCTTGCTAGTCTAGCTAGTCATTATTAGGTTACTACTAGGAATTTAAAAAAGGCTGATGCAGTACAGTACTATTAGGTTGAGTTACTATCATCATCATATCAGCCGCAAGACTTATCCCTAGCAGTGTACGTCCTACGGATAGTAATGTTCAAAGAAAAAACCGGACAAGTGCGTGTCAGGGTCGCACATCGAGGGTTCCGTACAAACACATTGTTAAAATAATTAAAAACATGTTTTAGCATGTGCTAATGAAGTTCTTTTATATGATACCTTACATGATACGATTTACTCACTTTGAATTTTGAACCCATATTTTGTGAATTTTGAGGCCCTATTTTTTTGCGATTTAAATAAAAAAGTACTGTTTGCAGATTTATTCCTATATGTGTACTCTGAGACAATGCTTTTCGCCAAATTTCATAGTTTTATGTCAACGGGAAGTACCCTGTTGTAGGTTTTGATTTTTGTGAGTGTCGAAATATGCGTTTTTTTACGACATAAATGGCTCTTACTTTTTTAAACGATAACTGAGAAGTTTTTCTTTTACACAACTGCAAGAAACCATAGATATACGTATACAGTTTAAATTTGATATACGTATACAGTTTAAATTGATAAAGAGTCTTGACATACACACAGACAGTCAGACGGACAACAATGTGATCCTATAAGGGTTCCGTTTTTTCCGTTTGAGGTACGGATCCCTAAAAAACAGTAATACAGCTAGAAAGTACGCTTTAGTAAATAGGTATGTTATCTAGTCGTTAAAGTACTTAACCCTAGCATAGTACAGGTTCGTACGATTTAAACTATGATGTAGCAAAGTTTATTTAATTTTGTATCTGAGTGCTTGTGTGAGAACCTTCTACTTCCATGCTAAAATAAAGTGTTTCGTGTCTTCTTTTCCGAAAATATTGGATAGCATCGAGACTGCCATATTTGTACCTTCCTAAGTTTTACCTTGCAGCTCCAAATCGGTTAAATTCGATTTCTAGAATATAATGGGTCTGCGATTTATCTAAAAAGATAAAACCGGGAAAACCTTACGATACAACGTATCGTAATTGGAAATGTCACTGCCATACATTTACATATACCTACCTACCTACGTAAAAACGAAACCTATTTCAAATGAGAAACGGTTCTCTCATTTTGCATATTAATATCTCCTGAATACATTCACGACGAGAATATTACAAGTTACAAGCAACGAGAAGATGAAACGTAGTCATATGGAGTCTTTTGAAAATAGCTGAGTGTGAAAATCGTGGAGAGGCAGCCTCCGCTACGCGGTGACTTGACCTAGTTGTGCTGAGTGAACGAACTCTCGCTTGCCTGCGTCGGTGAAGGTTCTGAGATTTAACTTGTGATGTTGTGAGGCTGGCGTTAAATGTGCTCGTCGCTTTAATGTTCTGAGCGTGAATTTGAATTAAATATCTCAGCGATGTGTGAAGAATGTGAATGTATATTATGTCGACGTTGTCGATGTGGCGTTGATTGTTTTGAGAGAAGTGGTACAACGTTGTTGTCGACGAAATTGGAGTAATTTAAAAAGGTAGATCAGTAAAACTGGTCAAACACAACCATACCTTGTATAAAAATCGTTGCTGGTTTTCAAGAAGACTTTATCAAGATAAAAAAATAACTGGACATTTGCCTTTAAATAAATAATCACACCTAGCGATAGACTGAATATTTTCATCTTCGTAGTTTCCAATTCTTAGGATCATTTACTGATTTGAGAAGAATAAATGGCGTAAAGCAGTTCACGTTCGATCACTCGCGGAAACTATAGCGTAAACTTACGTACAAAAAATATTATAGAATTAAAGCTCCTCTTTTTTGCAAGTCGGTTGAAAAGAAACAACGAATACGAAAAGAACTTATCAGGAAAAGCAAAAGAAATAAACGTGGAAATGTATTGTGCTACAACGCACACAAAGGCAGTTTATCGACGTAGTATACTCGTACCTCAGTCGCGTCACGTAGATCCGTTTGAGCCTTTCAATCGTAAATTTATTAAACTTTTCCTTGCTCTCGGTTTTCTCGCCACCTCAGGGTCTTCAAATTCCAATGGGATCATTTTCAAACAAAATGGGGTCGCTTCCAGCTCACCCGAGCGTCGAAACGTGCCGATTTACATCGAACTCGGTGTTACGGAACATCTTGGCGGAGTTTAATCGGGAAATATCAGGAGTTCGTGATTATGTTTGGGAGAATTCGTAACATCTGACGATCCTATAACGGTTGGATGGATAAGTACCGCGATCTTTACTTCCTTATGAGTATACGGAAAGTGCCTTTATTAAAAAACAGTAGCATAAAAACGACTGCGTAATCAACTTTTTGCATAAAAGAAAAGCAATTAGACAATCCATAAATCCATTGCTTTTAACTCTTAAGACCACGTACCTAGACCAAGTCCACCCACGAGGTGGACAAATGACCCCATCAAGACCGCAGCATCGCGCTGGGAGCAAGCCACTTCCGATCGGTTTTATTGGAGATCCATAGGAGAGGCCTATGTCCAGCAGTCGACGTCTTATGACTGATACATACAACAAGGTGCCTACGTGCTGACTACACTCTGGCAACTTGTTGAATGTCAATACTTATACTGAGAATGTTGTATTATTTGACCTAATTCATTTTGTTTCTTCGACATTTGTTAATTTTGTCGATCTCTATTTAAATCCTTGTCAAAAGTCGTGTCTCTAAAATTGTTAAAGCTTTGTAAAAATGTAAGAATCAGACAGAGCGATCAAATCGATTGCCTCCAAAAATAGGCCACCGTTTCAGCCGGAGTGGCGTCTGTATAGTCTAACTTGTCTGCGTCTTTAAACAAAATAGTGTTAATAGTTTCGGAAACTCGAAGGCGGGAATCTCTACTTTTAGTAGATCGTCGAGTAAATCTTCAATTGACGGTGGTACTACAATTGGGAGTGTTGCAAATGTCATCGGTCATCTCTAGACTAGGAATCATAGGAGCGGTGTTTGAAATGACATTACTTTAGGGTTTAAAATAAAATGTCAAATCAAAATGCTGATTTGTCGGTAGACATAGGGCTCAGCGACTGAAGTTACATCGCAATAATAGGTACCTAATAGACGTACGCTCTCATTACGTACTTCTCTGTCAAAAGTCTATACTTTTGTAGTCTAGTCGACCAGTTAGATCGGAACCCGCGGTGCTTTAACGGCCTTTAAATTTATCATTTTTTTAATCGACATGCAAAAATATGTGCCTAATGTTTTTTTATAATCTAACTGACGGACTTATTATATTTTTTAGTTATCTAGCCTATTGTGAACAGAACGGAACGTGTAGCTTCACGCTTGGCTTCCACACGTGTTTCGTAAGCTATTTGTTTCGCGTACTCTGCTTACTTGAAAACGCCCTCGTCCTTGCAGGCTATACATCTCGTATCCTTCCTGTTGAGTTAACAGCTTATTGTGTGGCGCCCAGGTGTGTTGGTGACGACTTTTGGTTCAACCTACACGGTGTACAGAAAAAGGATCATGTAAGTGATCAAAAGAGCATATGTTGACGGTTGTGCTCCAACCTACACCGTAAATAGAAACGTGATCATCGGTACATATATTGAGCAAAAACTTCCAAAGACTGCTATAAAATATCTAAAGGAAGAATGACGTCCAAAAACAGAAGTAAGATATAGACTAGTTTCCTGTACCGGCTTCTCCGGGTGCTTATGTTACTGGCAATTAATGTAGTTTATTATTCTATTATATTATTTAACATTATTTATTGTAATTTGATTGTATTTCATTGTAAGTTTTTTAGTAAAACAAACTTTCTTTCTAGTGTTCAATGGGTAAAAGATTTTTTTAAATCGTTCCAGTAACTTCAAATCCTATCGTTTTCAGAGTAATAAATCAAACCTCCAAAAAAAAAAACAATATTACCAACTGCCCGTCTCGGCTTCGCCCAAATACGATTTTTATAGCTGCAAAATTTGTCGTTGAAACACTAACGAAACGATAGTCGTATATAGGGAAAACCGCATTTGAATCTGTTGTGTAGTTTGGAAGATATAAGGGGATACACACACGGGACGACAGGTACACAGAAATAGCGACGCTTTATAATTATACTAGCTGACCCGGCTAACTTCGTTCCACGCAATATCTTTATTAATTATAGCCGATGTGTATAAGCATTACTGACATTAAGCATTTGATTGCCTCGGTGGCTCAGTGGTTAGTGACCCTAACTTCTGGGTCCAAGGCGTGGGTTCGATTCCCACCCAGGGCAAGTATTTATGTGATGAACATAAGTGTTTGCGCTGTGTCTGGGTGTTATTTAGTTACTATCTATATAAGTATGCATTTAAAAATATGTGTATGTAGTATATCAGTCTCTGGCAGCCATATCACAAGCTTTGCTTAGTTTGGGGTCAGAGACCCTGTGTAAGATGTCCTCAAAATATTTATTTATTTATTACTATTGCAAAGTTTCATCTCAATCCATTCAGTAGTTTAGGCTTGAAAGAGGAACTTGATTGAGGAGAAACAATATTAGTAGGATGTGTAGAAGTGTGGATGAACATACGGGATTATATCCATCTGTCTGTTCTGTAATACTAGTTAAGCAATTATATTATCGAATCTCCAAAGTGAGCAAAAGTTAATAAGATCTCTACACTTGGGAGCCGTCTAGAAGTATTCCAATATCTCTTAAGTCATAACTAACTAATAAAGTTTGGGATCCTTGAAAGTAATATCATTATATCTAGTAGACGTGACCTTATAACTACATGAGTAAACAAATAAATATCTAAAATACTATTAAGTTTTTTCTTCTTCTATTAAGTTGAAGCAAAATGTTAGTATTATTTACGCTAATTTTGATTTGTTTTCTTTTAGTTTACTGCAATATCAATATTCGCTTCGACATTTTCTTTTCTTAGAAATATTATTACTCTCTACTATTATTTCAACATCGGTTTCCGATGAATCTTAATTGTAATAAATCTATTTGTGTAATAATAATGATGTACTTACTTATTACACTTACTAATTTTACAAAACATTTAAAATTTCACCAAAATAGCCCAGTTACAATATTTCAAGTCATTTTATATGCCATAGTTTCCATTTCACGCTATCTTTTTTATTTTTAAAACCCACCACTGTTTTTATATTTCATAATAAAATTGTAAAAGGGGCCTCTCAATGTTGGCTCCATTGATGCCTAATAAAGGACCAGGCTAAGCCTGTGATTTTAGTATGATGTTCTTAAATTATTGTTACTGCATACTTTAATCTCTGTTTGTATAATTATTTACCTACTTAAATGATTGTTATTGCACACTTTACTACTTAGATATTTTTACGGACGACTTTGGCACGGACTTGAAATGCCAGCAAAATAACTTAGGGAACGTAGTCATACTACGTGATTTTCACAATTGGGAACGTATGCAGGTGATTCATTCTATTCAGGGGGCTCCGCAATCATACTCAAATGACTGAGCGTGGTATTTTGAAGAGCCCCTGGTCACGTATAACCCGAATCAAACTTCTTTTGTCAGCTGCGATGTTAGTTAGCGGATAGTCCTGATTCCTGACTGAAGCTCCGAGGATTGCGTTTCTCACAGCTTGTAGCTAACTTGACACCCGCCTAGAAGTTTGATTGGGCCTGTAGTAAGTGTACGTTCCTTTATAAGTCACTAGCTTTAGTCCACGGCTTCGCCCGCGTGGTATTTTAATTTTTGTGCTATCTGTTATCTGTTGTGATTAATGATAAAAAGTAGCCCATGGCGCTTTCCGTCTTTCAAACCAAAAATAAAGTCAATCCGATGCTCCGTTGCTGCGTGAAGGAGGAACAAACCAATAAACCAACAAACACACTTTCGCATTTTTAATAATAGTAAGGATAAGAATAGGGGAATTGGAGGGATGCTGTACTCGTACGTGTGTACATAACAAGCTCATATTAATTTAACTTCAAACTTAATCTACACCCATCACACGTATCCTAATTGCTAAACCTCCATCAACAAATCTAATGAATTATGAATATTCCTCTCGCTCCCCATTCGCATATTCATTACGGACTGCTAACCATTCTCAGCTCTCAAAGGCTTACCCGCTCTAGGCCAGATTAAATAGTACTTACTGTGATGCAGTGCCTGGTTTCAGGGAAGAGTGCTTTTAGGTAGATGTCGTTAGGGGTATGTTATCACGATTCACGATCCAGGCTTTTTAGAGTTCCGTAGAAAAACGAGGAACCCTTATAACTTCGTTGTTTCGTAAATTCCAGTCTCTACTACTCGTAGAGCAGCAGAAAGTTTTCGAACGGAGTCTTAAATAAATAAATAAATATTTTGTAACATCTAACACACGGCCTCTGACCCCAAACTAAGCAAAACTTGGGATATGGCTGCCAGAGACTGATATACTACATATACTTTTAAATAAATACTTTATATAGATAGTAACTAAATAACACCCAGACACAGAGCAAACACTTATGTTAATCACATAAATATTTGCCCTGGGTGGGGATCGAACCCACGCCTCTTTGATCCAGAAGTTAGGGTCACTAACCACTGAGGCACCGAGGCAGTCGAGGGAGTCTACGCGTCGGCAAGTGCAGTTTGTAGTTACATAGCCAATGTTTGGCCCGGCATAAAGCAAGGCATCTATTTCAAAACTTTTCTCGCACAGTTGGAATAGAAATGTAGAGAATTTTCCTTCCGTTCTGTTTGTCAAAGGCTTTCATCGTCGCTGTGTCAGATTAAATAGTACTTACTTTGTGGCACTGAGATGCAGCGGGTCGTTTCAGCCAGAAGTGCCTTTACCCTGCCTGATGGAAGTCGTTTCAGCTCTGTAGGTCACGAGCTTTCGTGCTTTTTGTACCTTTTATTCGGCTTTTATTTCATTGTTAAGTTGAAACTTACTTTGCGTCTCCTTTTAATTTTCTATTGCACTGGGAAATGTAAAATCGTGAAAATCAACAAAACTACTTCGTATTTTTCTTTGACAAAGCCAACAATTTTGTTTGTCTGTTATTAAATAAAATATGAATTGATGCTGTATTTTTTATGATGGAAATGTTAATTTGCGAATTTAGATTATGCAAATTAGTGGCTTACCGAATAGCTGCCTGGTGTCAGTTTGTCAGCCCTGTGTTAGTTTTTGAGTCGCTTTAATACATCTGACATGGTTGAACAGTTAAAACAACCGGGAACTACAATGTAACTTATCATTCGAGCCACAGCAGCGCTTTATTGTAAATGCCTCCGCGGTCACCCATCTTCGGATGGGTGATTAACCATGCCAAACGTTATGAACATTATTAGATACACAAATTCCAAATTGACAACTCCTTAATAACAGACATAACCACCTAACAACCGTCTCATTTGGAACAAGTTGAGCGTCTTAACGAATTACCCATTCAGAGAGAGAGAGTTTCAGCAGAGGTGAACAAATCCGCTAACGACTTAAATAATTCATGGCGAAACGAGATGACTGAAATTGGGCTTGATTTGATGTTTCTTAGAAATTCAATCTTAATTTTCCTTTCAACGTAATTTTAGCTTCGGGTGTTCTCGAGAGACTTGGAATTTTTGTAATCTTTTTTCAATTTGGGTTTGAAGTTTGTCAAGTCGGTCGCTACCATAGAGAACGGTTACTATTTAACTAGTCGGTAGCTTTATTAAAGCTCTTTTAAATGTCCTAAATGAAGCTCCCCCGACATTAAAGTCCATAATAATTAGGTGCTGCCCAAAATTTTGAACCAATTCCATTCTGCTTGGAACAGCGCACTTAGCTCTTCAATCTGAAGATCTAAAGTGTTGAATCACTTGTTACCCTGTAACTACGCTGACATTGTCTTCCAAATTGAACAGTGATTCTTACATGTAGTTCGGCGATTGAATAACTGGCAGAGGTGGAGATTCTGCAAAATAGCCTTACCACAAAATTCGAATGTCGTATGTACCTACAGTTGTACACAAACTCTCACCGGGACAGCGTGGTATACACATAGTTAAATCGTCCTTCTTGGTCCTGTATTCAGCAGTGTACCTACTATTAAAAGGCTGATAGTATGGTGTCTTCAGCATGTGTTTTTATATTTCCGTGAGGCTCCACTTATTTTTCTTAGTTCTTCCTCGTCTAGGCCGCTAGGAGAGCTGTATGAAAATGTGTAGAGCAACACGGAAAGTACCGTAGTTACTGTTTACGTATAATTAATCTCATACTAATCCTTCTGTTATCGAGAGAAGACCACGTACCGGCAAGCGTATCGTAGGACGTCCACCCACAATGTAGACGGATGACCTTATTAAGACAGCAGGTTGCAGGATCGCGCTGGATACAAGCCGCCTCCATTTGGTCTTATTGGAGAATCATTGGAAAGGCCTATGTCCAGCAGTGGACGTCCTATGGCTGATAGATGGATTAGTGCGGGCTGTATGTACAACTATAATCAAAATTACAGAATACCGTAGAACAAGCAATGAAAAGTGATTGCAACAATCAACCAATGCAATGTCAGTGGCAGCTCGAAATAGTCAGCACCCATGAGTCACCATCGAGCATGTGATATCGTTAGCAATCGTACATGTATATGGGCAGTTAGCCTTTGCCGCTGGATAGTGCAAGGACTTCGGAGACTTGTTGCTCTACTTTGCTTTGTTCATTTCTTTTTATCTAGCTGTGTATTGCATAAGAAAGAACATAAGGGACTGGTATGCGACAGGGCTGGTTTTATAAGATTTAAGTTTTTCCTGCCTTACAGTTGCTAAGTCCTCGTTGAACTCATTATTGCTATCATAGAGTACTTTTTGGCGGTATTTAACTATCGATGAGATACTGTGGGAAATGGTATTTAACAATTATATTGTGACTCGGCCCTGTCCTTGAAATAAATATCTATAGCCCCACGTGGCCACGCAGTACGTAACACGCGCTAGGGCTGCCATGCTTACTGATTACAAACTCACACGTTCGTTCGTCACTACGGCGCGCGGCGCGCCCCTGTGACTTTTATATACTTTGGTATACAACGGTCGCAGGGGCGCGAATCTGTCATATCGATATCAGCCTCGGAGCAAACTCCGAGGCAGATATCGATATGATATATGATTCGCGTTCCGACCGTTTTTAATTTGAATTGGAATGGGAATACTACATCCCATACTTCAAATCCCGAGTAAATAGGTATCTTCTAGGTAAGCGTGCTACACCCTAGACCGCACATCTGCTTAACATCAGGCAGTGTGTAGTCAAACGCGAACCTATTCGAAATATAAAAAAAAAACATAGATACCATTACCGTAACGGAACACTTGGTAAAGAATTGCTTAAGAAAGTCGATTTTAAAGTTCCCTCTCGTTCTGTTCGTAAATTCCAGTTGTTTAGTGAACCAGCGGCCCTAAATAATGTGTCTCGAAACAGCCCTGTGAGTAGGATGTGCCGCGCTTACAACCATTTGAGTGTCCCTGTAGACATTTTCTCACGTAGTTTTTATGCCTATAAATTGTCAATTGTTAATTCAATCAAATAAGTTATGATTTTAGTTTTGTTTTTGTACTACTCTTTTTGTTTATGTATTAATCTATTATTGTTTATGTAACTTTTTTTTTCTTTTATTCACTTGTCCACTAAATATAAGCTGTGTACGGTTATCATTGGACATTAGGTTTAGAAAGTTTGGCTAAAATTTAAATTGTAACATAGTTATAAGCTTAATGTCTGTTACCGAACCAATTGTAATAAAATAAAAATAAAGTAATTATCATGAATAAAAATAAACACCAAAAAAAAAATTATGATTAACTTGATCAAATTACTTATTATTAAAACCATCTAACGGCATCTTTTTAAAAAATAAGTTAATAGAAAATACAGTTATAAAAATTATAAATTATGGAAACTATACAGATATAGCCTGCAAAATGAAGTTAATTATAGAAATTGTTCTCCTTTCCGCGATAGAAAAGCGTCGTGATTTGCCGATAATATTGTTTTGAGAACAAAGAGATCCGACTCATAGTAGAATCGAATAAAGCAACGAAGCATAATAAAGTTATTCAATCGCTCATTTTTATGGAGTAATATTTTTGTGCTTTTTATGAATGTTATGTCAGGATGTAGAAAATACACTCATAGGAAAGTTGTGTAAGATTTTATTTTAGATAATAACAATTCAATGAACATGTTACCGTATACTAACATCATCCACAGCCTTCCAGGCCTCTCTTATTATGTTATCTGATAACAAAACGACTAAAATTCGAACCACGGCATTATTTTATCGATATGTGAAAAAGGAGACAAAGTTATTGTGAGACATAATATCTGTTATTATTTGTCACATATTCACACGTCGATCAAAATATTTCCAACAATGACTTATAGTCCGAGATCCCACCGCAAGAACATCCCGCTCATAGCGTACACGGTTCAAACCAATTTTTTATGTAATTATATGAATAGGAGAATATATATATATATATATATAAATAGGGTTGCCTTGCGAAATTTGGCCACAAGTATATGAAAGAACATGTCCACAAAATGTATGGAGGCTGGTATAATAATAATCAAAAATTCTAACCACAACACTCGTTACATTTCGAGAAAGTTCATATTTTTCTGAGTCTATTACAACAGTTAAAAACAAAAAAGACCCCTTCAATTTTTTAAAATTTATTTTGAATTCATTAGAAAAAATAAATATATTTCGCTCAAAAGGTAGTTTATCTCTAGCAGCCCTGATTAAGTAACCTCCAAATGGTTAAATAAAAGCATTGTTACCAATTAGACACACTTTTTAAGTTATTTTTTGTCACATTGTACCTACTAACTGGTCACACTAGTAGGTTATAATTTTTAATTTTAGCAAATTAAGAGATGAATGTGGAAGAATAAGCTACGTATGCAAGTAAAATAACGATAGAAGCACTTTATTATTGTTAAACTAGAAAAAATAATAAGCTGTATTGTTATTTTACATACAATTTATTTTTCGCATTTAAAAAAAATTGGAGGGGTAAAAAAATCTAAAGTAAATATATTTGGAAAGCCCATATAACAAGCTTTCAAACGATGTATATACCATCTTGGTTCGATTTTTCTCTGAATAATGTACCACTTGTGGACATCACCTTTAATAATCTTCAATTAATTTATAGGAAAACATATCCTTCATTTGTTTTTATATAAATGAATCGGATTATTTTTTGACAAACATTTCATTCCCTCTTTTCATATGTAGATACTAAAAATATTTTGAATTTAATCTTTGAACATAATATTTTACATTCTTGCACTTACTTATTTTCGTTCTTCACTTAGCTAGTAAAGATTAGTGTTTTCTATCATTGAACTGCTAATGTAGTAAATGAATTAAGTACATAATGGGACGCGTCATTATTCATTACATAAACAAAACGGTATTACAGTAGTTGTTAATGTAATACCTTACACTATGTATTTTTCTGTATTTTCCCCATCATCGTCATACTTGTTTGTCAATAAATATATTATTGTTGTTTTAAACAAAAATAAATACTTGTTGAACTTAGACTGAGATGAGACGCTAATCTGCACGAAGATTTTTAAAAACGCCCGGCTCATCAAGCTGTTACAAAAAAAATTGGTTTATTGTATAAAAATATTGTCAATTTTCTGTGTTTTTTTTTACAGATGGTTTTCTATTTTGGTCTCCCGATATTTCAGCATAGTTGCATATGGCGCGCATACAACTGTATCGAAATACATTCAGAGGTAGAAAAATTGAATTCAAAGGGAGAATAGCGATGATGACTGGGTAAAAAACCATTATTTTAATTATTACTAGCGGACCCGGCGAACTTCGTACCGCGAAAGTTAATGAATGTAGGTAGCTAACCTTACGGAGATACCTACATTAGGATATTTTAAGTTTAATGGCTGTCATCCAAAATGTAGATCTCATTGAGCTATCTCATTTTTGTGAAGATAGCATTGATCAAAAGTTGACATTTGCGGAGATAAACCACTTTTAAGTTCGACAGCTGTCAACCAAAATGTAGATCTGGTTCAGCTATCTAACTTTCGTGCAGATAGCATTGATAAAAAGTTGACAGTTACGGAGATAAACTACTTTTGATTTCAACAGCTGTCATACAAAACGTAGATCTGATTGAGCTATCTCACATTTGTGAAGATAGCATTGATCAAAACTTGACATTTGCGGAGATAAACCACTTTTAAGTTCGACAGCTGTCAACCAAAATGTAGATCTGGTTCAGCTATCTAACTTTCGTGCAGATAGCATTGATAAAAAGTTGACAGTTACGGAGATAAACTACTTTTGATTTCAACAGCTGTCATACAAAACGTAGATCTGATTGAGCTATCTCACATTTGTGAAGATAGCATTGATCAAAACTTGACATTTGCGGAGATAAACCACTTTTAAGTTCGACAGCTGTCATCCAAAATGTAGATCTGGTTTAGTTATCTCAGTTTTGTAAAGACAGTAATGATCTAAAATCAGTAGATACGAAGATAAACCACTTTAAAATTCGATAGCTGTCATCCAAAATGTAGATCTGGTTCAGCTATCTCACTTTCGCGAAGATAACATTGATAAAAAGTTGACAGTTACGGAGATAAACAACTTTTGATTTCGACAGCTGTCATACAAAATGTAGATCTGATTGAGCTATCTCACTTTTGTAAAGAAAGTAATGGTCTAAAATCGGCAGATACGTAGATAAACCACTTTGAAGTTCGATAGCTCTCATCCAAAATGTAGATCAGCTACCCTACCGCCTAAGCAATAGCAATCGTAATAGCAATCGTTTATGACTTCATTATAAGCATATAGCACCGCCTATGTGACGTTAGACATCAATTGCTTTGTGCGGATTGCTAAAGCAATCGTTGAATTAACAACTTTGATGGCTAATGCCACATAGGCGGTGCCAAATGACTAAAATGATGTCATAAACGATTGCTATTACGATTGCTATTGCTTAGGCGGTAGGGGGGCTGGTATAGCTATCTCACTTTCGTAAAGATAGCATTGATCAAAAGTTGACAGTTACGGAGATAACCTACTTTTAAGTTAGACAGCTGTCATACAAAATGTAGATCTGGTTGAGCTATCTCACTTTTGTAAAGACAGTAATGGTCTAAAATCGGTAGATACGAAGTAAGTAATAGTAAGTGCGCCACAAAATATTAGCCCCAATTTAATGTGAAACGGTACACAAATATTGTAGCAAACAATCATTTCAAACCCAAGAAACAGTCAATTTCTACCAATGTGTTTCGTTATGGTTATCATCCGCAGCTTTCTTTGTCCCACTGCTTGGTATAGGCCTCTCTCTTTCTGTGACATCTACCTCGGCTCTTTGCCGGTCGTGACCAGGCTCGACCGGTGGTGGTATTGATGATATCGTCGAGATAGTCGACCCACCTTGCTGCCGCGCCGCACATAGCTGAGCGCTCTCACCTATTCAAGTACCCTAGTTGAACAGCTCGGTCACCACCGTCTTTCTTGAAAAAGCGCTGGTCGAATTGGTTGCCACGCCAGTGTGAACGATGTCATACGCAGGGCTTTTGCGACCGCCAATATAGCAGTCGTACTCGAACCGAATGGGTCTGCGCTTGGTGATGGCAAAAGGCCTGACGGTATGAAGCTGGTCCCATGGAAGTGTAGACGGCCCTTAGTATGAGACGCGACTTGCGTCGATACTTTGGTGCCGTCACATCTTTCTGAGACTCAGATAAGGGTTGGAGCGTTGGCCGATTCGGAGCAGCACAAACGGCGCAAATATGCTAACCTCGGCAGTGGTTAGTGGTGGCCGGTCTTGTTTTTAAAAGTCTTTCTGAGCGTCTTGTGTACACGACGTAGGACCAAAATGCTGGTGTTTATTTGGCTAACGTATAAGCATTGCCAATCAGCGTGGCAATGCTGCCAGCATGCTGGGCACGCTGCTAACTGGCAGTGAGCTTGAGTATTTGGATTATCTTTAGACCTTCAAGGGTCTGTGGATGATCCAATTGCTTGTTATGTAGTAGTAGTTTATGAAGTTTTACATTATAAGTCTTGTATTTAGTGGTAATTAATAAAGGCACTTGCTCTATAAAAAAAAAGTCAAGTACCCTTGCACCTTGCCACTGTCCAAACCTAACCTGACATCATAATACCTTATACTTATAAATGCTTCTGTTGATTAAGATAAGGTTAGGTTGTACGGGTTTCCGCCTTGTCGTGGCGGGGGAACTTAGTAGCTGAAGCTTATGGGCGGCGCGGGAATCGGAGGTAGAGCCGCTTCTCTGGGTTTCTTTTCACACAGCTTAGAAGGCGGTGCTCTAGGTCTCCCGTTTTTTTGCGTCTTTACCCCCTAGGCAGTTTAGAAGTTTGCACTCGAGGTTGGGCCGCTTCTCTGGGCTTTTTAACTAAAGCAGCTGAGAGGCTGGCCGGTAAGTTGCGTGACTTATGAGGAGTGCCGCAACTGAGGCGGGCTGCACTGTTATTACTGTTCAATCCTTACCAAACCAACAAAAATGTATGTTCGTGTCAAGGTCATAGTTTACAGTCAAGGTTGATAAGTTTACTCATGCCATACTACTCATGGTAAAAATCAAGTCGATCCGTTTTCTTCGTATATTATAATGGATTCTGTACCATAAAGGTAGAATAAAGATACATGTTAAACCTCTAATGGTGGTAGATTTAAAAATATTTTTATTTCAGTCAAAATGACGGCCCGTTATTAAACGTCATTGTAATATGTAGCATGGCAAAGGGAAAAACGATTTTATCTAATTTTAATGTCAGTTATCATTGTCGATCCATAGTTTAATTCCTCTTCGAGCTGACGTAATAAAGGAAAGAAAATTCGTCCCGTTGCTATGCTAAGCGTGACATTTATAAAATTCAGCAGTCAATGTATGTCACCTGTCATCTAATTACGTTTCGTCAATCAATTTTCGGCCTAATTATGAAGGTGCCATCGTAAATTTAATAGCAACGTAAAAAATTTTCTCTCTATCGAATGCCTAAAGTGAAAAAGAAACAGAAATAGTCTAATTAGCTGTTATAATTACGACCGTGCCTTCATAATTGGGCCTATTAGCGTCGTTGTGATAGGTTCCTACAGGAATTTCACTATGCAATTTTCGGGATAAAAAGTATCCTATGTCCTTCTCCTGGTTCTAAGCTACCTCTCCACCAATTTACAGCCGAGTCGGTTCAGCCATTCTTGAGTTATAAGTGGAGTAACTAACACGACTTTCTTTTATATATATAGATTTGTCCGTCAGTTAGATTGCCAAAAAATGTTGGATACGTGTTTTTTCTTTTGTCAATCAAACAATAAATAACAAAGATGAACCTTGTCAAACTTCTTGAGTGGGGGCTCGTGAAGTCACTTCTCTGTCAAAAGTCTATACTTTTGTAGTCATGTCATTCGTTTCGTGATGTCATTTTTTGTTTAATTGACCGAAGCATTTTCTTTCTGCAATGTGTTTGTGTATGTGTGTATTAAAATATATAAAGGGTTATCTCATTGGGCTAGTTATCTCTTCTAGCCCGTTGCTTCGTGTCGCTTCTCGGTTTGACCCCACTTTTCTTTGTTTGCATGCATCTCCCTCTACCTACATGAAACCTGCAGTAACAGTACTCGTATCCTAAAAGGAGATTGCAATACAAAGGCCGTAATTTATATGCAAAATAGGCCTGACCAGCTGACCACGTCTTGCTTTGCCAGTCTTTTAAAATCCTTGTCTAGGAAGTTTAGTGTCATGTTTGTTCATCTGTTTACTCTCTACAGGGTTATCCAAAACTGATGTACTAAGGCGAAAGGAGGTGATTCAGACCGTTATTATGAACAACCTTTTCTGTGGGACCAAACCGATTTTCGATAAAAAGAAGTCAACTGTTTTCAACTTTTTGTCTATTCCGAGTTGCAGTTTTGTATGGAACAGTTGATATTTTTTTCTCGAATTTTGGAATTATTTTTTTTTTTGTAAATTTGGGTTGGCCCCCCAAAATTGTTCATAACGATGATGATCTTAATCACCCTCTTTTGGCCTAGTACAGGGTAAGCAGATAACCCTGTATTTTAAATAGACAATAGACAGTTCTTTATTAAGACAAACATAAAATTAAACAAAACCACAAAGCAAACAAAACAAAATAAACAGCATAAACAATTACTCTTAATTATTTTACAATGTTATCCTACTTAATTACTTAATTTTATTTTTGTCACAACCCGGTCCCACCTCAGCATACCTATGCTGATTGTGGATCAAACAGCGCTGGTCTTCTGGCAGGACCGGCAGGAGACGTCTCATGCGAATATTAAAAAAAACAATATGGCTATTGTTGGAGCAACAGCGTGCAAACATAATTAAAAATAAAACATATCCATTTTTGAAAATATGATGTTCGCGTCACCTTAAAACCCGATGCGACACGTCGACTGACATTAGCTGAAAAATGACAGTGCACCAGACGCACCTTGACCATGACGTGACGCGAGTCGCAATCAATTTACCATTTTACTTGAATTTTACATTCGCATTTTGGCCTTCGCTGTATCAAAACCCTTAAAAGTAAGATGCCTGAAAGTCTTATGGCTTAATAAAAATATTTTATGGGGAATCATAACAAAATTCCGGTACAAATACGAAACGACATGTCCTGTCAAAGCAACTTTTTTATGACTGTCTAAATATATCCGTTCTGTAAGTATTGGATAATATAAGTATAGGTCAGATTATTACCTATAATCCAGTACCTAAGTGCAGACACTGACATGATAATCTAAGTAAAAGGTATTGTAAGAGAAGGGTATTGTTTTTCGCACGTATCTTGTTTGATTGTAAATTTCTTTGTTCCCATAGTACAAAATTACACAATTATTAATATTACAAGAATTATACATTTAAAACCTTAATTTTACAAAATAGATAAAATAATATTAAATATCACTTATTTTCACTACACTCTATTATACAGGGTTATTTCTAATCAATTAGCATCCTTTTAGTTAGGAGCTTATTCTGTACATCAAAACTAACAACTTTTGTTCTGCGACTTTTGTTCTAATTGATTATAAATAACCCTGTATATTTTTTTAATAATAATCCGTTAACAACAAAAAATATTTTAAAAAATTCTTTGAAAATAATATGACAAAATTTTGGAAACACTTCTTTAATAAATAACACCCTTATTCTCACTGCACTACACTCTGTTCGACACGTGTTTCGCCTCTCAACGAGGCATCTTCAGGACGTGTTGACTCTTCGAGGTCGCTCGCAAGAAATACACTAAATATTTATTCAAAACAAAGATTTATAAGTAGTTCAAATTTATTTTTAACAATTTATTCATTGAGTATCAAAATATAGATAATTAAAAGCAGATTACAAAAATATGCATATTATGTTATATGTATTTAAATTTAATCACGAATAGATTTAAAATGAATGTAACCATTTTAAATCATTTTAGTGCGTTGCGAATCTGTTAATTTTTTGCTGTCAGTTTTTTTTCTATGAGCTAACAGAGCTTGTTTTTACGTAAATAATATACTATAACTACACATATTATGCTATTTCACTTGTAAAATCATTTTGCAGTCAAGCGTTGTAGTTAACTGGTCTCAAAATAAAAATTTACTCATCATTGTTATTACAGTTCAAACTTAGCATGCCATAAAAATTAAGATAATTATAATTATAACCGCTATTATCTCGGCTTTTTATCATCGCAAGCTATTAAATATCCAGTTTGTGAGGTTATCACTTGTTATGACAATTTTGCTTTGGGCTAGTTAAATTTAATTATCACTGTGTGCAAAAATAAATAAGATATCATTTATCATTGAACCGACCTTGAATGATGTGAATGATTTTTCCGTTTTCTTAAGTTGGTATAATTTGCATGGCTAATATTTACCTTGTAAACTTTTAACCTGTCCTGGCTTCACCTTCAGAGGAATTATAAAGGCATTTGTAATAGCAGACTTTTTATTAAGAAAAAAATAACACAATATATTGTAAATAATAAGTACCTACTCAAAAAGTCATGAGGTCAATTACTTCTCAGTGTTTTAAACCTTCCAAAACATAATCATTCTTTTCATTTTTTCTAAAACTATCATTATTTTTTGTAAGTCAGCGTTACCGAGGAAAATGTACCAGGAAGCGTAGCGAAGGATGTTTGTAAGAACCAAAACGTTTTGTAACGCGGCTTTAGAATGTAAATTAAAATGATTAGAAACAAGAATTGTCATATAAAAAGGCATACGCTCATGACATAGTTTAACTAGGTGTTTGGCAGCGATCACCAAAGTTAAGCAACGTTCGACACGGTCAGTCTTCGGATAAGTGACCGCGGGTGGCATTACAACTGAGCGCTTCCGTGGCGCGGATGACACGTTAAATTGTAGGCCCCGGTTGATTTAACCGTTTATCCATGTTAGAGGCCTTCATACTTTGACTTCATGGCTAGCCACCCGGCCTGTATGAACTTACTAACTTTATACAAAAAGGCATCAACTTTGTAAATTCTACTAAACTTATTAAGCTTAAAAAGGCTCAAAATTTAGAGAAAATCACCTGTGCATTTTGACTTAATCCATTTTCATGACCTTTTCAAATTGCTTCGCACCTTGTTACTCACGAGACTGAGCTCGGAATTAATTATCATGTAAATCCCGAGCTCGCCGGTCTAAGTTCTAATTTCCACGAGCGAATTCAAGTTTCCAAGCCGGCTAAGCGTAATGAGATTTGTTGTTTCTATATTCAATCAACGGGGTTTAGCTTGGAGGATGCTAAGGCTCGGATTTCATCAAAGCGGAGTAAAGATGGGCGGAGCAAGACGCCGTTGTAGGTCGTAAGACGAAAAAGAGATAATTAAGACCATCGTTATGAACAACTTTTCTATGGGGCCAACCGGAAATTCGTAAAATCAGCTGTTCCGTACAACTGCATCTCGTAATCGATAAAATGTATGAATTTTTTTCCGAATTCCGAGTTGGCTCCGTAGTAAAAGTCGTTCATAGTGATGATCTGAATCAACTCCTTTTAGCTTAGAAGAACTTCTTGCAGCTTATAGCGATTGGATCATACAATTTTGGTTTTGGCTAGATATTGTTTTACCAGAAGGTTGTCCTGTTTTGTTTCGCACTAAGGAAATATATGATTTATGCAGTGGATTTACGATGACTGCTTCGTCCAGCTTCGTTTTGGTAGAGTCTGGGCCAATTCAGAGGATGTTAAGCCGAGATGCAAACTTAGATAATCTTAATAAACTGCCAACGGTATAATGTGAGCTTTACTTTATCTTCATTCTTACGTAAGGCGTGGTGCCTTCTTCAGAAAACTTGTTTTGATGTGTAATTGAATTCCGCGTCAAATAAATATAATAGTAATACTTGTGTGTATCATAAGAAGCCTGAGAACTTTGTTATTTTTAAGCACGGTTGAGATTTACTTAGCGTTTTATTAAATCCTACCTGTGCATAAATGTCGAGCCCATTAACTATTTGTACATTAAATGCTCGTTGAATTAGAATGGCTTACTATTTCAGCCCACAAATGGCGCAAGAGTGAAATGGTATCTAATCTCCGTGAGAATTGTACAGATTTATGACTAACGGACATACCAAGATAATACAAGATAGTACGCACATGATCTTGATACGTATAAATAGAATTCCCTCAACTAATCTCTATATTCTAAACGTACTCCAATGTGTGTATTATATCTGAATGTAATGTTAGTACAACTCTCTTTCTATTCTCGCTTTATCACTCTCTCTTCCTGACTGTGTAACTGCAGTGGTGGGATCAGGATTTTCTTTTATTCTTCCCTCTCCCATTTCGCTCTATCCTCAATATCGTGTAGAAAAAAAAACATTACAATATTTCGTATTTTGTAGCACCCATTTGTTTCCAGCATATTTTTAGTTTGTTTAGCTTTAGTCGATGTTGGCTTGGCAATGCCTGTAATTTTCGTATAAAATCCCTCGTTATCATCACATTATTCTTACGTCAAAAACGAAGTATTAACCCGGCTCAATGTGTACTCTATCTGATCAGATACCGTTCGTTCCTACATATACCGACTCAAGTCACGGTAATTCCACGTCACGAATTTTATCAAATTCGATAAAATTTGACGTATAAACAATACACAAAATATTCGGTACGTGCAGTATGATATGAATGTTATAACATTATTATTCAGTCTTAATTTTTATTGTCTCTCTGATAAAGCGGATTTTTAACGCTTAAAACTAAATATTTGAGTAGTCAACTACCGAACTCGGTTAATTATCTTGTTTTTGTGAGAAGTTTTTCATAATACTAGTACTATTTTTATCAGAAGTGTCAAGATCATATTTGTAGGCAACGACGCAAAGTTTATTCAGTAAAATGTCAGAAACAGTTTGTGTATCCAACTATTTATTTGTCATACTTTCTCTATGATTTTGTAGATATAATAATAAAAATAAGTATACAACAAAAAAAATCGGATGGTTGTCTTCGAATCGAATCAAAGAGAGAAACCTTTGATGTTTAGCTTACTAAGAAGGTAAATCTTAGGTCTTCGAATCGAATCAAAGAGATATATAACATTGACGTTTAACTTACTAAGAAGATAAATCTTAGCATTGCTGTAACTCTTGCGATTCTATTAATTCAGAAAATAAACGCTTTCAATTCTAATTTATAATCTACATAACGCTAATTAAAAGACAATAGTAAAATACATCAAGTGGTACTTAAATCATGATGAGCAGCTCATGCATAAGATCACGTAGCCACAGTCACGACTGATCCGGACTCCAGACATGACGTGTACGATGTTATTTCAGCAATTATCTATGAATTTATCATGTGCCGAAATAAAACTAATCCAAGATAAATCAAACTAAAGAATATTTTGATTGGTGATGAATGAAGCAGGTGTACGAGAATTGGAAATTCTAATGGTAATGTGTTGCTGAAACCCGCAACTTTTAGAAAGTGTAGTTCTTGAAAGAAGGCGATACAGATAAGAATGATTTTAGAACGATAAAGAAAATACCTAGATAAGATGTGTGATCTGAGCCGGCTTTTTACACACGCAAAATCAATATACTGGGTGATTGGTAAACATTGAGCAACATTTTAGGGGCTTATTCTGTACATCAAAACTAATAACTTTTGTTCTGCGACTTTTGTCAAAACTCTTTTTTTAACTAAAATCTATGACGTATTGGCCGATACACACAAGTCGGTGGATGTGAAGTTATGTATGTTAAGTATGATTCGACCTATATTTCCTCGAAGTCCACAAAATGCTAAGTTAAGGTAGTGTTACGGTTTTACAGAGAAAAATGCTAATACGATGATTGACCACAAAACATTATTAAACTTTTGGTTTCTGAGCTGACCAATTCTAAAATAAGCAGCAGAGGTTTTCGCAACCTCACCCGGAGTCGGATTTAGATAAAACTGCTAAGACTTTACGAGAAATAATCTTAATCGCTGGGATTCACGTGAATCATTGTAGAAATATTACAATATCGATAAAATCAAAATTATCCTTCTAGTGACTAATTAGAACAACATAGTTTGTGTTGCATAAAACGTCGTCATCGTGACTGATATTTTTAGAATCATGATTTGCTAAATTGTTAACATGTCAATTAATATATCAAGTTTACTTTCTGTCACAAAAATTGAGTAACGTCGTGTTAAGTGGAGCATACATGATTGCAGAAATTTCGAAACAATTTTAGTTCTTGTATGGTAACAGGTGATAAGAAAAAGCCTTGATAAGTGGAACTGGTCTGATTGGCCACAGGTCTCGCAGCGTCTTGTCGTCAGCTGATTATCAAATTACTCATGTTTTCGCGCCGATGCCGGGGTGTCGGCATTTCGTCACTCCACGGCCGCGGCGTCACTCGCGTCGTTCAAAGGTCAAAGCTAAGCCACGACCAACGGATGAATGAACCACTGGAGTGTCACGCGAGTTCAAACTGCCATCACATCTCTCTACATCCGATCCCAGATCCTGCAACTGCTTTTTCCATTAAATTTATCTTGACTTCTGTAATGACCGCATTGTACTTGTCGTTTTTACTATTGTTTATTTCGTCGAATTCCTCGTCCTTTTCTCTTCCTGACGTTAATATATTCTCAGAATCGCGTATTAAATTACGTAAACTGCAATTACTCGCTTTCTTTACTCACCTCTTTTAAGTGATTTCCTTTTTAAGGAACCAATTCACATTCGTTTATGCCATCTTCCTGAATGGATATGACATAAAATTTAATTTAAAAATACTCTGTTCATTACGCGTCTCATCGTATATCATTGAGACGAACATTCATAACGACTTTATTATTTTTGTGTTCGAAATATTTTCATAAATTCCTGTGATATTAAAGTTCAATGTGTTTTCGTTGCGTGCTATTTTGTCTATGAAAATAAAATGTTGAGCTGTGTCGCGATAGAAGCGAACGCGAGAGCGAGCTGCACAAATTGTTGTTAAGAATCTGTTGCTAAAGTGTGTGTTTTTTTTGTAAAAGAGACGGTGATAAAACTAAATAGCTAAAAAATAATTTTACATTTATTACGAGTCTAATTTATGGTTTCAAGTGATACGATTTACTGTTTCCAGAGGCTTCTACTGAGTTAGCCCAAATAACTTGAAGAACTATTAACAATCGTATAATTGGTTAGAATGCATTTTTCTATTACCTATTTACTGAAAAGCTCTAATCTATTTCTTTTTTACGTTTCTGTCCCCTAGGAGTCAAAGTCCAACTTGACTTCCGTCAATTCAACCAAATGACGATTCAATTCGCATGTCAACCGCTGCCAGCTGTTCATGCTTGAACAGTGTAGTGATTATGCCAATTACGTGTAGAGCTGATTACTGTTACAATTGCCGTTTTGCGCTGACGCTAATAGCAGGAGATTACGTAGGTACTGCCTCTACGTCACTCGTGGAACTGATTGGCCGATGCACAGCTTTATTCACCGTTGAGACAATTTTATGAACATCTTCTCAATTCTAGCTTCCAACGTGGGCGTTTGTTACTTTGTAGAGCAATAAAAGTGACTTAATGTTTGAGTAAATTAAAAACGTGTTTACTCTTCGCTGGACCGGAGGATTGTTTGAATTGGTGACTATAAAATTTAATGTGGTTACAAGGTGTTTACTTATATTTGACTCAATTTACAATATGTCATCTCATCATTAGCCACTTCATAGTGTTATAAGAGACTTCTTTGGGTTGCCGTTTGTACAGTGGCATAGGAGTAGTTCCGGAAACATACTTTGACACAACTAAAGAGTGGTTTTGATTAAGGCAATTAGACTTTTGGATTAAATAGAGCGAAGACTTCTTTGTGATTAATTAATCTTTTGTTTTAGGGAGACCATATTCCATACTTTTCGGCGATATTTCAATGTTTTTCTTGGTATTCATTCGATTTGAGAGCGTCTGCACTGACATCCCTTCCGGTTGGGAGTTTTGTGTATTTCTCCCTGTCAGCGTTTACCTAAGGCCTACCCATTTCCTTGGTATCTTGCGATGTCACGGTCGCTCTCCCATCATCTTAACCCACCGCCAAGTCCCTCGATGAAAGAAGCGCCCCGAGACCGCGAGCGTTTCACCTCCGTTTTACGACTCTATACACGGTTTATGAGTGCCATCAAACCGCGTCCGTGTGTAACCGACCATCTGCCTGTGTGACCGTCTCTTCGCATGTGTGCTGTTTGTGGTATTTTTCGGGGGTCACTGACCTTGAGTTTTGTTGTCGGTACTGATGACAGAAGTATGACAAAAGTACTTACGAGTAACGTAGTTTCTAACAGGATGTGTTCGACTGCTGATGATAAGTAACTGTTCGCAAAATATCGCTGAGCTCTTTTGAATCACATATTGATTGTCGTTGTGCCTAAAAGAAGCCGTCTAAAAGGATGAATACATTAACGATGGATATGTAGCTACTATTTATTCCATAGGCCAATTTTGAATTTAACAACCATAGAATTGCCGACATTGGCTTAACATTTCCACGTCTAGGCATCAATTCATTACTCCAATAACTACGTTTACTGTCCATAAATGACGGTACGACCAATATCTCGCTTTTATGAATATCTCCGAGTAACAAGTAATAGATGGAGATGGGTGAGGCCGCAGTAAATGCCCAGCTGTTTAATGTCGCACAATAAGGGGACTTTATTTGTTCTTTACTTTTGTTGACCCATAGAATATGCTATTCCTTAAGAAATAAGCAATTACGCCAAAGAAGATTTACATGATTAAGAGGAAAGGGGATCTATATGATTAGAAGAAGAACTCCGTTCTACCTCTTCTTACAATTCCAAGACCTGAACTTTGATGATAATGGAGATAGCTATAAAACTACTAGATATCGAACCGATGTTAACGGAATATTCTAAGGGATCATTTCGTGCCGGGGGCATTCTCAATTTACACAGTGATGAAGAAAAGAAACATGTAAATCGGTACACAAGTCAGTCGCCAAAAATAACATTTACACTACAACACAATTTTATTTTATTGAGTTGTAAACTCATCCGATTTGGCAGGATTTTGAAAACACTTGGTATAGGTATAACCGAAGCAAAGAGGCATACAATCTGCCCAGCTTGCAGACCATCTGCGCTCGCGAGCTACAAGACCCAAACATCTAGACCGTAAACGTCTTCGATGTTTACCGCACCAGCTGTTACCTCACCTCGCATGTTACCCACTAAAATAAAACTACGATGTGCTTCTTTACGAGCCTGGTTTAATTCAGAAACGCTCGCTTCTCTAATTTGTTTCAGCAGTCTCTAAAACTAATAAACCGTACGGTGTTTAGCATGATTGTATCACCGGAAATATCTGAATTTACTTACCGTTACAAATCAATAGGCATGTTTGCTGGGTTTAAAAAGCATTATTATAATTAGTCCTTTAGTTAGATTATAAAAAAAATTTGGACACGTAATCAAACAATAAATGACAAAGATAGACCTTGTCAAAGTTTGGGAGTGGGGGCTCGTGACGTCACGCGGAACTTTAACGGGCTATATCTTCATAAATTTTTGTTAAATTGACAAAAAAAATACGTGTTTAATATTCTTTGAAAATCTATCAGAAATAATAAAAAATATTATACTCATCATGCCCATTATGCTCCTGTCTGTGTTCAGAACATCCTTGACTGAGAGGTTGGGGTTTGGCGCGTCACCAAATTCCAAAATTACTACGCCATGGTAAACACCTGTCACAGAACAATTACTTGGCCGCCTTGGCTATCTTGTTAGAGGTGTTACATTGATAGTTGGCGATGTGTTGGAACTTCCGACATCCATGGAATCTGTAGTAGTTACAGTGACACTGACATCTAATGATGCGGATTTAACCCAGCTTACGTTCTTTTGATCATTCATGTGATGTAGTATGTGAAGATCGTTTAAAAGAATGCCCTCGCGTGCCTCTCCTAAATTACCATTAGCATCACATGTTTTGCTCCAATCATTTCAACGCGATCTTTTATTTACTTGGAATTTTATAATTTAACTTACACCAGCATCAGCAAGCAGTGTAACTTTTTGTTCGTTTCCAAGGACGTACAATTTCATATATTTATCAGATATTATATCAAACAATCTTCCAGCCTAGCAACATTTTCCAAACTTGAAATCCATAAATATGCCATCACCAACTGCAAGATTGTAGACAATGGAACGTTCTGCATCGAACTTGATTTCCCAGTTACGTAAGCGGCGGGTGAACGTTCTGAAACGATCCCGCCCCACTTACAGCTGCTCATTTATTCATAACCACTGGTCAGTCGCTAGCCCTTCCAACTACACCGCTGAAAGGTTGCCGATTAAACTATTAAAGCTATTGGGATACCTACTTTAGGCATTATACGGACAACAGATCAAAGTTAAACCGATTTGTGTATATCGCGTGACCATTCAAAGCTATTTTGATTCGTTCATTGTTGGGGTAAATAGTGCTTATAGTTCAGTAAACGCGATAAAAAAGATGTCTCTGTTTGATAACGATGCAGTCTTAATTTTTAATTAACTTTAGTTCTTTAGACGTTAAAATATTGATAGATTTAATATTGATATGCGAATAAACGAGCTACTTTTATACCGCTCATCTCTTTGCTGTAATTTCTGGCTTTAATTCTAAAGTATCTCTCGAAATGATATTGATTTGTCACATCGCACGCGTCTACAACGAGCTACTTTTATACCGCTCATCTCTTTGCTGTAATTTCTGGCTTTAATTCTAAAGTATCTCTCGAAATGATATTGATTTGTCACATCGCACGCGTCTACAATGTTGATGTGTGTCAAAGTCGATGCAAGGTTTCATTAGAATAGGCAGTTGAATAAAAGCTCAACAAAACGGTCGCCGGTCACGCATCTAACAAGACAAATCTACTAAACCAAGAACGCGAACTCTATTTCCTTTTACTTCCTTATTTCCGCCAGTTATACTACTTTATTACGGTTTTCTTTTTCCCTCGAGATCGCGTAATGAGTTTAGTGGAGTCCCTTGTTCCTTCCCTCCTGGCTTCCATCCGTTTCCTACCCTTTTCTGGTGTTAAAAGCTTTCGCACCATTGCTAAGGAACATTACTTAACTTAATAGCACGCTGTGAGTACCAAGGTTCTCGCTTAGTGGATTATTTTCTATTTCGTTGCCTTACAGTTGCTTTGCTACCTCTTTGAGTCCAGTAAATGACCTCTCAATCGGTACGAATTTTATTCAAGAATCTATTTCAATAAACATAAGTTTTATTAGATTAATATCTCACACATTTCACATAGCTTGTTCCATGCATATCCGCCCTGTTTAGCATATAAAATTATGCTAATGACAGTGTACAGTTCAAACACCACTCCGTCGGTGTCTGTGTAATTAATTAGGTCATATACTGAAAGCAGCACACCTATGGAAACTTGCGTTGATGTCACAAACACGCATATTTTAGACGTAGATATTCATATCTTGAATTTTTCTCAGGTTTAAAAAGTTCGTTACAATTTTTTGTATAGTTATTTTACATCGTATACCGTTTTAGTTACGTGCTTCTAAGAATTATAGCTTAGATTCTAAGGGAGAATTGAGTCCATGATTCTCTTTACGAGTAAACCTTAGCAACAAGATATACAGTAAACGTAAAAAGATTTGATACTTGTAATTATAAAAATGTCAAAATATTTAAGTACCTACCTACAACAAAGGAGATGTCCACAAAATGTATGGAGGCTGGTATAATAATAATCAAAAATTCTAACCACAACACTCGTTACATTTCGAGAAAGTTCATATTTTTCTGAGTCTAATACAACACTTAAAAACAAAAAAGAGCCCTCCGATTTTTTTAAAATTAATTTTGATTTTATTAGAAAAAATCAATATATTTCGCTCAATAGGTAGTTTATCTCTAGCAGCCCTGATTAAGTAACCTTCAAATTGTTAAATAAAAGCATTATTACCTATTAGGCACACTCTTTAAGTGATTTTTTGTCACATTGTACCTACTAACTGGTCACACTGGTAGGTTATAATTTTTAATTTTAGCAAATTAAGAGATGAATGTGGAAGAATCAGCTACGAATGAAAGTAAAATAACGATAGAAGCACTTTATTATTAGAAATTTACTTTAGTTTAGAAAAAATAATAAGCTGTATTGTTATTTTTCATACAATTTATTTTTCGCATTTAAAAAAAATTGGAGGGGTGAAAAAATCAAAATTAAATATTTTTGGGAAGCCCATATATCAAGCTTTGAAATGATGTATATATCATCTTGGTTCGATTGATCTCTGAATAATATACCACTTGTGGACGTCTCCTTTTCATTAAAAATAGCTTTTACTGATGTTCATGCAAAAAGAAAAACAACGGTTTACAGTCCGAGAGTGCCGGCAGAAGTGAAAACTTGCCCCCTCCATCTTACCAATATTCGATCAGGTCACGTGTCCTTGACGCGTGTTTAACATTTGTTACCCATCCCAAAAAGAGCACAACGCCGTTTAAGAAGTTTTCATTTCATAAATAAAAGCTGTACAAACTTTCAGTAGGTAAACGTTCGGCGTTGCTACGGAAAAACGTACATACATACTCCCGATAAATTCTCCCACCAAAAACAATTCAGTGCCGCCGTTTTCAATAATTTCAATAACACGGTTGACAACGCCGGGCTTACTCTTGAATCCGATTAACGGCCGCCGAGCTCAAATTGAGGTCGTGCTATAAAGCCACCTCAATTACCGGGAACAAAGACTGCGGCGGGGGCTGTCATTCCCGCGCTTGATTGGGACACGAGAGGACTTCGTTGGTTTTCAAATGTAGGGCGTGAGAGTCTTGAGTTAGGTGGAAATCAACGCCTGCATAGATACTGTTTGAGAAACTTACTATTGATAGAGACTGAGAGAATAGGAACAGAGACGCAAGGGCTTATTTACTTATGTTGCCGCAGTGACTCAAAATGTCTTGCCCTCCGATACTAATCCTCGCAACTCTTGTCTGTCTTGGGCAGTTTCCTGCCAGGCATCAATATCGAGCTCGCGAAGATCTTTTCCTACTTCGTCTTTCTTTCTATCTGTACTTGGGATGGCACCGGGCCTTGAACCCTCCTGAAAGACGCATGGTATGAAATATTCTGTTTCTTCTGTTATATAGGATGTTTAAGTTCTGAAAATTCTAGAAGAGTAGAGGTCCTAAAACCCTCAAAATTTTTAGGAACAAAGATTGGTGGGAGCTCTCACTATCTAGCTTGATAGGAAGACTCAAGAGTCTCGTTGGTTTTGAAATATGGTGCATGAGAGTCTGTGTAAAAGTTTGAGTTTAAAGTACGGAGCAAATGCATTGCTTACATAGATATTGATCTCTTAAGATACTTGTTGTCGATAGCGACACAAATATTCTCGACGGACTTCTCATTGGTTCAGTTAGTTAGTTAGTTCTAATCCTTAAAAATCTAGTGGAGTAGTGCTCTACTTCTATTACTGAAAATAAGAACTCCTAATCAGAATTTGAATTGAGCTGTGGTGGCCTAGAGGTAGTGACACCCGCCTTACAATCGTGAGGTCGTGGATTCAAATCCCGGTCCCGTACCAATGAGTTCTTTGGAATTTATGTACGGAATTTAACACCACTGGCTTTTCGGTGAAGGAAAACATCGTGAGGCAACCTGCATGCGTCCGTAGAAGAAATTCGATGGCGTATGTAAATCCACCAACCCGCACCTGGGCCAGCGTGGTGGATATGGCCCAATCACCCTTCGTGGGTAGGCCTACGTCCTGCAGTGGACTATTAAAAAGGCTGGTACAGTACTACAGTACAGTACAGTAATCAGAATGCTTATTCCCGAGATTGATTGAGACACTCTAGAAAACTTGTTGGTTGTGAAATGAGCAACAATTTGTAATTGTGTCATTGTTCGTCTGGCAATGCTACAATTTTGTCCAATCAACAAGAAATTCAACACTAGCGTCGTAAGCAAATAGTACACCTGCCTATACGTGGGAATAAAGAGCAAACGGGTGCGCAGCCCCACGCTTGATTAGACAACCGACGGGGGTCATGTCAGACTTGTTATCTTTGGCGATTGATGTGTATGTATCAGTATGCTGAGTGTGAGTTTTGTCGTAAACATGACGCGCTCACCGCGAGCGCGTAAGCATGTAATTGGTATGAAGAAATGTACAGCGCCACTAGCGGCGCGTTTTTGAAACACTTTGTGCGAGAACAAGTTCATACAAATTACATGCTTACGCGCTCGTTATGTTTACTACAAAATTCACACTCAGCATACTGGTTTTAGCAGTACTGTAGTACACATTTGTACGTATTTAATAAATTAGTTTTTGTTTGACATGTAACTTATAGTTATGAATAAATGAATATGAATGTATGAATATGTATTATGAATGTAGGTATAATTAGGAAGAATTAAAGTTTTAGATTTTCTTCAAATTAATACGTTCTATCTAAGTATTATATCTGTAATATTCTATGATTTTGCAGCGGCAGAGTTAACTTTGTGTTGGTGTCTATGTAGTAACAATACCCTTCCATGGCAGTTGAGTAAAAATAATAGCTAAGTAGGTTTGCGTTTGATCCTACTTGATCTTAGGCAGACAGAGATGAGGTATAAGATGAATCACGCTTACCTAGAAGGTACATGTTTACTCTCGATTTGAAGAAATTGTACTTCGACACAAAGTCAGGTTCAGACAAATAGTTCCAGCTATTCGTACTAGAAATGTGGAGTCAACGCTTTTTTCGCACGAATCGCACGTAAGCTTATACGTGGCATACATTCAACATTTGTGGTTTTTGATGCGCGGCATAGAGATTTAAGCAAGTTACGTATACATATGTACAAGGCTAGTCTAGACTGTAAGAGTTTGAAGATCTAATAGGTTAGCAATCGATACTCGTACACATAAAAGTAGGTATATCATCTACCAATATCAAAACTTTTCATCGCTTTTGCAATTTAGTTACAAATATTCATTTATTACTGCCGTTTTATTCGGGAGA
This sequence comes from Hypomecis punctinalis, assembly GCA_949316475.1. Lineage (NCBI taxonomy): Eukaryota > Metazoa > Arthropoda > Insecta > Lepidoptera > Geometridae > Hypomecis > Hypomecis punctinalis. The sequence continues at coordinate 23,285,246 of OX438799.1, read as the reverse complement.
TGAACTCGATATCCCAGCTGAAATATCGAGTGTCGGATGTCGTAGACGCCTACGATCGTTTCTCGATATTTTACTTGTAGCTTTCGATCTCTCGGATTTCAATTTACGGCCTGAAAATCCCTGGAGGGATAATGTGATCTGTGGAGAATGTTTTTTTAAATCTTTTCCTCTGATTTAAGTACTTGGGAGATTAAGGGGGACAATGAAATGTTTGATTTTCGTCTTCCTCGCGTTGTTTAAAAGCTCTTAATTGTTTGTGCTTCGTTTTGTTTTAGAAATAGAGATTTTTGTATTCACATGTATTTTAGTCTCGTCTCGTAATTTAAGAACTTATTTTAAACTATTAGTCTTGTCGAAGATCAGTGACTCTATAATAGAATCATTGGAACGGCTGAACGTGTGCGTAAATGGTCACTAAACCGAGTAAGAGAGGGAGCGAGTATTGAAAATCTATGCTTGCGCGAACAGGAAAGCATAGCATGCGATACTTTGCGACTTAGACATTATTCTTTTCGAAAACTGGGTTCCATGAGGCTATAAAACTGGCAGTCTATACAATCTTACTTCTTATTTTCAGTAAGATTGCTCATGTGATAGAGCCAATTTATTTACGGTACATTTGTATTGTTTCCAGAGGAAGAATGCTACCATTGCATGGCGAGCCTGGTAGCATCCAAAGACAAGATGTTCATCACACAAACGAAGCTGCTCAACGAGGTCACTTGGAAGACGGTCATGCAGATCGCTAAGAAACATGCCGTAAGTATTCTTCTGTCGTAACTTCCACATCCTACTTTATTTATAAGCCATCGTTACGCTTGATCATCAACTCATCTGAGGGTATGCAACATTGTAGTCGAAGATGAAGCACGCAGACTCAAAAGGTTCACTCTGATTTTGTAAAGCTTTAGATTATAATTATCTCTCAGGATACAGAAAAGTCGGTTCAAGACCATTCCATTCCCTGACTAGGAATTAGAAATCTTGAGTCAAACTGAAACGAAGGAAAATCAAAATCCAGTTTTTAGTTTCAAAGGTGGTTGGAAGGGTATTTCAGTCCACATACTGCCCCCACCCTCGGCTATGCCGGTGTGTAGTATCTAGTATCTACCAGATATTACAACGCTCATCGTCTTTTGTAGGCCTTCAGGATATCGGATAATATATTTATGCATAAAGTTAAAAAAAACAGTTTGATAATTCCACAACAATCCGATAGATAAAAACATTCAAATAACGACTTGTTTTGTTTCTTTTGTTTTTTACGTTAGTTAGGTGTATTGATTGAAAACAATAAGTAATTAAATAGCGTCAATTAACAAAGCAGACGCTGAAAATACATCATCATAGATAATATTCTCACGTAATTGTGTCGTAAGGATGTAACATCAGAAACAGAACCTTTGTGAAACTATTCTAAGATTATGCGCAGTTTTTTCTAATCTAAAGTAAGTGACTAAACCGGCTACTTTCAGTGTTGCCAATTGGCTTGATTCAATTGACCCTTAGTCTTAGACCATCACTGGGTTCCTGGAACAAAATCATGAATCATTTCAGACAACTCTTTTTTTGTTGAGGTATTCCTCCCAATCAAAAATCGCCTACGATAAAGTTCATAGATATTCGTTGAAAAATGCGACATGTAGACAAAATTCAACATCCGGACAGACGAAAGCAAAATCGTCGTGTTGCTTCGATCAGTAAAAACAGTGCTTGGCGTCAGTTGTCACTTAGTTGCGAAGTTTTCCCACTCACGTTTTCGTTCACCGGGAGTTCCTTAAGTGTCCTGTTTCAGACACTTATCATTGGTGACGTTACTTATACCATTACTCGTATAATGAGCACAACTAGTGTTTCCTTATAAAGTTTAATAAAGATTCGTTCACCAGCTTAATGGAGAACAGGGGCTCTATTTTTTAACTTCGAACGCCTCGGACGTGTACCTATCGTTACGGAAGACTTTTTTCCCGAAATTTATTTAAAATTATCCATTTCACGCAAAACTTTAGTACTAGACATGGCAATTTTAAAAGAAACCATAGACAGCAACGGGGAAAATCGTGAAATTTAGCGTTAGTTAAAAAGAAGACTTGTATACGGAACGGAACGTATACGGAACTTTGACAAATTGTATGAAAACACTCACAGAGATACCAGAGGGATAACGTGGTCGATCGAGAAAAGAAAGAGATGCAATCATATGGCATAATGGCATGAGTTAGAAAGAGACATAATAAGTATCTCGATTTAGTGGATAGTTGCCGTGTTTTTCTCTCAGTAATGTCAAATACCAATACATATTTGACAGTTTTGACAGCGCCAGATTTTCCATATATACATGTTTGTGATTGAGAATTGCCTCAAGCGACAATAGCGCTACCTCTCTAGTTGTAATAGCTCTGTGAAAACACTCAATATTGTCTATGGAAGTTGCGAATGCTCCATGCAAGTTCCGTATACGACCAAGCCGTGCGAAATTGGAAACTTGATGCCCCTGGAGTAGTATTTTTGAAATGTTAGTTTAGACTTATAATAGCATGCTATTAATGCTTTTTCGTGCTCTTACTAGGTTTCGTAACCATTTATGCTTAGAGTATAAATAACTAAAGTTTACTATACTCTAAGCATTTATGCATACGGACGTATGCAGAATTTAGAGGGCAATTGGTTCAAAAATAGAGCTCCAGGAACATTTGCAAATATACAAAAGAGCTTTTGCAGTTATTTAGTTCAGAATAGGCTTTGAGCAGCCCAAACACTTGAGAATTATAATAACTACTCCCTCGGCAATCAAACTACTAAAGTGTTACATAAACAAACTAGGTACATAACATTTTATGGAAATTGCAAAATAGAAACAGCGAACAGTGAAAATTCTGTTTTCATTTGCATTCTGTCTAATTTATGAACTTGTGTTTATGTAAATAAGGTTCCTATTGCTCGGGCCCGTAATCACGTATTTAATAAACTCGCAGACGTTGCCAAGTTTGTCGAAAGTTGGAGCAAACACGGCGAATTTGTAGGCCAAATATGTTGACAGGAGTGGATTTGTTCAAAAGTTTCGGAAAGTGGAAAAAATGTCTTTATATACTACTACATAAGGGACATTACTGCAAACAGTCGTGGAAGTAATAAGTAAATTATTAAATAACACGATCTCCCCCTTTTAACCCTCTTTATTTACATTTCAAGATTACAGCTGAGTAAGTGGTTCTCAACTTTCAGTCTTATGTACGTGAGAAATAAATTCTAATTTGAAAGTAATGAACATTTTCGGTTTGCATATATTCATATAATAAATTTAAAAAGGTATATCTAGTCAATACGAAATCCTGAAAAGGAAAATGCAATAACGGAGAAATCGAGTAATCTCAAACATACTCAGCTCTGATTTTCAGATAGGCATGTTTGTTGATCCAACTCCACAAAAAAAAATGGTCGAGGAAAAAGAAATGCCGTCTAAGTGGGTACCCTAAAACGAATCCCTAGATCCCCTAGAGTGAATAAAACACATCCCCAAGTTGATTTACTGCTTAAATAAAACATAGACCCAAAACATTCCGCATGATAACACCCTCATACATAGCATTCGCGTAAATATTCCCTGTTCTACGAAACCTCGAAACATTTACACTAATTTTAATTCCCTGTGAGCTCACACGTCTACATAACAAATGAGCGCATTTTGTCCGCCTCATTTAAACTTTCGCAAAAGCTCCTCGTAAGCTGGAAAGTCACGGTCATTTATTTTATGTTTGCACGGGTGAAGTCAGAACGAGATATAACTTTTATGTCCTTTTAAAACGGTTTGCGGTTCGCTGTTGAAGTTTGGATTGGGAACTCAACCGACTACAGCGTCGTCGGGATTGTCTCATAACAATGCTGTTATCTTTTAGTTTGTGGGGCAGCCTATTAAAAAGGCTTGTATGTTAGTTGTAACTACATTACATGACAACGAAGTAAATCAACATTGTTGAGAGACAATAACCTGCCATATAGTTTTATGAGAGAAGAGCGTCGAGCCAAATTGACATTGTTTTACACTATACAGATATGTATTCGAGCCAAATGCTCAATGTATTTATTACCAAGCACGACATCGCAAAAACCCTGAAAGAAATGTTTTGACTTTGAATTTTATGATAGAATTAATTGGTATGATCATCTAGTTTGTCGGAGGCCTTCAGGTTTAAAAATTCTGACTCTAGGTCTAGCCACCCATCAGCATCTCTGTCAGAATTAGTGGAATCTATACCTTTCAGTCAGAGGTTTCTTATAAAGGTTTCTTGTAAACGTCAGACCGTCCGTAGACCGTTCTAGTATTAACAACAATGTTATTATATACGAAATATATTTTCAATGACAATAATTGGCTGAAGGGTTAGTCCAGGTTTACATGTAAATTGAAACTACAGCTGTTTCCGTCTGGCTCTAGATACATTTTTGTACACCGCCCCTGGCGGAAACGAGAAAGAATTAACCAAAATGTATGGGACCACACGCGAACGCGAAAGTTTAAGTAAAGTACGCAAAACCTGGACTAAGGGCTCTAAAATCGTTAATCATAATCACATCAGGCATTGGATGTCCACTGTGATCCATAGGGAAAGCCCCTATGTATCTAAGCACATTGCAGAAATATTTCAGTAAAATTTCTTCATTCGCTGAACCTTGAGAACCGCAGACTACAACTTTAACATAGAGCGTCGCGTGACTGCTACCTACAGGATTGACATTATCGGCCCTTTTTATGGCACCAGAAGTATGCGACACGCGAGCAAAGCCGGGGGCTTATATAACTTGTTACGGCTTTGTTTTCCATTACAGGAAGTGCTTCAAATATTCAAGTAAAATACGTTTTCTTTCCACTAGGTGTAAAAGTAACTTCGTATTCAGGATTATTGTTATGAAGCGCTCCCGAAGATCTCTGACATGGCTAAATGGTGCAAATTGGTCAATAATTTAACGTGCCTTCCGAGCTACAGTAGCACTGTTGTAAATGCTACTCGTGGTTACCCATCCGAAGACTGACCGCACCGTATGCTTGACTTTGCGATCGTTCTAGAAAAGTCAATCTACGCTATTAGCGCTACAGGAGAGATGCATTTGTAGAAAATTACATACTTAATTGAAAAAAAAAACATGACTGTTAGTGTTAATTTTACATGACTTTGCTTAGCAAATAATATTCATAAATATAAATGAGTATGCGCTAGATTGCCTACAATAATGCTGACAAGTTGCATAACATAAAATATTGCTTTAAAAACGATAACATTGTTGATGCTATTAATTTGTTTATAGCACCGATAAAATGCTTTACGGTCACGTGTCGCGTATTATAATTTTATTTATATTTTATATTCGTATCTTCATTTGCGTTTATTTGAGTAATTTTGCCCTCTGGCACTAATTAGATTCAACAAAGAGAAGTCACAGTTCAGTACTGATACTACCGATACATACTCTACAAAAGCTTTGTTGTTTTATTTAAGTGATGTGTGTGGTTGAAACAATTTTCTTTCTAAACTTGAAACTTCAGAACTATACACGAGACTGAACCTAAAGTAATTTTACAAGATTATTTTTTACAAAAATTAGCATGACCGACTTCACCCGTGTACAGAATTCGCGAATATTTCGTATGGATCGATGTAGCATTTTTCACATCATTGTTGATTTATCAAAAATGGCTCAGCCGATTTCGATAAAATTTAAATGGGACCAAATTCGAAGTATACTCTTTCCAATAAAAAAAGTATTATTGAAATCGGACTGCTACAAAAAAAGTAATGCGTTGTTATACATAAAAAAAAAATACGCGTCGAATTGTATACCTCTCTTGTTCCGCGCTCTCGCTTGCACGCTCGGCTCAAGCGGAACGTAACCCTTTTTTCTCGTGCGTGCAGCCGGCGTTCATCGATTTATAAGACGTTATCACGTCAAAAAGAAATAAAATAAAAAACCATTTATTGCACGGGCAGTGACCACAAGAGTTACAAAAGTATTAAATTCTAAAACACGAGTAAAGCCAATTGCTCATTACATATCAGTCGTTTTATTCAACCGGTGTTGTATTGACAAAGGTAATAGTTGCCGGATCGATAACGGAGGTGAACGACTGCCCTTAGGTCCTTGAAAGTCACGGTGGAAATTCCTTCAAGACCTTGCAACTTTATGAATGGCAGTCGGTGGTATGATGATCTCGTGTTCGAATCGATGTCCAGTTGTTATTTTATGTTAACCACGCCCAATGGAAGTCTTATTCATTACTTTATGATGTCGGATCTGAGCAGTATGTGGTTATGTCAATTAAAAAACTCCTTTCATACGAACATATTTTTCTGTCATGAGTGCTTTCGTCCGTCTGTTTGGTCAGCATTTGACCATCAGAGCCTTCAGTACAGGTTTTGCATAGTTTACTTAAACTTGCGCGTTTGCGTGTGGCTACAAAAATGTATGGAAGTTTATGATAGTTCTTCCTCGTTTCCGTCAGGGGCGCTGTAAAAAATGTATATAGCTGTCGCAGGCAATTTGTAAGATTCCGCCGTTTACATACGGCGTCGTCAGTTTAAAAACGCTCGCAGTTATGTATAATGCCGAAGGCAAAATGTATATTGCCTTAGCATTTTATATTATGCCGAAACATTTTATTGACAATTAAAACGCCGTATACATAATGCCGAGGCAAATTGAAGTATTTAGTTCTGTTTCTTACCACGCGCGTCGCTGTTGATCAAAACAAACAAAATGGCGTCAAGTAGTGGTTTTATGACCCAAGAAAATATTGAAAATACTACGTGTACAAAAGGCTTTTCGCAAAATACTTGTGATTTTAAAAACATTTATTATAGTGAATTAATAAAAAGTTACGATTCTTAAACGAAAGCAATAAACACGCCGTGGACAACTTTCAAGGTTTTTCGGTACCTAAAAAATGCTAAGGTGTCCATAGAATCTGGTGTTCCGGGACTCCTGAAATAAGCAGGAGTCTTCCAATTGTTGCATATCGACCATAGTTAAAAAATAGTCAGAGGATATCAAAAGAGGCTAACCTGACCAATTGAAGTCGAAATACCTTAGATAAGTGCTTATGTTGGTTAGTTAATGTTAGAGTATACATATTTAACGAAAGGTCCTGAACTCGTAATAAGGACATATTGTTTCTGGCGCTTCGCCGGCCGCTACCGCGGCACGCTCGCTTCGCTCGCTCGGCTCGCGCGTTGTTGTCACTGTTCAAACCTAACCTAACCTACAAACTTTATATAAGTTTGACCTAAGGTCACTAAGTTTGGTTCACTTATCCTGGCGTAAAAGTCAATGTCAGTATTTCCCCACCCATATACTCCCATATCCCATCGCATTCCGAAGATCACGGTTTAGGCTCAGTGCCCCACACACGTTTTCGTTTCGTACACTCCAACCGTTAAACGAACTATACTTATCTCGAGATTATAATCGATCTGATTGATTTGAATAGTCCAAAATTTTTATCTGTCAATCTAATTTTTCTGAAATGTGTTTTGTCATGGTCACCCTAAAACTACAACCGACGTTGAAATTATTACAATTGAATGAGTTGTCATTTTGCCTTCGGCATTTTACATAACGGCGAGCGTTTTTAAACTGACGACGCCGTATGTAAACGGCGGAATCATACAAATTGCCTGCGACATAGCTATACGGAAACTACTGTAGTTTCAATTTACGTTTAAACCTGTACTAACCCCTCAGCATGACATCGTTTCATACGTGTTTTTCTTATCACGCGGGTCGTGCCCACACATTCAAGGGCGAGCAACATCATGTGCTCGCTGATCAGCCTCCTTATGGCTTTCACTTTCTACCCCACTTGCTTCTATGGCGTGAGCAGGATAAAACGTAAAATACAATTTATCCACTAAAAAGACAGAAACTTACATGACAGAAAAAGTCTGCCTGTTTCTAAGTGGCACACGTGGAAGACACGCGTCTCCCCAGCAGCCCCAAATGCCGCCACCAACGATTTTCTTAAATTTTTTGAATGCACCGCATAGTAGTCCCCTGTGGCTGCTTCTTTTTTAACCGACTTCCAAAAAGGGGGAGGTTCTATATTCGTCTGTATTTTTTTTTTTGTGTATATTTATTGATAATTTTGCCAATTGTGAACCGAATCCAAAAAAAATATTTTTAACTCGATAGGGTATACTCTCGAGGTGGTCCTATTAAAATTGTGTAGAAATCGGCTACGCCGTTTTTGAAAAATCAACAGTTATATAAACGATTCGAGCGATGAAAGGCGGTTTTAACGTTTGCGAAAAATAAAATAATTATCTATGTTAAGTGATAACACATTAATTAGTGAACAGCCTAAATGTCCAGAGTACGTAGAGTGTGTGGTTGCGTGCAGAAGTCGGCGGCGCAGCACCTGTCGCGGCTGTCCGGCGCCATCGGGCCGGAGCGGATCTACACGGACTGGCAGTGGTGGATCCTGGCCGCGCTGCCCTTCCCGCACCTGGTGCGCGTGCTCGACTGCTTCTTCCACGAGGGGATCAAGGTAAACAACCAAACAAGGTAGCTTACTACATTACTTCAGGGTGGTATGTATCCATATTCACATCCCTTGCACAATCAGCCTGCCCTGAAGAGCTTGTGTAGGTACTGGTAACGCTTTTGGTGTCGCAGTGATATATCTATGTGGAGTCAGAGTAGGTATGTACCCTGAAGTAGTGCAGTAAGAAGCTTTTTGTGCGCCCGGTGCAACCTTTCTATAACTGCGTCATGTTCTAGGTACCTACTAAGTTTCATTCAGTACTTGGCCCCGGTAATTTTTTCGCCCCTACAAGAATTGAAAGGCCATTTTGAATAGACCACCGCTGGCACTTCATGCCCTGAAAAGGTTTTGGTATTGCAGTTGTCCATAGGTGGGAGTTATATCTTACCATCAAAAGGTCCGACATCTTTATTGCCGTTTTACTCACTTTTGTTTTACCCGTACTGATTTACACTTGCCTCTAAAATAGGTAACAATATTCATGTTTTGAACTCGAACCCAATATTCCAACTATTGTTCTGTTCGATTTGCAGGTGTTCTACAGGGTAGCACTGGCGATCCTCATCCTTTTCCACAAACACGCCTCCAACACGAACTCCGAGTGGTACGCCGAAGCCACCAAGAACGGCGTTGACCACGCGATTGACAAGTTCTGTCGCAACATGCCCGCATCTCCTACGAAGCTGCTACGGACCGCCTTCAGCATACGGGCATTAAGGTACTGGAAACTACGCTTTATTGTTATGGTGATAGTGTTGAAGTTGCTAACAACAGGGTCTACCATGTGACAAGTTCTGTCGCAACATGCCCGCATCGCCTACGAAGCTGCTACGAACCGCCTTCAGCATACGGGCATTAAGATACTGGAAACTACGCTTTATTGTTATGGTGATAGTGTTGAAGTTGCTAACAAACGGGTCTACCATGTGACAAGTTCTGTCGCAACATGCCCGCATCGCCTACGAAGCTGCTACGGACCGCTTTCAGCATACGGGCATTGAGGTACTGAAAACTACGCTTTATTGTTATGGTGATAGTGTTGAAGTTGCTAACAACAGGGTCTACCATGTGACAAGTTCTGTCGCAACATGCCCGCATCTCCTACGAAGCTTCTACGGACCGCCTTCAGCATACGGGCATTAAGGAACTATGCTCTATTGTCAGTGTTCTAGAGTCGAAGTTACCGAAAACGTGGTGTACTATGTGACAAGTTTTTAGAATTATTTAGTTTCAAAGATTGGTTAGCCAAAGCCGACAAGATTTGACTGCACAGATTCTGACGCATTGTGTACTCGCACATGGCTTATCAGTTTTATTGACAAGAAATTATCTGTTTGGATTCAAGTTTATTTATTGTACAGATTAATATGCATGTTCAGTTATCGCCCCTATTAAGTAAATGTATCTATCGAGTGCTGCCACAAGCTAGATTAATCTAGTCGTGCTTCACCTCATACCACAATTACAGTCGACACTATCGAGACAATTTTATATATATGTTTGTTGTTAGAGTTTTAAGCCGTCTGAAGGCCTCAGATATTCTTAGCAGATAGCTTAGCTTAGTTATTCTTGCACCAAATTACTAAACTTAAACGATAAATGGGGTTTGGTTATCGTTTTAAAGTAATTTGGTGCAACCACCCTTAAACGGTTAAAACAACCGGGACCTACAATTTAACGTGTCATCCGAGCCACGGTAGCGCCCAGTTTGTAAATCCCTGCCACGCGCGGTCACCCATCCAACAACTGACTGTGGCGAACGTTGCTTAACATCGGTGATCGCTGACAAACACCTAGTCAGACCACGCTAAGAGCGCTACTAATTATAGACTTGGAGGAGGATGTCTTTTGTGAATGTTCTTAGATATTTTCGCCAATTGGGAACCGATTTAAAAAGAAACTTATTTAGTTCGAAAGGGTATACTCGATGTGATCCCATTAAAATGTTATCTAAAACAGCTCAGACGTGTTTGATAAATCAACAATAATGTATATGGATGGCACATTGATTCGAGCGAATTTTGTGCGCGATTGAAGTCGGTTGTGCCGTTTTTTGCAAAAAAATAATGATAATAAAAATGTCATTAACCTGTTCACAGCTCACAATACATATCCAGAGTGTTCATAAAGACAGAGATGACACTGAAATCGAAGCAAGTGATCACGGGCTCGCGGCTTGTCCGGTCGCGCTCCTCCGACAACCTGCCCACCAGCCAGTCGCAGGTCAACATACAGATGATGTCACACACGCTCACCATACGCGAGGTAAGAATGACGCATCTCCCGCTAAATAATCAATGGCAGATTTGCCATAGGTATTCACTCTTGTGTGCTCTTTGAAATCTTTGAAAACTTGTCCTATGATATTTATATTTATACTAAGTATGTATTTGTGAAGATATTTTTAATTGTAATGTGTTTAAAGCCAAAAGCCAGAAATTGAGATTTTGAGATATAATATGTGTTAACAATTTATTTATGTACGAGCTTACAGGAAGCTTCTACCTAACCGCCACGACGATTTTACTCTATAATTTTAACTCCACGTGCACGAACACAGTCCAATATTGTCTTATAATTCGGATTTTTAAGGCTGGATTTTAGCTGTGTAATTATTTTCTGTATAGATTTCGCCGCCCGATAAACAATATCCAACCTTGGGTATATCTATACAGAGTCTAATTATAGTTAAATTCAGTGTCCGTTCCGAATTATAACATTTATGTACATCGGATCATTTTACTTGGTTTGCAGAGAATGTCTGAGGAGACGTGCAAACAGATGGTATCGTACCCGACTGTAGGCGTGGCTTTGGCTTCTATTTCTCATTCGTTCATTCGATTGCGATCCTAACACGACTAACTCCACATATCGATTCTATACGATTCGATAAGAGTGTCCCACTTTGTTTTGTTGTAAGATACATGTTTCTTTTTCTCCTCGTTTCGTTTCCCGTCGAGCCCACGAGTTATGTTATGTTTCGTCCGTGTAGCGACAGATCTGTGAATGGTTACCATGTTGTCTCGATGTGATCATCCCTACTACGAGTTTTCACGTTAAAAACGGACCAAAGTTCATCTCATTAGCTTTGAATGTTTCCAAAATCATGTTTATTTTTTTATTTGATGTTTTCAATGTGTTCTATCTCTATGTAAGATACGTTTCAAAAGATCTACCGATTGCGAGGCATGCGTGTGATTTATATATATACTATCGAGAAATGATACAAATTGTAAAGTTGCAATCGTAAGATGAACATAGCTTGAGAATTAACATTTGTGGATTCGATACTGGATAGTGATGAGGCATGTATATCGATTGTTTTGTGTGAGTGCTAACCGTGTGTCGATTTTCCCGATTAGGGTTCGCATTCGCCGGGCCCGCGCGCCCTATCGATGGGCGTATACCCCATCCAATCTCTCAAGTCGCAGATACTAGACCAGAGCGAAGTAAGCCCTTCAACGATCGCCGAGCGCTTGCGCCCATTTTATATCGATGTTTAGACGCACCGCTTGTCACTTAGGTGTTTACTTTTACTACCTTTTTTTGACTCGATTATTTAGCTTTGAAGTTTTATTTGCGATTGGTAAGTACAGTGTAAGCTAGAGTGCATGGCGGCTGTTATGACTGTTAAATGTTCGATGTTGCCAACTTTTTTCTTGTATGTGTAATGCGTTAAGCTAGAGTGCAGTATCCAGAAAAATGCGGCGTACGCGCAATGAGGTGTAAAAACAGACTGCGTTTTTAAAACTATTTTAAAGATTTAAAGTATGCGGAGCATTATATCCTAAGTATAGGATGTTGTGAAAAATATTTGTTAGAAATCTTCAATGATATTAAACCTCATCGTGTCCTGTTTTACTGGGTACTTTTTTTTGTAAACAATTCACATGTTTTAGGCTTGTCCAAAATACTAGATTGCTGTAGTAACCAAATCGTTAAGTATAGATAAAATAGAGTGACAAGACCTGAAATTTATGGACCGCGAACTAACCAGAGAATAAGAATATTACTTTTATTCTCTTGTGAGTTGAGTTGTATAGAATCAAAGCCGGCAATCTTCAATTTTTTTTTTGTAAAAAAGATTATTATACAGTTTTGTAGGGAATTGACATCTCAATGACACTGTATTATATTACAAACATTTTAGAGATTTGCCGCCTTTGATTCTATACGACCCAGTTAGACTTACTCCACTTGGACTTTGATTCTGTTAGGGATTTAAGAATGTTCATATAGGCCGGGTGGCTAGCCTTGGTGTCACAGTTTTTAAGCCGCCTAAGGGCCCCTGACATGGCTAAACGGTTCATGGCTATTTCTACTTTATACTAGGAGAACGCAGCGGCCGAAACGGTACGAAGTATATGCGATGGGCAGAGTTTGACCTCTGCTATCTTGGAACAGTGGTTGCTAGTCGCTAACGCAATATTCTGTGACCTGGATTGCGACCCCAGGGAGAAGGTTTGACCTGGACTGTGTACATGTAGCATTCAACTGTGTAATGTGGGGGTAGTATAGATATTTGGTTATACAGATTGCTATACGTCACGTCACGTAAAAAGAACGCTGGAGTGCCGAGTTGCGCATAAGGAAGTTTAACTTCTGTTGCACATGTCATAGGAGCTAAATCTCCTTGCTGCATTTAAAGCTGCGTATACTGAGCGCCACACAAATTGAAAGATGGGAAGTTAGCCGCAGAGAGCTGCGCAAACGCCAAAATATAGACGCTAGCGGGTGCCAGAGAGACGAGACGCCGGCGCACATCCGCCCGCCAACCTCGTGCCTCCCGCGCGCTCCCTACGCCCGAGCTCACTACTTCGCCATGTATAGGCATTGTGCACACATGCGCGATAATTAGCGAAGCACAGCGAAGTGTCATCTGCGGCTAACTTCCCATCTTTCAATTTGTGTGGCGCTCAGTATACTAGGAGATTTAACTTATATTATAACCATGAAATAGGAGTTAAATTTTCTTGTGCGCAGCTTCAAGCTGGAGCGCCTGCGTTCTTTGTACATGACGCGACGAGTAGTCGCTAACGCAATATTCAGAGGGAGAAGGTTTTGACCTGGACTGTGTACATGTCGCATTGAACTGTGTTCTGTGGGGGTAGTAGGTATAGATATTTGGTTGTAGTGGTGCAATATTCAGTGACATGCAACGCGACCCCGGGGAGAAAGATTGACCGCTGGATTGGACTGTGTACATGTTGCATTCAACTGTGTACGTTAGGTGTAGTATAGATATTTGATCGTACTGGTGAAATGTTCGTATACATTTAGGTTTACTAACGTGTTCTAGGTGACTACAGTAATCGAAATACTGTGTACTTGTTACACTAAACTGTGTACGCATAGGATAGTGTGGTGGTTTGGTTTATTTAAGTAATATTATTACAAATTGCATGAAAGTTTGTTAAATCAGTGAAATTTTACTTAACATACTGCTGTATTACACTATATTATTATGCTAGGTGAATACTGAGGCCTTAGTATGAGTTTGCATAGTAAACAAAAACTATTATTGTTTACATGTGGTCCACCATGTCCACATGTGGTACATGTGGTTTACATGTGTATGGAACCACACGGAAACAACTGCAGTTTCTGTTTACGTGTAATCATATACTAACCCCTCAGTATGTCGAATGTAACTTCCAGGCGGTTGTGAAGTTAGCTATAATCTGCGGAGAACCCAATCCTTGCGCCGCTGTTAAGTGAGCTTTAGTCGAGATTGGGTTATCTGCAGCTTGTACCTAACATCGCAGCCTGTTCACAGTTATTTTACCTCTGACATTTGTCGCTGTGCCTGTGTCTAACCTGTGATGTTGTGTAATGACTATACTCTATAAAATTTAACTTGATCTCTGCGACAGCTGTCAGAAAAATCACGCCTATGAAGTCCTAATTGTAATATCCTGTCTTAATAGTACAGACAGTACCTGTCAATGTCATACTTTATGGGCATGCCAATTAGTGATGGGCGACGAATGATCGTGAGCACAGAGTTTTATTTAAAATATCGATAGTTTATACTAACGATATTTTAAATAAATTTATTTTTTTTTAAATTTATCATTAATTTTATTGTATATTTTAATATCATAACATTTTTTACATGTGTAATTAAATTAAACTTAATTATATGTTACAATAGCATCAATAATAGTGAAAAACGTCGATAAATACTATCGTTACATTATTATGAGTATTTAATGAATATCATAACATTATTTACATGTGAAAATACTTGATCTTAAATAATAGTAAGTAAATAAAATCCAATGTCTCACTCATTCGATTTCATTACAACATTGTATGAAAATCGATTTTTTCCACCACTATCTCAACTCTAAAAATGTCAATCTTCTATGTCAATGTCACTGTCGCAGAGATCAAGTTAAATTTTATAGAGTATAGACAAGCACAACGACATAATGTCAGAGGTAAAATAACTGTGAACAGATTGTAAACCAAAATGCGTTGAAGTGTAAAAGATGAGTGCGTTCCTCAGAGCCCGCGCTCCGCACACTTGGCTCTGTGGTTCCCATTCCCTAACGCGGTGTTCAGTGAGCTGCAGCATTCCTGCGACCTCAGGAAGAAGGTTTGACCGGACTGGGCTGGACTGTGTACTAGTCGCACTAAACTGTATACCAGTTGCACTAAACTGTATACCAGTTGCACTAAACTGTGTACTTGTTGCACTAAACTGTGTACATGGGGGCAAGTGTAGAGATTTGGTTTGACTGGTGAATTATTACCTTATATTTAGTATACTAACTTAAATTCATCTATCTAGGCGACTACTGTAGAGACTAAAATACTGTGTACTTGTTATATTTTACAGGGCAGTATGGAGATTTGATTCGACAAAAGTAGTACACAGTAGCGGAGTCGGCTATCTTTCTTGTACATAAAATGTAAGAAAAAGAGGAAAAATTAAGACAAGTTATAACTTTAACATTAATGTGAAAATTATACTACAAGTCTGCAAAGTAGAAAAAAAAATCCTTAAGTAATTATTTGTTCCTATTGTAGCCCAGCGGCCCTGACAGTCACTTCCGTTTTTTTACAGTCACTAGATTTTTGTCAGTCCTTAATACGTATTATTTACCTTATTATTTTATTAAATCGGGCATCTGTGTAATCACAAAACTTAGTTAAAAGTTTTATTTACCTACTTTAAATAACATGATACCATTTGAAAGTAGTTGGAAAATAAATAATGAAAGAAAATTGAGTCATAGTCATAATAGTACTTCCAAACGTGTTCATTTCACCTCTCAAATCTTATCTCCATACTGTTTAATGACACTCCCGTCCCGAGCAAATATACCGTATCTAACTTAGACACGATGTTTCTGCAAAGGACGGTAGCTTGGTATATTATGTTGAATCGTACAACTTGGCATCTGTGATGGTAGCTACCAGCTGCGGACAGCCCAATCCTATCTGAAGCTCGCTTAAGACGAGGCATCGGGCCGAGAGACACGAAAACGAGTACTTTGAATGCGCAATGTGAGAGGACGAATGATATTGATTCTAATTTAAAAAATACCATAGTTAAGGGAAAATCTTTGAAAATTTAATGAACCGGAAAAAATTTTGAAAAGTAACCGACTTTATTAAAAAAAATTAAATTATAAATTTCTCACCAAAAAAAAGTTTAATAATTCGAATGCTCAGAATTATCAGCGACAACACCCCATTATTTTTTACGAATAAAATAGCCAATATTACATTAAATAGACCGAGATGTTATTTTTTTTAATGTGTCTATTATGAGTAAATAATTAAAAACTCACTGCCGCCCGCCGCTCTGGCGCGATCCCGTCGAGCGCGACCGCGTAAAATTTGTCCGAGTGAAGGGAGAATTTTCGAAACAATAGTTTATCAATGCGTCACCTTAACGGGACTGCGCCAGGATTGGTTTATCCGCAGCTTGTAGCTAATATGACAGCTGCCAAGTTGTTTGATTCGGATTATACGAGGTAGTTGTGGTAGCACTATATTTAACGGTTCGGTGGTTTAGGTACTGCATGTTCTATTATTTATCATCAGGTAAAATAAAAAAAAAACGTGGGACACAACTCTAGATATTTTACGTACAGTAATTGCGAAAAGAGAATAAACACCGGCCGTTGGAAAGCGATAATTGCCTGGCTTTGTAGAGAGTTATCTCTGTCTTACGAATCACCATTGGACAAACAAAGTGACAAACGTCCCGTGTGGCGCGAAGTCTCTACGAAAGGACATAAGCCAATTATTATCTCTCTCCAAATGTCGATGTTCATTTTAAATTTGCGCGTACTGTATGTATTTAGGAATAGGGTCACGATTATAAAATTGTACATGTCATGCACAGTCTAATTTTTTCGTCAAAATGACTAGTCCGATCATGAAATGGCATATTTTATAATTGTTCCCCAGATGTATTCGACAAAACTGTAATGCCAACCTGAAATCTTTTTACTTTTCGTTTTGAAACTTATACTTTAAGATTAATATTGATATCGCAAAAAAACATCTGTAAATTTAAAAACATGCAACAGTTGTTCTACAAAAATACTCAAATGAGCAGCTGGTTTGATTTCAGGGTTGATGCCATGTAAAAGTTGTTTTCCAATTATAAGTGTGATAACCTCTTTGTTTTAGTCGAGCGGTTTTGTATGATCTTTTAAGTATGTAGGTAATTGGCCTAATAAGTAGTTTCTATAAATTAGTCGTTAAATTCTGATTCGTCGTCGTCGTTTCAGCCTTAGGACGTCCCATGCTGGACATAGGCTTCCCCCACAGATCTCTAATAAGACCGATTTGTAGCGGTTTACATCCAGCGAAATCCTGAGGTCATCCGTCCACCTCGTGGACCTGCCGGTGTGTAGTCTCCACTCGAGAACCATTAGACTCCATCGGTCATCTTTCCTCCGTGCTATGTGCCCTGCCCACTGACATATCAACTTGCCAATCCGCCGGGCTATTCTGATTGAGTATTTGAAATATGACAGAAGCAGCCCCATCTGCCTCGGTTGATCGTTGTACAAGAATCTACAGCGCTGGCATACCACGTATGATTTAAACTTTGTTGTAGATACTGAAGCGATATTTTAATAAAAGTAATGTCATTAAATAAAGTTCCAATTCAGTATTAATTATATTACATTAGAAATAAAAATATTTACATTAGAAGTAGTAAATAGAAACCAAAAATAGGTAGTATAATACTCACATTCGCATTCATTTCTGATGTAGGTATAAAGACTTAAAGTAGAGAAACACAGATGACTGTGTAGTAATTTCTACGCTTTGCGGTCTTAAGCTGGTCTTTTCACCCTGTAGGTACGATATGTCATATAAATAAAGCTATCGAGTATAATGTATAAAAATGTGGAATTGGCTCGAGCCAAAAGACATCGTAAAAGTAGATTGTTTTAGATGTACTAAAAAAAAGTGCAATTTGAAAGATTCAGCCAAAGCGTAACGCCGTCCATTCCTCTCGTGTTATGTAAATGTCTGTAATCACCTCCTTTATTACTCAATCGACCTCAAACAAGTCCGCTAGTCGTGATAGTCACAGCGAAAATGCGGTAGGAAATGTTGAAACTAAATATATGGTCGCGGGCGTTATTTATCTACCGCCGGTAATTAAAATTGCAGAAGATTTTTGATTCGCTGAAATTGAGAACTAAACTGTCGTTTGCAAGCAAGATTTGCAATGTCGATATTATAAATCATACCCATCTCGCATCTGGATTATTGCGCGAGATTCCGTTCTGTTCTTTTCCTGTTTTACGCGTTCTACAGACTTATGTTGCTTGCTGCTGCGGCCTAGTCATTAACCAATCACAGATGATACTTAATTTAACCACTGTGATTGGTCCAAATCTGTAGCAGTCGGTCGCGGCTGCCTGCGTAACGCTTAAGTTTTATGGTAATTCCCTTACCTGTAGGTTAGTTTTTAGTATATTAAATTGACGAATATATAAATTTGCATTATTTTTTTCTCAAAATAGTGACGACTTAGCTTTGTGCGAATTACGTTTGCCATAAAGATCGAACTGCAATGTTAGCTATGATGATGATCTGCGATTGCCCAATCACCGTTCTCGATTTAAATTTCGGCCACGGCGATTGGCCCATCACCGATCGGAACCTTCTATACTTTCGTACCTCTTTAGGGCTTTATATTTATAGGCTGTGTGAGTCGAATCCTCAATCAGTCCTACTCGATACCGCTGAGCTTCGCGACTCGTTCTGAATTTGGCTCCCACTCAAGTATTGCTAGAACTAATTGTGTTGTTTGTTTAGAAACAGCCGTTTAATGTTGCATGCGATGTATACGTCGTATTATTAGATGTAGAAATGGGGGAACACTGCGTTGCGAGGCGATGCGAGGCGAACAATACCCAATTTACGTGCCTAGGATATTGGTTTCGTCAGTATTAAACGTTTAAGCTTTGTGATTTAATTTCCTTTGACCGTCACCACTCAACCTCTCGTCTTAAAGTCCTTCGAAACTACACTCTTTCTAATATAGATCCAAAATTCCTAGATCGTGTATACAGGGTTATCCAGAACTGATGAACTAAGCTGAAAGGAAGTGATTCAGACCGTCATTATGAACAACTATGGGGCCAACCCGGAATTCGAGAAACAAAAATCAGCTGTTTCATGCATCTTATCAATTCAGAGTTGCAGTTTTGTATGGAACAGTTGATTTTTTTTTCCTCGAATTTTGGATCGTCCCCATAGTAAAAGTAGTTCATAATGATAATTTTGATCACCCCCTTTTGGCGTAGTATAAGGCAAGCAGATAACCCTGTATTATATTTATACCGAAGCCAAGAGTTTAAACAAAATACTTCGACGACCTTTTTATTATTTTAGGAACATTTATTGTCTTGAATATTGTAAAAATGCTTTTGTTCGCTTAGCATCTCTTCGCAGCCAGTAGAGTTCCGACCTAATTAAACATGTGTATATATTTATGTGTATAGGTGTGCACAAATATACGCACTCGTCACCTGTAGATGTCTACTAATGTACACCACTAATATGTGTCGTATTGTCGTTGTTATAAGTGTTATTGTTGCAAGGCAGACTGTTCTTTTCTATTTTTGATTTTGTAACTTTTTTTCTTTTGAGTACATGTTTCTTTCATAATTTTACTTTTACTACAATTTTAATAGTCTTAAAAATGTTCATTAGCGTTAGTGGAAGTTCTAGTTTTGAATCTAATTTATTAATGTTTTTTTATTCTAATAGATACATTAATATTGATCAAACAATAGTAACATATTTACCACGAAAGAATCTCAATTGCATAGAGTCTTAGTTTATTAGTCTATTAAATTTATTGGAGTTTATTGGTTTTTATTAGTTTCAGTAAAAAAAACAGTCTTTATATTTGATATTAGCTATTTAGTTTAGTTTCTTTCGTGGTAAATGGCTGAGATCACTCTATACTAAAACAGAATCGAGTTTAAAGAAGTCATTTTAAAGTGAGTGTTCCATTAAGTGTGGTCTCAGAATCTAACTCCATCTCATTAGATCATTTCATACTTTATACTCTGACTGGGAATAAAATAGCCTTTTCTATCATAGTAAATTTAAATAAATAAATAATAATTAGGGACGTATGCTAGATTTTATTGACATGCTAATAACTTTGCCAAGCTATCAAACTATCTGTTAGTAGATACGCTATAAAATATGAAATACCTAGTTTGTTTTAGAAAATTGCCATAGTCCGCTCTAGAAAAGTTTTAGCTCGTTCTGGAAAATAACTATAAAACTCTCTAAAAATTGTCTCCAGTAGTTACTGTCTGCGAAATGGGTACAGAACACTCTAGAAATTGGCTATAATACTAGAAATTGTTTAAAGTACTGTATAGACAATGGCTATAGTACACTTGAGATTCTAGTTTATGTCTATATACAGTCTCGAAAATGGATACATTCTAGAAAATATCAGTTGATTGCTTGCTCTAGAAAATGTCTATTGCACGCTGTAGAAAAAGGCCATCATAATCCCAGTCGGAGCGCTCTAAACTCAATTTCCCTCGTAAATCATTTGCTTGGATGATTGCAGCTGTTCACGCTGTGGTCGTGGCTGCCGGTGCGCATCACCATGTACCAGCCAGTGTTGCTCTACACCACGGAGGAGCACGGGTGCTCGCTCACCACGTTCTACGTGCGCGTCGAGCATCACGAGCCCACGCTGCTCATGATCAAGACTTGTAATAACGAGGTTGGTGCCCTGTAACTCTATTTATACGTGTGTGAAAGTGGGGGGGATGAAGATAGATGTCAGCCAGTGTTGCTATATCCCACGGAGGGGCACGGATGTTCGCTCACCACGTTCTACGAGCGCGTCGAACATCACGAACCCACGCTGCTCATTTGCTCTTGCATTTTTTTTTATTTATGTATTAGGATGTAGGTACTAAACTACTAGGTATTCGAATTTTAGCTCGTTATGTAAGTATTTATTATTTGTAATAGTAATTTATTTGTCTACTCTATTTTGCTACTCACTCCGTATTTTCTATTTTTTATTAATTCCTCTCCAGAAGAAAGAGTCGCCTGGTAGAGATTGCTATAAGCAATAAGGCCGCCCTTTGTTGCACTAGTTAACTATGTCGCTTGTTTTTTTCCTTTCTGTGTATTTTTTCTCAAAGTCTAAAGTATTTATTTGCATGATAGTGGGTATACAAAAGATCTTAAGATTATACAAATATATATCCATCCACTAACAACCATAAAAAGTGTGCAAAATTTAATAATTGGAAATTAAAATACATTTCAAATTGTCACTGTGAAATGTTCTATTAAAAAAAATATTATTTTTATAATCTATAAATTAATGTTTACAGCCTCTATTATATGTATGGAAGTTCTGTATTGTATTTTAGTGTTACTAATAAAGTGTTCATTCATTCATGATCAAGACTTGTAATGACGAGGTTAGTATAGGTCGAATCAAACAATGTTGTCTGTGGAGTTAGCTACAACTTGCTCAGATCCTCGCTCGATCGCTCGTGTGCGAGCATAGTGGCGTGCGAGAACTAAGTGACAGGAGTAAAGAAAGAGAGAGAAAGAGGGCTAGATAAAGAGAGATGTTAACTCAAGTGCCACCTTCCTTGCGTATGCACGACGAAACGACGATGCATGTTCTATGTGCGCATAAATACACTCTTATACTTTCCATAATTATGAAGAGGGCCTTGTTCTGGTATATCTGTATACCCCAATTGACAAATGAGAAATAATCCAGGATTTATCGCCGAATGTCACATATTAGATGTCATTTTGGAACATTGAGCTAGTTGAGAGGCCATTTTTGAACAGCTTATGGTTGTGTTGCAGGTATTCGGCGCGTACTGCTCGACGCGGTGGTTCGAGCGCAACCAGAAGGACGAGCGCGGCAACCGGCAGGCCTACTTCGGCACCGGAGAGACATTCCTCTTTAGGTAAATAGTAATACAAACGATTCAAACATTCATCGAACCCCTTACAACCAAAGGCCTTTTAACTTTGTAGAGATTGTGAAAAAAGGAAGCGTCGTAGGTGAGGTCGCCCGTGTGTCGTTTTACTAATTTTGTTACGTTGGCAACACTGCTCTGTCATTGCTAGTACAACTAAAAGTGTTTGATACTTATACTGTACTGTACTGTACCAGCCTTTTTAATAGTCCTCTGCAGGACGTAGGCCTACCTACGAAGGGTGATTGGGCCATATCCACCACGCTGGCCCAGTGCGGGTTGATGGATTCACATACGCCATCGAATTTCTTCTACGGACATATGCAGGTTGCCTCACGATGTTTTCCTTCATCGAAACGTCAGTAGTGTGAATTTCCGTACATAAATTCCGGAGAACTCATTGGTACGGGACCGGGGATTTGAACCCACAACCTCACGATTGTAAGGCCAGTGTCATTACCACTAGACCATCCATCATCCATCCATCAGCCAAAAGACGTCCACTGCAGGACATAGGCCTCCCCTATGGATCTCCAATAAGACCGGTTGATAGCGGCTTGCATCCAGCGCGATCCTGCGGCCTTAATAAGGTCACCTGTCCACCTTCTGGGTGGACGTCCTACGCTGCGCTTGCCGGTACGTGGTCTCCACTCGAGAACTTTTCGACTCCATCGGTCATCAGTCCTCCGCGCTATGTGCCCTGCCCATTGCCATTTCATCTTGCTAATCCGTTGGGCTATATCGGTAACTTTGGTTCTTCTACGGATCTCCTCATTTCTGATTCGATCACGCAGAGAGACTCCGAGCATAGCCCTCTCCATAGCTCGTTGGGCTACTTGGAGCTTACTAATAAGGCCCATAGTAAGAGACCACGTTTCTGTGCCATAAGTCATCACTGGCAACACACACTGGTCGAAAACTTTCGACTTGAGGCACTGAGGTATGTCGGACGAGAAGACACTACGCAATTACTACCACTAGACCACCACAGCTTATTTTTTGACCACGGTTTGATACTTGGTAGACACCAATTCGGTTTCATTAGTACTCGCGTCTACCAAGTAGTCGGTACCTTGGCTGTTGATTATTTTATTGAGTTCACCGTAACACCACGACGGTTCTCTTTTTGCATAAACTCTATAATAAATAAAAACTGTCGTTTTCGCGTTAATTTTAGTCACAGTCCTTTGTCGTTTCCACTATGAGCGCTGTACTAAACTGTATGACTATACGGGGTGACCACTGTGTAGAGTACTAATGAAAACCGAATTGGTGTCTACCAAGTATCAAACCGTGGTCAAAAAATAAGCCGTGGTGGTCTAGTGGTAATGACACTAGAATTACAATCGTGAGGTTGTGGGTTCAAATCCTAGTCCCGTACCAATGAGTTCTCCGGAATTTATGTACGGAAATTCACACTACTGGCTTTTCGGTGAAGGAAAACATCGTGAGGCAACCTGCATATGTCCGTAGAAGAAATTCGATGGCGTATGTGAATCCACCAACCCGCACTGGGCCAGCTTGGTGGATATGGCCCAATCACCCTTCGTAGATAGGCCTACGTCCTGCAGTGGACTATTAAAAAGGCTGGTACAGTACAGTACAAGTATCAAACACTTTTAGTTGACCACTGTAGTTTTCCATGACATAATAACTCAAAACTCTCTTTAAAGCGCTAAATTTTGAACTGAACTCAGCGCGTTTCAAAATCCCGCGCTGCGCAATGTTACACTTTAAGATATTAAAATCTTAAATGTGATACCACCGCTTTCAAATTCTTAGGCCCATGCCCAGCAGTGAACGTTTTATGGCTGATGGACAGATAAATGCAATATTGCCTCAAAATACTTTTAAATGTTTCTTGACATGTAGGTATATAAATAGATATTTTTGTGAATATTTGTATATATGTATTATGTTTGTAATGTTTCTTGTGTTTCCTTTCAAAACTGAGTTACCTGATGTGTAAACTGAATTAATGATTTGATCTATTGAATGTGTGTTGTGAAAATTTAATACGTAATATTGTATCATAAATTAACCTCTTTTCACTAAGAACTTCAAATAACTTGTTACGAATTTACAAAATGAATTTAATTCGATTTATTTAACTAATAATAATAAAAAATGGCTCAGTTGATTTCGATAAAATTTAAACTTTACCTTAGAAGTAGGATCTACCAAACAACAAGAATTTTCAAAATCGGACCACTCTGTAAAAAGTTATACATGGTCAAACATTGAAAAAAATGTACGCGTTAACTTGTAGCTCTACTCCGTTACGTGTGTTAAAAAGCAATGTTAATCATCATCATTAACACCATTCCCATCGTAACCCGCATGCAATATCCATTTCCAGCCTTTACCCCGAGCGCGCGAAATACCCGTGGGTCGGGTGCGCGGCCTCCGGCGGGGACAAGGGGGAGGAGCAACGCGTAGCGCACGGGTCCGAACTCTTCATGGCTGCTGACGCCAAAATGATCACCATCGGAGGCGGGTCAGTGGACTTTTAACCTTATACTATTTAAAATAGAGTCTATTTTTCAGTCTCCACCCGCAAAGGGCCAAGTACCCCTGGGTCGGGTGCTTGGAGGATAAGGAGGTGAAGGAAGGGGAAGCGGAAGCGAGGACGCCACATGCGAACTCTTTGTTCATGGCGGCGGATAATACTATGATCACCATTGGTGGAGGGTAATTTTTTGTTTGGGTGTTGTGGTTTTTTGATTGTGTAAGCTTGAAGATGTTTCACTAAACGTTCTACAGATGATATAATATGATGATCATGACGAACTTATCTACTAAGCGCCATACAAATCGGCGGATGGGAAGTTATGCGCAGAACGCTGCGCAAAAGTCGAAATTTAGGTATACGCGGGAGCCAGAGAGACGAGACGCCGGGGCACACCCGCCCGTCATGCCTCCCGCGCGTTCCCTACGCACTACGACACGCGGCGTCGGAATTGTGCACACAAGCGCAATAATTAGCCAATCACGGCGAAGTGTCATCTGCGGCTAACTTCTCATCCGTCAATTTGTGTGGCGCTTAGCGTACCACCAACTACGAGATCGTATCGTAAGCTTGGATTGTATCGAGCCTAGGGCTCGCGCTAAAAGCTTATTGTACGGACTTTGTATTTTAGTCAAAAAAAAATGTTTGGCCATTGACACGAGATGAATGAATGTACTTTAATTTCCCATGAAATAGAGAATCTAACGAAAGATTTTGCTGAAATGTTTATACATACGTGTCTGTTATTCACAATGTTAATGAGATTGTTGGCATATTTTTTTATTTTTCGTTATAACTCTTTCAATACTATATATACGATTGATGTGTCTTTTGTATTACTAATATTTGTGTTATTGAATTATACATAATTACATACCTAATACGAGTAATTTTGGTGTTGTGACAAAACTAAAACAATTTATAAAACGCAAAAGTGACTGCTCTGTATATAATGAAACATGTTCAGTTTCTGCAACATCAATGGCAGGAAATAATGAATTGTACAAAATAGAGGCTATAATACCCAGTAATCAGCGGAAGTTAGCTTACTGTGATGAAATGATAAAAATAACGTTATTCTATATCTTTTTTCTATTGAATTCTAACAGTATATATACAGAAGTGAAAAAAATTAGAGAAGGCTTGCCCAGCAGTGGTATGGTACAGGTTAAATTGTTCAGCACCATGGTAGGCTGAATATCCACTGAACTGTTAAAGTATGTATCACAGATTTATTTACAACTAGCCGCCCGTCCCGAATGAAGTATAACTACAGCCTTGGCCAAAAATATTAGGCACCCTGTATTTTCACTCTATCTTCTAAACGAATTTCAATTCTTTTTGGCATTTTTAACAAAATTAGGTGTCAATTTAATCACATTAACAGAAATGAAAGCTTGTTTACTTGTTAGAGTCCAGAACACAAATGACCATACATTGACTGATAAGACCAAAAGAAAACCGAATCCTTTGTTTTCGGTCACCTGGTGTTTTATGACCTTAAAAAAGAGCCGCTTGATATTCTAAGAAGTTATTTATGACCCCGGTAAGTCATTTTAGATAAGCACTCAGTTAATGGTTAAGTAGTAAACATGCATTTTGATTTTTCTAAGGTGCCTAATACTTTTGGCCAAGGCTGTATAAACCTTTCGGAAAAATATAATAAAGTCAGTGAAAACTGTGTTGCAATATGAAGGATTTAAGCGGATACACTGACAGACATGCAAAAATGGCGATTTTGTTTTATAACCTTTAGTGATATACCGTGACACAACCTTTAATATTTTGTTTGCTGCACGTTCCAGTGAGGGCCAAGCGATATGGATGGACGAGAACATCAGATTCGGCAAGACGGACCGCTGCTCCACCTTCAACAACCCGCCGCTCTGCCCCTCCGGCGACTTCGAGATCCGCGTGCTCGAGGTCTACGGCTTCTCCGGCGCGTAGACTCGCGCGCCCACTCCGCACCGGCAGGCTGGTGCGCGATAACATCGCTCGTCGTGAACCCTTACAAGCTTTGGGCTAGTGGACGATAAGTCTCATCGTTGTGATTTCTTACCCGGCGCGTAAGACTCGTGCGTCGAGATAACATCGCTCGTTGGGAATTCTAGCTTAGCTTTAAAAACCCGCCGCTGTGCCTCGGGGACTTATTTGAGTGCTCGAGGTTTGCGGCTACTCTGGCGCGTAGGCGGCGTTTAGTCTCACGCGGCCAAGCTGGTGCGCGATAACATCGCTCGTTGGGGGTTCTTATAAACTTCGGGCTAGTGGACGATAAGTCTCGCTTACGGGCAAGCTATACAGGGTTATCCAGAACTGGTGTACCAAACTGAAAGGAGGTGATTCAGACCATAATTATGAACAACTTTTACTATGGGACCAATTCGGAATTCGAGAAAAAAAATCGGCGGCTGACATTTCGTCGATTACGAGTTGCTCTTTTGTATGGGACAGCTAATTTTTTTTCTCAAATTTTGGGTTGGTCCCGGAGTAAAAGTTGTTCATAATAATTGTCTTAATCTTAATCACCTTTCGGCTTAGTACAGATAACCCTGTGCATCGCGTGCTAGGGTTCTTATATTATGTTCGTCAGTGTGGTTTCTTATAGTTATGCAGGATGTGATCATGCATGTTGATGCTCGTTGATCATCGGGTTTTAAAGCTTAATGGCTTTAAACATGTGATAACATCGTACGACGGGTTCGAAGCTGTAAATCAATCGCGTAGGTAGATTTCGTACTTGCCGACGTAAGCCGAATTCGGATTGTAGCTGAGGCCGAATTCGTAAAGCTGACGCAGGCCGAATTCGGATTGTAGCTGAAGCCGAATTCGTAAAGCTGACGCAGGCCGAATTCGGATTGTAGCTGAAGCCGAATTCGCAAAGCTGATGCAGACCGAATTCGGATTTAGGAAAGTGTAGGCCGAAATCGGACGTAACCTGACCACCTTGGTCTTAGCATCGGCTTAAAGTAAGCCGAATTCGAACTATGGCCAGTTTGAGAAGACCCCTTAGGTTTAGATTGACGTAGACCGGTTTCGGTCTTAAACTAGAATATAATGAGCCAGTGTCGACTAGATACATCTAGGCTGGTATCGATCATATTCAAACTTACGCCGATAAAAATGGCGCAGGTCAATTTAGGACAAAGTTGATTTAGGCCAGTTTCGGACTTGAAATGGCTGAAGTGCAGGACAGGCCAACTTTGGCCGACTTAAGTCGTTAACTGGCTTTCTTTGGACGTTTGAGCGGAGTGCGGACATCGACGCGACAATGTTAGCTATTGAAGAGGCTTTAAAACTGTAATTTCAAGACTGACATGGAGAATGTTCCTTTAAAACGATCACTGAAACATAAAGCATGGAAAAAGCATAATCATGTCTTGAATTTCAATCTGCATTGTTAGTAAAAATGTTCAAAGATAATTTTGCACATTAATAAAAAAAAAGCATGGATTTATGAAACAGTTAATATTGTCGCACGTGTTTGTCCCGCCGCGTCCCGACGGACATTCGGAGTGAAATCTCGATATCGACGTGTAAATGTGTGCGTGACCGCGTGTGATGTGTTGTATGTGGCTCGTGGACGAACCGAACGAATCCAGGGTTCCAGAATGAATTAGAAGGTTCTAGAATCAACTCGAACGTTCTAGATTGATCTATAACCTTCCAGAATGACCCAGAAACCTATAGATTGACCTAAAACGTTTTGAGATAACCTAGAAAGCTCTAGAATAAACTAGAAGCTTCCCGATTAAACAGAAAGCTTCTAGAATGATCTAGAAAGCTTCTAGAAGGTTCTAGAATAAGACGGTTCTAATCTAGTCTTCTAGGGGTCTGATACGCTAGGTTGTTACAAAAATTATACGCGATCAGATGTTGCCATAAGTTGTTTGTCAAAAGTAACGGAAAGTTTGATATAATGTTGCCAGTAAAATTTAAAAAAATGACGCGTAGCAATGTTAATAAACAAAAACCTATTACTGTTTGTTTATTAGCTTTGTTGTGATCGATCGGTTATGTTTTTGCAACATGCTAGCATACTTTGTTCCTAACCAGAGTAATGTATATCGAATATATACAGCACTCAAGGTTATGATGGAAATATCGGACCCTACATATAGCCACAATACATTCTAGATTTAACAAAAGGTGCGGTTATATGAGTAATTATTTTACGGAAATGTCAAATGTCTGACTGCACAGTTAACCGTTAAAAATCTGTCGATTTTCCTGTATCATTTTATTTAACTTTAATCAGTAATTTCATGTTGGTGCCATCTTTTTATTGAAATAAAGAGCCCTGAGTTGATTAAAAGAAATTACAGATAATGTTCGTAAATTGCATTAATTAATTTTAGTCATGTCTTTGCGAAACGCTATGATGATTGCTTAATTTCCGTAAAATCATTGTTTAAAGTCTAAACTTTTTCTATACATAAATTAAATTGTAGAATATTTATATCCTGATTTATATCTCATTCAGAATATTTGCTCATAATAATAGTGCAAGCAAATAAAATATGTACTCTCGAAGAAAGAAAGAAACAAGAATTCTGAAATCAAACTCAATTTTGGCTGCTCGATTTTCCCTAAAATAAGTTACTATATAATATGATCAGGCAGCTCTGGAACTCAATAATTGTACTATGGAGAAAATATAGTATGGAAATAATCGGATATGGAGAAACAATTATTTCATTTTTGTATAGAAAATGTGAGACCTAAGCGCACCTTAAAATGTGATTTATGCAATATTTTCGATGTACACATGCATGCGTATCGATTGCCCCTTGCCGTTATATCAGACTGTGTAGATGTATTCCCGTTATTTATTATATACGATGATAATCTCTGTGTGTCGCCCGTAGCTATAACGTAACTTTACTGTCCTGTCAAGACAACGAAGGCAAGTAGCTGTTTCGATTTGATACATATTTACTCGTGTTTATTATAGATGTCTGTGTGTAAGTACAAATGCGACGTACCTACTCTCGATAAATACGCTTAGTTGAAGCAATATGCGGGCAGCGGCCGCGAGGTGCGAACGCGGCTATAAAGCCGGTAGCACACCGTCCCGTCTAAACGTACAATTTGTATGTGCTACTAGTTTATAAAGATTCAAATGACGAATGACGCCGCACGGAGCGCTTACGTATAAGTTTATTTTAAATTGTATTGTAATATCGCTGTTAAATTTGCGGCGGAGGTGTGCTACCGCCGTGAACGCCGGTCGACATTCCAGTGAATGACGGGCGGACTTGGAAGTTGGACCCAACACCATCCTCTTTCAATAGGTTCCATAGTAAGCGGGCCGCAGCGCATTGCAAATATCCGCCTACCGTCATTTTATATTCTAATATTCGCGAGCGATCATTTACCCTGAAAGTGTTTGAGCGAGGCTGATAAAAGGCTCAAAAACAGTGAAGTAATCATATTTTCAAACGTGTAGCAAAATACTTTGTGTTTTTAATATCTTGTGTAGTTACTTTGGTAGCTTTTAAGCCCGAGAGCCACGTTAAGTCCCCAGCTCAAAAAGATTCTTATTTTAATTTTTTTTTTATCTGTGAGTTTTCACTACTAAAGAAAGACTAAAATAAAAGGGAAAGTAATATTAGAGTTAGAATATTCACGGCCTCTAAATATAAGTTATAGAAATATTTGCTTTATTGTCCAAGAATCGGGATTTACATGGCTTTCCTTGTAGTTGTACCATTTATTTAGGTATTTCAACATTTTGGGATAATTTATTTTTAGACATTGTTGTTCAACTTTTAATATAAGCCGTAAGCCTCGTTCAAACACTAAATTGATGCACTCAAAAACGCAGTATTTTCAATAAAATGTCGTTTATAAGGTTCAAATTCATAATTCACTATCAGTGAACATTGTTGCTCACAAAAAAACTACCAAAGAATTTAATTGTAAAATCGCTTGTTGCGTATATGCGTTATTCAGTTTTTGCTATGAAACAAAATGAGTTATATTACAATCATGTATTTTTTTACTTTTTCGTAGACGTACGCAAAATGGGGGAGTATGGGCGTAATCCGGCATCCGGCATGCGATTAGGTCATAATTTTATATTTTTTTTTAATCAATGGAATGCGATTTTACAGCTGTTAGCCTTAAGTGTGCCGCAAAAAGCGATCAATGGTCGAACTGATAAAAAAAACATGTAGCATAAAAACTGCAAAATTTATAGTATTATTTACAAAGCGACTTGTGCCAAAATTGGACCATTCGTGAATTCATCATCAGTAGAAGGCTTTCGTCAAATTTATTTCTAGCTAGTATTTTATACGTTGACGAAGCAATAGTGGATTCAGTTAGATCGCTTTTTATTTCATACACAAATATTGTATGTAGTGCAACTGGTGTAGCATCACTCTGATGCTTTGTGAGAGGGTTTTCATAACCAACAAATATAGATATCAGATAGAAATCGCGTATCCAATTGCCACCAAGCATCCTGCTAATAACCCATTTAAACCGTTTTCTATCTTTTTTCTAGTTTTTGTCAGGATCTCTCAAGAGTAGAAGTACTTAGCTCTATGAAAACAGATCGTTACAAAATGCATTAGGTACCGGTTCAGAGTCACAATGTAATATACATATCCCTATTTGGTACAAAGGGGTTTATATACCTGATTATTAGTGCGTTCATATCACCCGCGGCTTTTTCTGCGTACATTATTATTTGTAAATATTTATCTGTAATCTGTATACATTTTGATGTAAAACTTAGTGGAGTATAAACATGGGTCCCGTTCAGTGAAACCACTCAATCGCTAAAATGAAATGTCAATATCGCTACGACTTTTTTTCTCAAAAATGTCGATCGAGACGCTTTTGCCCAACGGGACCCTGCAACTATGGTACTACAATAATGTTCTTCGGAAGCCTAAGAATTTGTTTTGATTCAGATTATTTATGTAATTTATTGAGTAGGTAATGTTTTACGTATGTTAGGCGTGTCTGCGCCGACGACTGTCCGGTCCCATAGTTTGTTGGTGTACAGTAACGTAGTGGCGCGGCGCCCGACGCCCGAGACGAAGGCGGTGTATAATATTTTTGTTTCCCTCGTCGGCGCAGAGACCGCCCGCTGATATGTTGCTGTTAGCTAATTTAATTCGTCGTTGTTCAGTGTAAAGTCTAGTCTTTATCCTGTTTTTATTATCTCTTACGATATGAATATAAACGAATTGATATTTAAAAGTATAATGCGATTTTTGCTCCGCTCTAGGGGCGCGTAGGCTCGTGGTTAGTTAGTTGTAAGTACATTAATGTAAATTAAACAGTTATTAATCTCTAAATATTATCCTTTTCAGTATTGTGAATGTTTTTTTTACGTGAGATGATGTAAAATGATGTGTGATCGCGAGGGCGTGCTCGTTACTGATACATTCGGTTAGTGTTAGGCGCCGCTCGCTTCGGACGGTGTAAAACTCGTTTATCGTAATGTAAATGTTGCTTTACAATGTCTAAAAAATAAAATATATTATCCCATTTATTTATTGTAGTTTCTTTTATACCTGTTTCATGAGCAGACAGGTGACAAACCAATCATTTTCTCCTTCCTACAAAATTAGCAGTGCCCGAAGAGGTCCATCCTTAAGGTTTTACCACCTATTATCACATTGTGAAAGCTAATAAACCTAATATCACATTGTGAAAGCTAATAAACCTAATATCACTTTGTGAAAGCTAATAAAGATGCATTAAGGATGTGAATAACAATAGTTATTGTAATTCATGTGACATTTATACTTATTTAATTACATAAAATACACAATTATTCTTAACCCTTATTCAAACGCGAGCCTATGGAAGGGTAAATGGAAAACTAAGATCGGTTTTAGGGTAAGTTTGGGTCATAGATTTCAAAAATCCATAAAAAAAGGGGGGAAATGGGGGGGAAGTGACTTTGTTTTGGTGGGAAGTAGAGCTCCCGTTGTCTGTTAATGCGCTCACCTAAATTGTGTAAGTGGGAACTATAACTCCCATTGTCTGGTATAGCATGGTGATATATTTTTTACTAGCTAGTTGCCCTGGCTTTACTTCTGATTTAATTTGTACGCAAAATTTAAAGTAAATAAAACAACTTTTCGTGTAACTAGAGTTTTATTTTAAGAAATTATGAAATCTTTTTAATCATACTATACTTATTTATTTCCTATATTATAATGTTTATTCATCACAATTCCAACATAATATTTGGTAACTTATGTAGCTACATAAATTATACTTATTTATTCATCACAATTTTTGGACTCTTTCATATCGCTGAGTGTGATTCTAGTTTGTTTTTGCTTTATGGAAGTTTTTGAAACAGCCCCTAATACACAGGGGTACATTGCAATAGGAGCATTTCATTCTCGTTCTCTTCTCTTCTTTTTTTGTACTGCAGAACCTGCATCTCTTATATGTGCTAGATTCTTCTGGCAGATGTTCACCAACATTTATCAGACGTACCTCGTCTGGTACGCCAAACACTCCACCTTTCTTACTTTTAAAAGGCACATTTATGGGCGCTTTTTTTTCAGAGTAATTGTCAATCAGCGCACGCGCCAGGCGCAACCTAAATTCCCGGTGTGAATGTGGTGTTACAGTATGAGTTTGGTTGTATGTGATGTATGCATTAATTATGGATGCGTCAAACATAAAAAAGAAAAGACGCATCCAAAATTTACGCGATTTTCTGCTGATTGGGTAAGAGGATCTATAGTGGTCAAATAGATCCACGCCACCCATGCTCAGTGTATATGAAGCGATCGCTTTTGGGCACAGAATTTCGGCTCTTGATCCATCACGTTGAGTTCTTTTTACATACATGATGTCAAGTGGTTGATGTGCTGTGGTGAGCAGTGTGACGTCTTTTGTATCAAGCCATTTAATTGCTGTGATTGGTTCGGCTGTCATAGCTGAAAATTCGTGCTTTTGTAGTCTTAAATTTTTGTGTTGCTTTTTCATCATTTCTGGGAGATCTTTTCGGTTTGATCTTACTGTTCCTACGGCATATATTGCTTTATCATATAGATCCTCTAGTAAGTTGCAACTTGTGAAGAAATTGTCGAAGGCAACCAGTGTGTTTATGGGCAGACTATTACAAAGTTTCATTACCACGTTATACCCAAGGCCTTCATTTTCGATACTATCTCCTTTTCCGGTATAGATTTCAAACTGGTATAAGTAGCCAGTCTTGGCGTCACATCTTGCCCATACTTTAAATCCCCTTTTAATAGGCTTTTGTGGCATATACTGCTTAAGAGAGCACCGCCCCTTAAATTTCACCATACATTCATCGATTGACTGTACACTTGAATTGTATACTTCTTCTTGATATACCTCATTCAATGTTGTTATCAAAGGTCTCAATTTGTATAACTTATCGTAATCTGGAGAATCTCTTGATGGTTCCATGGTATTGTCATTGAGGTGGAGATTTTCTGTTATTTTCTTGAATCTCTTTATAGGAAACACTCTGGAAATTTCTGAATTATTGTAGAAAGAATCGCTAGACCAGTAAAGTTCCATATCCGGTAGGGGATTTAATCCCATCATTATCAATATTCCTAAATAAGCTCTGATTCCATCATCAGTGACTGGAACCCAGTCTTTACTGTTTTTGTATATGGCGTATCTATTTGTTTGTGCGACAATCAATTGTACTAAATATTCCGGGAAGAACTTTTCGAAAATAGTTATCGGTTGTGTTTTGTGGTTGTATTCATTTTTAGGTTGTAAGCCTTTGTCGAAACTAGGAATGTCATGAGTCGTTCTCGACATTTTCCATTCCCTTGGTTTGGATCGGTCTCTGTGCATGACTAAATTCTGTGTCGTTTGATAGTCTTCTTCACCAGCAGGATATACTTGTATATTGTCCAATGGTTGCTCATCATGTTCACAAATTATTTCTTGCAGAAGTGGATTATCAGAAGTGGATACATTTAAATCTGCATCTTGCTCAATAAATTCTCGTATATATGGATTATTATCAAAATTGGCATTTTGGTCACCACTCTGCTCATCATAGATATCATCCGTTGCCATTGGTGTACTGCAAGCTGCCTCTTCTGTCGTGATACAATCAGAACCCAAAATATCTTGTACGGACTCTCTCGTTTGTAATGTGATGGTGGCTTCCTGTGCCTCTTCTTCTCTATCATTAATGTTGTCAATGCCAAACATCATTTCAAGTTTCCTTTCGATTCTATCATCTTCATTTTGGTGTAAGTAAGAGCTTGAGGGACTTATTACAGAATCACCATAAAAAAAATCATCTTCCGAATCATTTTCAGACAAATCGTCCAAATTCTCGATAATTTTTTCTAACGCTTTTGTATTTAGCTTCTTAGGTGGCATTTTTTTCTAAAACAACGGAAAAAAATACATAAATAAACGAAAAAATTAAATGTAAACCGATGAGTAAGGTTTCTTTGATCTACAAACACCAAGTAGGTATTAGTATTAGGAAATGCTATACAAAAATTGCTCTGAACACCCCTTAGACAATAGTTTTCTTTCCTTTATGTTCAAAGACAAACACTCATAATTTTATATAGATAAATTCACCCGTAATTTATGTTCCACGGACATTGGGATCATATATTCCCACTTAGAAGACCCAACTTTAGGCAAGACTACCAGGCTACATACCAACGATTCTATGTAAACTTTTAGGTCAAAACAACAGAAATATAGTCTACTTTCCATTTCTGGGACTTGCTTCTACGTACCTGATTTTTTTCGCAGCATAACACAAAAAACAAAACGTAAACACCGGCTTTTGAACAAAAAATCGCTTCATCAACCTTTGACGATGACTTATGATGACAAATGACATTTCATAGAAGAGTGTTGCCATTAGAAATATTGCCTTGTATTTATTGTCTGCGTTCAGAAACAAGTGGATTAATTTGGTGTTACCGTATAAAAATAAATGACGATTTGAGAGGTGGGAAGTCTTCCTCCCAATGCTTTAATAAGGGTTAAATACATTGAATGTTACAGTATTTGAGATCTAGTTGACTTATTGAGTAGAAACCATTGCTGAATTGAAATTGCACTCTGATAAATAACCTTGAGGATATGCATCACCTGTCCAACTGTAGGATACTCTAAAATTACAATAAGGTTGTACAATAACATCTAAAATTATATCTTAAAAAATAGAAACATCTGCATACTGTTTGTGTGGTGTGCAATACTCAGTATTTTATTAATGGTCATATGAGACCATAATTTACTAAGTAGTCAAATTTAGACTTGGCACCTTTTAGAAGGATAAGATAATGTCAATTTCAATGGAAAATATTTTTCTAACGCCTTCATGAGTCAATGTTTTCATCTAATCTGTTTCTGTAATTTAATGCCCTGTTTGCAATTCTCGCTTGTAGTTCTGCATCATTTATTTGGCTAACAATGCATCCATAGTCATCACCAATATTGTCTAAAACTAGCAGCAGATGTCCGTCAGTACATCTGGCCATGTACTTGCACATTATCATGGCAAGCGCATCCTTTATATCATCCATAAACTGAATTCTCTCAGTTTTGCTTTGTGCATCAGGAAAAGCTTTCCACATTCTGTAACTAGGATAAAAATACTTATCAGGCGAGCATGCTTGGCTAGTTTCTAGGTATTGAACAAATACTGTAGCTGCTTCTAAGACATCAATAAAATCTTCATCAATTTTATAGTACTCAGTTATTTTATTTTCGTAGCTGTTCAGTATATCCCTTAGTAAGTTTATAGCATTCATACTGTCTTCTGAATTTGGTTGCTCAACATCAGTCCTATCTAGATGTAACATAATTTGTAATGTGATGAGATGTAGTCTCTCTAACTTTTCTTCTGGACATGCCTGTCCACTGTACTCTCTATGTGCAGTGTACACAGCCATCATGGCATCTTGTGTCTCAAACAACAAAGAAAACTTTTGTGACCCTTCAATTTTGCAGTTTGAGCAAATAGTGTTTAGATTTTCTAATGCAGTCATCAGAAGTTCCTTATTTGACGAGTTACTCAGTATGAAATAGATTACTTGAGGATATTCTACAGTTTCAAACATATCCATCCAAATGCAAATATCACTCTCGTCCGCAACATAGAGACACGAGCTGATTAAACGCAGTAATTGGTTCAATATTTGGCTGTCGTCAGACTTTAGAAATTCCAATAGTAGGAGTAGCAGTTCTTTGTTAGCCATAAGAGAGTTGACAGTTTCTTTTTGGCAGCACATATTTGCGATAATCCCGATAATCACTTCGATAATACGTGAGGATTCTATTACAGGTAACGCAAAATAAATTAAGTTTAGTGTGTTGTGTTTTTGTAAATAGAGAACGACATCTTTTTCGGCGGTCATGTCCCAAAGGGTGCACAGTTCTTCTTCGAACGCTGGCTCTTTTATTTCTTCCCTCAGAATGTCTCGGTTAGCCAATTTCAGCAGGATCTTGAGTACGAAACGCTCGCTGTAAGCTGTGTCCCCTATCACATCTCCTGTGATGGGCGCTGCAATTTCGCCATTAACAACTTCACTTTCAGGCTCAGCTTTCATTTTGTTTTGATTATAATTAGTCACCGGCAAACAGAAATAACTATAATTAAGTATTTTATTGGTATTTTACAAGGGAATCTAAAAATTCGTGGAAAATTCTGTAGCGGCGGGGCGATTCTATAAACACAACACAAACTGACAAAACTAACAATATATCACTGTCAATAGTGCCAATGTGAAGTGAAAATTTTGTTTTTCATAATTCTTGGCTTTGCGTGCCCTATGCATTTGCTTGTCTAGAAGCAAAACAGTGTTATTACCAAATATAATGAGTCTGGGGTTCACGTCTTGCTTTATTATTGTAGTTCCTGCAGTTCGCACATAAAATGGTATTATGATCGACGTGCAAAAAGTCTTCGATCTTAAAACCGCGGGTTTAAAATCGATGGCTTTTTGACGCTTTCCTCTTCGACGTCCATCGCGCTAAAAAACGATCATTATTTGTAGTTTCATCTAGTGGATATCCTTGGCGGGACACATGCCTCCCCAATAAGACCGGTTGCAATCGATTGGATACGGCGCTATTCTGAGGTCTTGATATTGTCTAGGACGTCTTACGTGGTCTCCTATTGAGACATTCTCAAACCCATCGCCATCAGTCCTCCATGGTATGTGCCCTGCCCACTGCTATTGATCGATTTATACAAATTGAAAATCAGGCTGCTCATGAACAGAATTTGATTTAATTTTCAGGAACATTTAGTTATTGGCCGAATCATACAAGACGGCGCATGAATCAGGATTGGAATTGGGTTGGATTGGAGAAGCTCAGATATTGCGCTGTTTATTTATTAAGCTGACTTCACATCTGCAGACTTTAGGATTCGGACTATAGGTACATTTTTTCATTAAAACCATATTATAGATACAGTAACAACAGTTTAATTACAAATACATGTAGTCATGTACTATTTTTTAATCTTACAATAAAATGGGGAAAATAAGAGCTCCTACTAAAAGTAGTTTTAAAAACTTAAATAACTTATCTAACTATCAGCTTTGATTTTACTCGGTGGTCCATCGTCACCGTCTTGCCTCCTCTTCCTATTCTGTTTTCCCTTATAGCCGCCTCTGCCTTTATTTTGCCTGTTGTTGTGCTTTCGTCTGTTTTTCAAATTGGACATTTCTTCTATGGTTTTATTTAAATACGCAGTTTCTTCTTCTCCCTCTAGTAGTTTGAAAACTACGTCTGTTTCGCCGATTTTGACTTTACCGTCCACGATCTTTTCGTTCAGTTCCTTGGCAGCATTTTCTTTGGCGAGGCGGACCCAGCCTTCTGTGTCGCCCACTTTGAAGTCTATGTATGCGATGTCTTCAGCTCCTGTAGAAATGTAAATGGTAATGTGTTATTATACATTTATAATACTGTCGACTTAAAAAAAATGGAATAAAACAAGGGCATCTATAGGCGGAATCACACTTCATGAAGTTAGCTACAACCTGCACAAAATCCTATCTTGAGTGAAGCTCACAAAAACGCTATGTGAGGATTGGGTTTTGCACAGCCTGTAACTAACTTATCAACCGCAAGAAGTTTGATTCTGCCTATACCAAAGCTACAGAGTAAATAGGTATCATCTTCTAAGCATGGCCACACCCTAGACTGCATCTCTACTTAAAATCAGGCTCCTATGTTTTCAAACGCAAACCTAAACGCAATTACGAATACACTTTTCAGGTTTATTCCCAGCCGCTCAATGGAAAATAATTATTATCTGTTTCATATGTTTTGTCGATTCCGAGTTGCGATTTTTTTCTTGAAGTATTTTTAACTAGCAACCCGCACTGGCTTCGCACAGGCGTATTATACATATAAACTTT
The DNA here is from genome assembly GCA_949316475.1 of Hypomecis punctinalis. Lineage (NCBI taxonomy): Eukaryota > Metazoa > Arthropoda > Insecta > Lepidoptera > Geometridae > Hypomecis > Hypomecis punctinalis. Next base: position 23,246,348 of record OX438799.1, on the reverse strand, counting down.
CCTCTTGAATCACTGTAGGTATCTATTAAAAAAAACCGCATCAAAATCCATTGTGTAGTTTTAAAGATATAAGCATACATAGGGACGGACAGCCGGAAGCGCCTATGTTTTATACTGTGTAGTGATAGTGATAAATTTAATTTTGGCTAGCCCATAGTAAAAGTTGTTCATAATGATGGTCTTAATCATACCTTTTTCAACTTTTATAGGGCAAGTAGATAACCTTGTGTAGGGCGTGGTGGTCACACCCGCCTTACAATCGAGAGGTTGTGGGTTCAAATCTCGATCACCAATGAGTTCTTTAGAATTTATGTACAGTATTTCACACCACTGGCAACTTGCGTTAGAAGAAATTCGATGGCATATGTGACTCCACTAATCCGCACCGCACATGGTGGATATATGGCCCCTTCACCCTTTGTGGGTAGGCATATGTCCTGGAGTGTGATTGTTAAAAAGGTTGGTACAGATAAGGTTAACCCCCCCGTTTCCGCGCGCCTCTCAAGGAAAGTAAGGTCGGGTTTTAGGGATCAGCGCCGCTAGAGCCGCGGACAAGTGCGAAAGCGTCCCCGCAGCTCCATCACAAAAGCGTCAGGCAGAAACACCCCAGGGTTTTTAGTGGATCACCGACCAGCGGCGGGACTCCCACATAACCACCTTGCCTCTTCTGGGGCAATGTGATATCCATAGAGGATTTTCCCTGGGATAAAAAGGTACAACACTAGGTTAATACTGTGTAAGAATGACATACCTATAGCAGTGAGCGCTCCTCTGACATCCTCTCTGGTAGTTTTGTCGTTGCATTCGCTGAACTTGAAGCAACACCCAGTTGGCAACTTGAATTCTGGCTTTTCGTTAGTCTTGGTCTGAGGACAGCAGAAGATTGATTTAGATTCTAGTATTTTATAGAAATATCGATATAAGACCTTTTGTTTTGAAATTTAAAAACCAAATGGCTTTCAAATAGATTTTATTTTGGTTGCCTTGTGTGAGAAGCGCCTAGTTGAATTAACAATGTACAGTGTAACAAGTCGTAACGTAACAGACATCCATAGAGTTTTACATTTTTTCAGTGCACATACATTCCTTACGGAAAGTATAATAAACAAACAATTAAACCCCTACATTGGTTTTACTCACTTTAGTACAAAAATATTGAAATAACTTCAAGAGAAAGTATACATATAAACGGAGTAATCAATTTCACCCTACGTCTTAGTACCAACGTGGCCGCGTCGTACCTACGCCCGAGACGTTTTGGTAGGTAGTTATTGTCTGGAGGGTGCATGCAATATAATTTTCTTTGGAATAGTTTGACAAAAAATTGATGAAAAAAAAGTCGATCTTTTTATGAGCAAAATATGTTCTATTATGTACTGATATCTATTGCGCATTGAATAAAAAGTCATGCTGTATAACTGACGACCGGACCGGCCACGGTTTTAGGTCGAGTGTACACTCGATCTAAAAGTACACTCTATCTATACTTAACCATCTCGTTAAGAAGAGCTGTAAGAGACGTATTGTAACGAGAGACGGCTTTCATTTGACATTTCCTGTGAGTTGAAGGCAAAAGCAGTGTGTTCAAAACCAATTTCTGGGGCAAAAGTAATACCTCGTCTTTTTTTTCCTTGCCCTTGTCTTTCTGCTGCTTCTTGTTGGTGTACTCCTCTTGCTTCAGGTTGATGTAGTCTTGTTGCCACATTATCAACAGATCATTCTCGCCATACTTTTTGTCTTTTTGTTCCAAGAATTTTTCGGCCTGAAGGAATAGAAAAAAAATATAATTAGGAATTTTATTAGGATGTTCGGCATCACTTATACATACTTATTTGATCGGACTAGTTTTCTTTTTAACACACTTTTATTAGTTTCACGTGTATGTTTGCCTGCTTGCTTGTAATCAACCCCTTTGAGCTCTATTTCGACCTACTTTGAGCGATCAGATTTTTTTTAAACTTTGCACACCTATGAAAGAACGATGACAATGCATTTATATTAAAAAAAAAATTGATGACTCCTAAGCGTGTTTTTAAGTTTTTTTTTAACTATATTTATATTATTTACAGGGTTATTCAGAACTGGTGTACTAAGGCAAAAGGAGGGGATTCAGATCATTATGAACAACTTTTACTATGAATTCAACCCAGCTCATTCACATCAGCTGTTTCAAACAATTTGTTGAAATAGAGTTGCAATTTAGTATGGAACAGGTGATTTATTTCTCGAATTCTGGGTTGGCCCCATAGTATAAGTTGTTCGTAATGATGGTGTAAATAACTCCCCTTCAGCTTAATAAAGGGTAAGCAGATAACCCTGTATAATTAAACTGCGTCTCGCATGAATTCTCATTTCAACGAAAGTTATGTACGTAAGTTGTTTTACCCTAAAATTTCCTAAATCCGTTCCAATAAAACATAGCCCTAAGCATGTTATGTAATAAATGTTATACTTTCACACTAGCACAGGGCGAAATTCCTCAATGTAGAAACACTGCTAATATCTAAAACATTGCTAAATGAGAACAATGGATCACTATTCTAATAATCTTAATGTTTCCTGGTATGAATTATCAAGCTTCCTTTGCTACATAACACTTATCTTTATTACTTAATTACAATGGGTGCCATTGTGAAATGGCCTTATTAGGCAGACATAACTAATTTTTGACCAACAACCAGAGGAGGTAGGTATACAATTCGATGCATATCGACGCTTGAAAGGCAAAAATTACCAAGCGACAGTTTGGGCGATATTGAGTTATATATATCACTGAAATCAGAAAAAAAAACTGCGTCGATTGGTCTTACTCTCACGGCGCTAGGACGAAGTTTGTTGTCGTTTGGTAACTTAAAAAAAGACACATTTTCACAGTTTTCGGCGTCCAAGCGACTAAAATTTTAATGATTTATGAATATTTTTCACATAGTAAGGATTAGATTTTTATAATTTACACTAAGTAATTTTTGCCTCGACTCGAAATAATGCATCTAAACATAAAGTATTTTCTGCCTTGCGAGTACCCAGGAATTAGCATTACTTAAGAATTTTTACCTGATTGTTGTTTTTCTCTCTCGTAATTTAAGACTTTTTAACACACCTTCAATAGACATTCTTTGTCATTTAGTACTTTTTACCTAAATATAATTTATTCAAAAATGTGAAGTAGTGAATATCTACCTGCCTAAAACAGGATATATTTTGTCGTTAAGTAATTTTCTACCCGCCGATTTTTTTAAAGTATATGTTACTTAGATAACTATTTCTGATATGAGATTTCTCTAAAAGTGACCTTATCCATACAGCACCTTTTTTGTTTTGTCACTTATCCACACTGTAAATCAGATTCTAAGTGGCTGTTGGTAACAAAATAACGATTACGTTTTCACCGAACTGTCGCTTAGACAACACGCATGCGTGCGCGCATGGTGCAAAGTGCTTAATCTCGTAGCTTGTTTGTATACTCGGTAAGTGCATTATTAAGATTTTATGACTTTATATTTATAGATTTTCAGATATGACTTTATATTAGATTATTAAATTTATATTTTACATTGATTTAAATCTATTGTTAAAACTACATAAAAATCGAAAAAAGCGAGTAGATTGAAGCGAGATAGAAGTTTGGTAATTTGGTGTGTTTCAGTGTGTTTAGCATGGACTTTGAGACAGCCATTGATTCGGTCAAGACATAGGCTGTGCTTGAGTCTATCCATCGATGCCGCAAGTAGTCCAGCCTGTCTGGAGACAGGTCAGTTCCTAAATTTACGGAAGACGGATAGGTTAGTCCTTCTGAGGAAAGACGGGCGCCCTGCGAACTCTCCCTCCGCGTACCGCCCTATAGTACAGCTGGATGAGGTGGACAAGCTGTTCGAATGCGTGATAGCTGCTTGCCCCATCCAGTATCTTGATAGGATTGGTCCACACTTGTCCGATGAGCAATTTGGTTTCCGGGCGGGCCGGTCTACAATCGACGCTGTTAAACGTGTCAAAGCCCTCTCGGACGAGGCGGTGGCTCATGGTCAAGTGTTGGTGGCGTGTCTCTAGACATCGCCAACGCATTTAATACACTGCTGTGGGTTTGTGTAGAGAACCTACGAAGAGGCTGCCAGTCTTGCGATGGCAACGGTGCAGGTGGTGGTTGAAGGATAGTGAATCTGGGACTCCAAATAGCGCTGAACAAGTCGGAGGCCCTGGTATTCCATGGCCCTCGACGAGCGCCGGAATCACTAGGGAGAGAATCGATTAAGGTAAAGCCTACGATGAAGTATCTAGGCCTACATTTCGATGAAAAGTGGAACTTTTGGGAGCATTTCGCTAGTTAGTTCGTTAGTTCCTCGAATAATGGGTGCGGCTGGGTCACTTAAACGCCTTCTTCCTAATCTTGGGGAACCAATTGCCGCTAGTCGTTTTTTTATCTTGGAGTGGTGTGGTCGATGGCCTTGTTCGGGGTGCTTATATGGGCGGACGCCCTAAACCGAGAAACGGTCGCTTTAAAAAAAAAAAACAACAAAGAAGAAAGTGACCACAACGCGCAATGGCCATCGGGGTAGTCAGAAGTTATTGCACTATTTCGTGTGACGCGACATGCCTTTTGGCTGGGTCACCTCAATGGGATTTAGAAGTGGAGGTAAATAAATAAATAATTTTATTTTCAGACAACACAGTAAATCGTTAAAATCAGTAAACACAAGGTACATGCGAACATACTCGTGGCGCACGGAGCTCCGCCAACGCGGGCAGAATCCGGCACTTGCATGCATGCTCGAGGAGTGAAAGGAGGAGCTGGCCAAGCATACAGCTGGCAGCTGGACCGTCGAAGCTATAGCTTCGACGATCCAGCTGCCTGCTGGACCATCCAGCCAGTCCAGCCAGTCAACGAGGACGGGCTGTATACAGCCCGTTCGACCCCGTAACAGGTGGCTTGGACAGGGCGCATGGGTCGCTTATCTTCCGGCTCGTGCAACATTCGCAGGTGCTTTCTGGGCATGGATGCTTCGGAAAGTACTTGTGCCGCATAGCCGGAAGAGAACCGACAACAGAGTGCCACCACTGCGGCTGCGACGAGGATTTGGCGCAAAACACTTTGGAGGAGTGTTCAGCATAGGCAAATGAACGCCGAAGCCTCGTCGCAAGTGTAGGAACTGATCTCTCGCTTCCAGCATTGATTCAGTCAATGCTTGGTTGGGAGAGATCGTGGGAGACGGCCGTTTCCTTTTGCGAACAAGTTATGTTGCGTTTGTGTCGAAAGGAAACGGTGGAGCGCGAAAGGGAGAATTTCTCGGAACTCCCGATGCGTTGCCAAAGAACTGGGCGTCGGAGAAGGATTTTCCACGCTCTCCTTCGACCCCGTAACAGGTGGCTTGGGCAACGAATTCGAGGGAGCCCGTTGCCTGAAAAGCGTAGCCCGAGGGCTACGCTAGGAAGAGCGTGGAGTATTTCCCCGCGCCACTTAAGGAAAGAAGGGTGAAAATCCACCCTTAAATAGGGCAAGGTCCTAGGGGGTACTTCAAGAAGGAGGTCAATCGCTGAATCCAACTCGACTAGGCAGCGTTCGGAAAACCACATGACGTCTTTTCATCCGATAAACCTCAGTGCTTCAAGACGAGAGTTGCAACAGTTGTGTGTTCCCGAAACGTGACCGTTTACTGTGGGCCTAATCGCAGCGTAGTCTTGATAAGATTATGGGTCCACCTCCGAGATGAACGGAAGATCTCATCAAAACCGCAGCATCGTGCTGGATGCAAGACGTTTCCAGCCGGTCTTATTGGAAATCTATAGGGGAGGCCTTAGTCCAGCTGTGCAATGTCTGCAAAGACAACGACGACGACAAATTAATAGAAACAATAATCAACAATAAAATAGGTAATGATTTGACATGGTTGATTTTTATAATAAATATTTAGATAGGTTTTCCAGAAACCGATGTCAACTTTGTAGTTTTAATTTTAAGTAGTTTTTATTGTGATAATATTTTTGATAGCATTTTTTTCATTCATCATCAGATGAGGTTCATACTCAATAGAGAGTGATTGTAGATGACTACAAGGGCTGTTTAAGAATTGGTGATGACGATATCCGTTGAAAACTTTTGCAAAAGTTGCTAATGTAGTGTACAAACCTGAATTTTTGTTAGGTTGTTCCTTTTTGGAAGGTAAGTGTAGGACTTTTTGTCCTACACTTACCTTATTTAAATAGGACTATGGTTGAAATTGCATGGCAGTAAAGTGGTTTATCTTTTTATTTCGATCATTTTACCTATGTGTTAAACATCTGTTTATTCTGGATGCATCATTTTGCTTCAAACATAATCATAAAATATTGGAGCTTAGTTAATTTTACATGTTTTATGATAAAATTTTGTTTTTGGTTAGTAATTTTTACCTGTTTGTGATTTTGATCAAAATTTTACTAACCGACACTATCTCTTAAATTATTGAGAAAAATCATATTTTTTAAATGACAGTTCATAAAGCTTTTAAATTTCATTTATAATCTATTAGAACCGAGTAGAAATAAGTAATAGAAAATTTTATACAATTTTTTTTCCCAAAAATAAAACTTTAAAATGCTCTGGTGTAAAGTTGCCAATATGTCGCTTGGTAATTATTGCCTTTCAACCGTCGATATATTTTTTGTTATATACTGAATAACTTATTTCATATAGTACTTGTAGCCTGTAAGAGCTAATCAAATATTACCTGTTCCTTAGTCTTGAACATAGCAAACACTGATCCTTTGAACATCTTCTTCTTGGTCTGTCGGTCCTGGTAGCGTCTCATGATGACATTCTCCACCTCCTCAAACTCCCGGAAGAATTTCAGCAGGTCATCAAGTGCAGCATCCTTTGGGAAACCTTTGGCATAGATGGTACGGCCAGCAAGCTCCTTACGCCGTTCTTCGTTCATCTCGGGAATGGGCAGCTCTGGATTCCTTCTCACTTTCTTGTTGTCATCTGATACCTGAAATTCATGGCATGAAAAAATATTCCACCAATGTTAAGGTTTGATTTTATTTTAGAGAAGTGGGTGGAATCAAGTTCATACTCCCAAACTCTAATCTTATGATATGGCAGAAGTATAGAGGTATATCTGTTTTATAATATCAAAATACGTTGCCTAAGAAAAAAATTACTTCTAACATTTTTGTTCAAAATTGATTAAAACACATATTCTGATTCATAAAACAAAATATACAGTTTATTTAATAAGGTTAAATATTGAGAAAAACCAAAAGTGCGAGTCAGGCTCGCATACTGAGGGTTCCATACAAATCCAGAAAATTGGATTTTGAACCCATAATTTGTGAATTTTAAGGTCCTATTTTTTTGTGATTTAAATAAAAATGTACAGTTTTCAGATTTATTCTCTGTGCTTCTCGCCAAATTTCATAGTTCTAACGGGAAGTACCTGTAGGTTTTATTTTTGTGAGTGTCGAAATATGAGGTTTTTAACGACATAAACGGCTCTAACTTTTAAAAGGTAGATGTAACTTTTTTCTTAACACTGCAGAATAGGTGTCAATATTTACCTCTAACAAACCAGACGTAGACTTGAGAAGCGCCTGAGCTATGAACTCTGTGTCCGTAGACAGCTTAGAGAGGCGGTTGAACTTCAACAAGACATCAAACGGCACCCAGCCCTCATCCAGCTGCGTCTGCTCACGCAGGAACTTGTCACGTGGGATGTTGATATCACCTGAGGAATAGAAGGTTCTCTTATTAATGGACGAATTGTAGGATATTGATGTATAAATCATTGGCTTTTTTAAGCATATCTTATTTTGAGGGAAAACTACCTTATAGCCTTCTCTATCCCACTGCTGAGTATAGCTCTCTATTATGGTGCCATTTGTCTCAGTCCTGTGCTAATCATGTCCAGATTCGACTTCAGATTTTCACAATATCTTACCTTTATTTACCTACATTACCTCCATTAACTACAAGAAAATATTATGGCGGCTGACTTATCTATAGAAGTTATAGTAAAATCTGGAAGCAGAATATCGGCATCTAATGTGTAGCTCAAGAAGGTATCTACATCTGACTTGGTAAATGATAAAACATTGTTATTTTGTGATAATACCAACTCAAATTAAAATTCGCCACTGGCAGAGGGCAAATAGAGGGACACAACAGCAATAAACGAGCCAAGTCATAAACTATGTTAGTGCAAGGTGTTTGTTTATCTTTACTGAATGACACATCTAGTCTCAACGTACCGAAATAATACTCCACTTGTCGAATAATATTGCTTTCCAATTCTGTTTTATCTTCAGGATTATTCTCTTCCTTAGTCTCCTGACCGTTGGTATCTTGAGCCTCTTTTTCCTCAGTCATCTTATCGCTGTAAAAATAAAATCAATGGCTAAGTAACGCGTGCTTGTACAGATATTATTTTAGCACATCTAACGAATATTTGCAAAATTACTTACTGGATAGTATGGGCAGGAGATGGAAAACGGTCTGTCTTAAGTTTACAGCAGATAAAAAGCTAATTTGAGCTTGAAATTCACAATTTAGCGTTAAAAAACACGTGTTTCTACCTAATATCCCACACGCGGCCGGCAAAGAGAATGTAGTAGTATTGTCGGCCGACAGTGTTGCAAAAGTGAACTTTTAAAAATCGGGCAATTTTCCAGGTAAAAATCGGGAGAAATCGGGAGATTTACTTGTCAAATAAAACAACAGTGTTTTATGACATTATATTAGTTAAATTCTTATGTTTTCCCTTTAAGACTGTTTATTTAACCAATTCGAGCATTCAGATCGTGCTTCCCATTCCTCTTTATAATTATTTTAGGTATTAGGATAATCGGAGTTGCACATCTTAGCTAACAACAATTTACGCAAAGAAAACTTTGAATCGAAAATTGAAGTTCCTTTGTCTCAAAAACATTGCGGACGAACGATTACTCTCTACACTAGTCACTAAATAATAAACTAAACATCTCAGCAGATTCACCAAACAACACGAACTAATTCCCCACCAGACAATAATAAACTCTACTCTATTGTAAAGGATTTCTGTGTATTACGTTTTGTGTGTATTGAAATTGAGACAAGACGGCCTCTGGTAAGAATTTTAAGGGAATCTCTGTGGCAATGAGCATTGAATTTATACCCACCCGTGCATTGGCTTAGTGTTACCAAGTCGCCTTCAGTATTATCATCTTTGTGGTGCTAATTATAATACTATGTTTTAAGTGTACAATGTAAAAATCGGGAGATAAGGTCCCCAAATCGGGATATCGGGAGAGAAGAGCTAAAATCAGTAGATCTCCCGATTAATCGGGAACTTTTGCATCACTGGCGGCCGATCACAAAAGTGTTGCTAGTTCTATTTTTTTAAAACGCCTGTGTAAACAGGGCCGCCAGGTTCAAAAAATGATTGATCGTACACTGACGGCAAAAAAGCGCATTCCAGGGAAATATATTGATATGAAAAAACGTGGAGGGAGGATGGCTGCAGAAGTTACTATACCTTGTAAAATAGGTTTGTTCCCAGTGTATAGCTTGATACGCGAGACATTGACATACGCGTAAGAACTCACGTACATCAAGTACTTACCATAATTTTTATAGTCAAAATGTTCGGTACACAATGTTGTATTTCATGCTCGTAGTCAAAATGTTCGGTATACAATGTTGTATTTCATGGCGGAGATTCACGAGCATGAAATACAACATTGTGTACCGAACATTTTGACTATAAAAATTATGGTACTTGATGTGCGTGAATCATTACACACTTGGGCATTAGGCACAGTTGGCATTGATGAAGATTCTTATTTAGTGGTTTGGCTAGGCCCCATTTGCACATGTATCTACAGCGGCGCACTTGTGTTCGAAGTCTGTTAATGGTCTTCCAGATGAGCCATTGCAGCCCCCCTACCGCCTAAGCAATAGCAATCGTAATAGCAATCGTTTATGACTTCATTTTAGTCATTTGGCACCGCCTATGTGACGTTAGCCATCAATTGCTTTGCGCGGATTGCGAAAGCAATCGTTGAATGAACAACTTTGATGGCTAACGTCACATAGGCGGTGCCAAATGACTAAAATGAAGTCATAAACAATTGCTATTACGATTGCTATTGCTTTAGGCGGTAGGGGGGCAGGTCGTGCCCCGGGGGGAGTTTTTCCGAGGTAATAAAGCTGGGGTCGGAAAGTTTTTCTATCCATAGCTTCAGCTGGATCAAGTGCCGGATTAAGCCAGCGCGGGGCCTGTAGCAAATTCTGTCATTGGCCCCCCCTGGGTTACTTTAGATTCTTAAATGTAAAGTTAAATTTAAGGCAACTGTTACAAATCTGGCGGCACGATAGTGTCGCCAACAGGGTCAAACCGTGAGTGTAAAAAAGCGCGACCAGAGCGAGCGCGAAAACTTGTTAGTTTTTCAAAAATTTCAAAAGAAGCACGAGTAAACAAAACGAGTGTTTTAATATGTAAAATAGAGATGATAAGAGCAGACCAACCTATTACCTTGTGCGAGCGAAGCGAGCACGAAAAATGATCGCCTTTTTTCAGTAATTTTAAATCAGATATGCGCAACAAAGCACTGTTCTGCAAATATGCGCGACCGCACTGATCTTGACAATTTGTCACTCTTTCAGTGATTTCAAAACATGTATGAGAATAGCAGCCATATTTTAGTTGATTTTTTCAGTAACTTCAAAACTGAAAATAGAGCAAAGAAGACTACTCTACTGCTATAAATGCGTGATACAATACTCGCATTACAGCAGTAGAGTGCTCTCCTTTGCTCTTTCTCCATTTTGAAGTTGCTGGAAAAACAAGCCAAATATTGTTCTTACTCCATGCACCACAGAACAGCAGATCCTTCTCTTTTCTGTGCATTGCACTTGCGCTTTATAACACTACAGTGAACAGTAATTTCATACTTCTTTGAAATTATTGTTAAAACTGTCAATTTTTTTGCGCTCTGTATACACCATGTATACACACGCTGTATAAAAACTGTCAAGTTTTTCGTTTGTCAGTTTTTACAATAATTTCAAATGGTATGATCAAAGCAGCAAATATTTTACAGTATTTTCAGTAACTTCAAAACAGAGAGAACAGAGTCTAAATTATTATCGATTTTATTTTAGATTTAGAAGTTAGATGGAATACAGAAAGAAAAGAATATGAAGAATCAGTAATACGACATAGGTCATTCGTAATGGTGTCTGTGAAGTTAGCTATAATATTAAGCTGCACGCATCCCCGCTTTTCATGTAACGAATGTGCTATTGCGAAATGACTCGCCTCGTCCAAAAATTAGGGATTAAATAGATCAGGTACGAAATTAATAATATTACGAGTAAGCGAGACCACAGCATACAAAAGTTGCTAGGAATGAGGGAGAAAAAAAATGTTTTTTTGTCTTTTGTCATAGTTTCTGTTGGTCACGTTTATATGTGACAAGAACGCGAGTCACAGTTGATGACACTTAAAATTAATTTTATTGAATAGTGCACGTCCAACAGTGATTTCAGCGGTGAAATTAATTTTTGGACTCGTCTCCATAGACTAGACGCCATAAAATGTGGTTTATTACTAGTGTGTGCCGTTCCGAATGTACGAACGGATTATATACGTAGTTTTTGTATGAAAAAACAAACTGTACCACCTTAGCGCGTGGCAAGTGGTAACACTAAATTAACAAAAATCCAGTGCATAAGGTGCGTTCGGTTTGGGCTCGGTGGCGTTTTTGGCGTTTGCAAAATTAGCGTTGATGTATAGCGTTCGGTTTGGGATTTTTGTTCATTTCGCCAACAATGCTACTTTTGCTCACTTCCCAAAACGAATGCAAAAGGAACAAACTGCGGTGCATCAAATGTCAAACAACATAATTATGGCGGCAATACTTCGAAAATTCAGAAATTCGCGAGATGTGATTTTTGTTTTGCAAACTTACATGTTCTTTGTTTTGCTGTTCGTTCTGATTAAACATCTGCTTTTGACGGTCAATCACCCACGTGTCACTCGTAGCAGTAGTAAGATTGTGAAACATCAAATCACAGGATATTACACGACACAATTAAATATAAACATTAAACTACACAATTTTATCCGATTTTTGCAATACGCAATATGCTGGTAGTATTTACATTATCTTTGCTTCGCTCTTCTGCCTTAAACACCATCTATTATTAATTGTACACCGTACAAATTATTAAAAAGCTTGAAACTTTAGATTACGCGCAAAATTTTATCAACAATAAAACATCAAACTCTTAAATGTCAGAAAACGATCACAAAGAACCCACCTCCGCACGTGGGTGAAAATTAACAGTTCACGATGGCATTTTTAACTGTTTTCAAGCTATCCGAACGGTGAATGAAAACTTATAAAAATGCAACTTTTGCTCACACATTCCCAAACCGAACGCTGAATGTGATCGTTTTTAGCGTTTTGAACTGTTATTTTTGCCACCAGTAATGCTATCCGAACGCACCTATAGTGAAGTATATAACTAGACAATATTTAGAGATTTATATTTTTATATTTATTTATACATTTTCTATCATTTCTATTAGTATTTTGCAGGTTTTTACTATTATCTAGAGTCTGAATATGATAAAAACATAAACATTTTTTGTCTCACACCCTATACGCTAGCAGCTTCTCTAGTACATACTTGCTCCAAGATCCAGGGCGACCAATTTGTGAGGGATTCCTCAAATTGCGGGGAATTTAACCTCCGTTGGGGATTAGTGTGGAATGGAATGCAAGGAATGAGGTTCGGAAGATTACGTTTTGGGCTCGCCTTTTGAAACGTACCAATGGCTTTGGTATTGTTTCTGTTTTTTAAGTGGTAAAATACTTTATTACAATCGATTTTCACAAAGTTTAGAACTGCGAAGACGAATAGTTTTCGAGAAATTAATTTTTGAAAATACACTTTTTTGGTTAGAATTTTGTTTACACTGCGTATTTTCGAAGGTTTTTTTATCATAGACTGGAATGGCAGAAACAGGGCCGCCAACATCTACTTCCAAATTCCCCAAAAAAAGTAAGTAAAATTCCCTATTTTTCATAAAAAAATCTGATAATAGTCCTGTGGGATTTTCTTCCTATGTTATGTATGCCTGGTCAAATTAAAATTAGTCACAGATCCGACGAGGTACATTTAGGTTCGAAATGAGTCACAGATCCGAATCGGGGCACCCCGACCCCACGTAGTCTTGTGGCTACGACTCTAGAGTGTTTTTTAAAATCGCGGGAGCCAGAAATTCAAAGGAGGTCCTGAGTGGAGCAAGCCAAGTCGAGGCCGAGTGTAGCGAAGGGGGGAGGTGGCGAGCGAAGCGAGCCGGCGACCTCCGTAGCGTAACGAAGGCCGAGGCTGGCGCAGCGACACTCAGGGACGACTGCAGAGTTTCTGGCGGGAGCCCACTCGGAAGTCTCACGGCACAAATCCGACACGGATCATTTAGGTTCGAAATCAGTTACAAATCCGGCGAAGTACATTTAGGTTCGAAATGAGTCACAGATCCGAATCGGGGCACCCCGACTCCACGTAGTCTTGTGGCTACGACTCTAGAGTGTTTTTTAAAATCGCGGGAGCCAGAAACTTAAGGAGGTCCTGAGTGGAGCAAGCCAAGTCGAGGCCGAGTGTAGCGAAGGGGGGAGGTGGCGAGCGAAGCGAGCCGGCGACCTCCGTAGCGTAACGAAGGCCGAGGCTGGCGCAGCGACACTCAGGGACGACTGCAGAGTTTCTGGCGGGAGCCCACTCGGAAGTCTCACGGCACAAATCCGACACGGATCATTTAGGTTCGAAATCAGTTACAAATCCGACGAGGTACATTTAGGTTCGAAATGAGTCACAGATCCGAATCGGGGCACCCCGACTCCACGTAGTCTTGTGGCTACGACTCTAGAGTGTTTTTTAAAATCGCGGGAGCCAGAAACTTAAAGGAGAGTTTCTGGCGGGAGCCCACTCGGAAGTCTCACGGCACAAATCCGACATGGATCATTTAGGTTCAAAATCAGTCACAGAGCACCCTGACTTTACATAGTATTGTTTTGTTAGAAAATTCTAATTAGGCGACTTAAGACTATTTTCCAATAACTTTTAGACAGTTCGAAATGGCTGGCAACACTTATGTTATATTGGGATTTCCCCTAGCATGTTGGCACGTTTACGAATGATTTTAACTTTGGACTTTATTTGTACGAAAATTAGGTCGACTTTGCATGAATAACAAAGCAGCAGGTAGAGGCAGATTTTAAGAAATTTACTCATCGTTTGTACGCCTATCGGTTGAGAGCGTATATCGTAATCCTGATAGTTTTGCAAATGTTGAGAGTTACGATGGCGTGTTCTGAACCCTGTGCTTCGATTTCGTCATCGTCGTCTGAAGAATCCAACGAGCCACTCGTTGCGAGCTCTTCTTCAGGCCAAACTAGTAGAAAAATAATTCCTCATTCACAACATTGTATGTAATTACAAAAATTTAATCAGGGCTAAATCTACATTACTACCTATAAATTAAAGTGTACATTTAGTGTGTGTATAGTATGACCATAACATTACTACTTACCTATAAATTTAAAGTGTACATTTAGTGTGTGTATAGTATGACCATAACGTTTCTGTTTAGTGTTAATAATATCCATACCCCTGTGACACGCAACATTTGGTAAGTCGATAATTTTTAGATCAAATTTCCAAAAGAGGGGGAGCGCTTCTACATCCCTCCCCCTCTTTTGAAGGTACTATGTTCTTGCTACCATCTTCCCTATAGCTTAGTACTTGTTTTTGCCACAGTAGAAAAAAATAATAAAAAAAATCATATCTCCGAGAGGGGGGGGATTCAATCCCCCCCCTTCCCAGGAGAGGTATACCAACCCCTCCCCCACCCCCCCCTCCCCGCCCCCACCCCCCCTTGACGTTGGTACGATTCAAAAGTTTAGCCAAAAAATTGGTTGGCAGTTAAGTCAGTGTTAACGGACGATAATTTAACGCGATAACGTCGTAAGAAAACATTGTTGATTCAACAACTGAACGCTTTGGCCGATTTTGCCTGTCTATAGCTTATTCCACGCTCTCGCTTGCACGCTCGGCTCAGGCGAAATGTGACACTTTTTCGTGCGTGCAGCTTGCATTCATCGATTTATGACGTTATCACGTCAATAGTAATATAATGCTTGAAGTTAGCTGTTTGAGCTGTTTCAGTCATACAAAAAATAATATTAGTGGGGAATTACCACATAATATCACTTTATTTTCAGGGACAGGGCTACAGGTTCGGTAACCCAGGGGTGCGTTTTCGCATTTCAGGCTAAGATAAAAATTAACCTGGCTAGGTCTATGTGACCCTTGGAAGAGTTATCCGTCCCTGATGTGACCCGTTTAGGGCATCCGTCAGGCCGAAAATTGTCCCGACTAAAATTAATCTGCCCCGTTCATGCACTCCCGCCGGTATATTTTTTCTCCTGCCTAGGCTAAGTTATATCGAGGTTTTTAGGTAGATTTTTATCTTGTCTCTGATTGGTAAACTGTTTTGAATTAAATAAAAATAAAATTAAATTTGACAGATCGTTCAAGAGTTTGACAGATGTGATTAGTTTGTTGTAGATTTGAGCGCTATGATTGGTTTAGCTAGATCTATGACTACGTTTATGGACGCCTCTCAGAATAATTTTTATCCAGCATAAAAATTATCTGGAGTGCGTAAACGCACCCCTGACGTTAAAAAAAATGTAACCTCAAAAAATTCAAAACGATGTAAATAAATAAATAATATATATATAATTATAAATGTATCAGATTGATTTTGTTCTACATTTGACAACTTGAACGAATTCAACAGCCCAATAATGGGCGTTAGAGGTCTTACCACGTACATCAACTTCCACCAAGACGCGTTCCTACAAGATTTCTTCTTGCACAATTCAAGCCTGATCATCGATGGGCACAGCTTGTGCGCCCAGCTGTATCGGAGACTCAACTGCTTCTCAGCATTTGGCGGTGACTACGATAAATTCGCATCTTACGTGAGGAACTTCTTTAAAAACTTGAGAAAATGTAACATAACCTCTTACGTTTTGTTTGATGGGAGTTATGAGCAAAGGAAGCTGAAGACCGCGTTTAGTCGGCTCCGGTCGAAGATCTATGGCGCTTCGAGGTTAGATCCAGTCACACAAGGTAGTCTGCAAATATTTCCACTGGTTCTCCGAGATGTGTTCATTGAAGCACTTACTGATATGAATGTGGCTTATACAGTCTGTGAATTTGAAGCTGACGATGAAATAGCGGCTATGGCCCGTCACCTTAATTGCCCTGTTCTGAGCTATGACTCTGATTTCTTCATTTATAATGTTCTATACATCCCATTCAACACTTTGGAGTTTAAACCGAAACCTATAGAAGAAAATGGCAACAGACATTATGCTGTAGAATGCAAAATTTATCGCGTTGAACACATGACAAGCCATTTCGGAGGTCTCAAAGAAGACTTACTGCCTCTCTTAGCAACACTTTTAGGCAATGATTTTGTCGAGAAAAAAGTATTCAGAAAGTTTTTCTCGCAGTTGAAGCTACCGAAAGGAAAAAGTAGCAAAAATGAGCAGCAAAGATGTATTCATGGTTTGTTTAAATGGCTGCAGAATGAGACACTAGATTCCGCAATCTCTAAAATACTGGGACGGTTAAAGAAAGCCCATAAAGACAAAGTACTTGCAATTATTAAGAAAAGTATTGAGGGGTATAATAGGAAACATTGTGAATCGTTGAAATATTTTAATATAACTAAAGAAGATGACCACTCCACACCAATACTTCTCGAAGACTGTTTTGATATTGCTGAATATAACGAAGTAGCTGAAGAGGCAACTGAAAATGATACAGATTCAGAAGATGAAGATGATTCATCAAATTCGGATGACAGTTCAGATGAAGAAATTACAGAAGACGAACTTGTAATGGGGCTGCCGGTCTGGCTTGCCCAGAAAATTCGCTGTAACGTCATCCCAAAATCCTACATCAACTTATACACCCATCATTTATACTTCTGTTCACCTCAAGCCGAAGATTACAATTCGGATGACAGCTTTCTCTGTACCCTCCCAATATTACGGTATGCTTTTGACATAATGACAGATTTCGCAGAAGAAAATTGTGTTTATGTTAGCCGTGAAAAAGACTGCAACTACAGGCGAATGTACATTGATAATGAATATGCTATATCTCGACCTTTAGATGTACCGTTTCAAGAGCTCACTAAAGATGAATTAACAACTTGTTTCTATCATTTTTTGCGGACAAAAATGGATTCACTAGATGTTGCAGTAATAGAATTATTACCATCTAACTTTCAGTTGTTTATGATCTCCATTCTTTGGTGGGTACTGTCTTGTGACATACCTTTAGGACATATTCACAGCTTACTCATTTGCTATGTTATTCTTGAAGTTATTGATGAAAAAACGGGAACTTTTAGAGGACATAACCATTTCAATAGTAAATACTCTAAGAAGCTTGAAGAGATAAGAAAATTGCCAGAAACTTGTGCTGAAGAAAATGAGATCTATTTAAATAAGAATAAAGTTCAATATGAAGACTGTCTTATAGCTGCCAGCAGTTTGCTGAAGCATTTTGAACTGGATGATAAAATCATAAAGAAACCAAAAAGTTATGACTCAAAAATAATGCAGTCATTTGCTCAATTTCAGTGTTGCCTGATGCAATTTAATTCTCTAAACACTCTTTGTTGTAATCCCTTTGAAAGTACGAAATATTCAAAATGTTTCAATGGAACTTTTGTTTACAACATTGCTGTAAAGTTAGAGAATCAAATTGATCCAATAGCATTTTTTAACCAGTACCTGAAAGGGTCCAAAACAGTTTTAATGTTTTATAAAAGTTTGTGTAGCATTTACCAGAAATGTGCTGACGTCATGAATTTAAAGACAGCAATTAAAGTTACAGGGAAAAGAAGGAGACGAAGAAAAAATGTTGAATCGGAACTTAATTTTATTGTCAAAGGTTTTGAATCAGAAGTTGTTATTTAATAGTGTTATTTTAAGATGGTACCTAAAATATATTTTTATAATTTTATATAGTTATAATTTCATTATCTCCTGCTAAATTTAATTTTTGCTCTTCATTGATAGCATCTATACATGCTATTATCTATGCTTCATTGAAGAGCATGTATGTAGGCATAAGTCGAGTCAAACTCAATGGGGTCTGTGAAGTTAGCTAAATGCTGCGCATAACCAAAATAAAAATAAAATTAAATAACCGCACTCCTCGCCCTCACTAACATAAATAAAGGTGACGTCAATTTCTAGTTTAGCAATGATAAAGTGCTTCTATCGTTATTTTACTTGCATTCGTAGCTGATTCTTCCACATTCATCACTTAATTTGCTAAAATTAAAGATTATCTCCTACCAGTGTGACCAGTTAGTAGGTACAATGTGACAAAAAACCACTTTAAAAGTGTGTCTAATTGGTAAAAATGCTTCTATTTAAAAAGGACATGTCCACAAAATGTATGAAGGCTGGTATAATAATAATCAAAAATTCGAACCACAACACTAGTTACATTTCAATAAAGGTCATATTTTTCTGAGTCTATTACATCAATTAAAATCAAAAAGAGCCCTCCGATTTTTTAAAATTAATTTTGAATTTATTAGGTTAAATAAATATATTTGGCTAAATAGGTAGTTTATCTCTAGCAACCCTGATTAAGTAACCTCCAAAGGTGACGTCCACAAGTGGTATATTATTCAGAGGAAAATCGAACCAAGATGATATATACATCATTTGAAAGCTTGTTTTATGGGCTTCCCAAAAGTATTTAATTTAGATTTTATCACCCCTCCATTGTTTTTAAATGTGAAAAATAAATTGTATGGAAAATAACAATACACCTTATTACTTTTTCTAGTTTAGCAATGATAAAGTGCTTCTATCGTTATTTTACTTGCATTCGTAGCTGATTCTTCCACATTCATCACTTAATTTGCTAAAATTAAAGATTATCTCCTACCAGTGTGACCAGTTAGTAGGTACAATGTAACATAAAAAAACACTTTAAAAGTGTTTCTAATTGGTAAAAATGCTTTTATTTAACAATTTCGAGGTTAATTAATCAGGATTGCTAGAGATAAACTACCTATTGAGCCAAATATATTTAATAAATAAATAAATTAAAATAATTAAATAAATTGAAAATTAATTTAAAAAAATACGCAGGGCTCTTTTTTGGTTTTAACTGATGAATAGTCTCAGAAAAATATGAACTTTCTCGAAATGTAACGAGTGTTGTGGTTAGAATTTTTGATTATTATTATACCAGCCTCTATACATTTTGTGGACATGTCCTTTACTGCTGTGTGACGATTCGCCTCGTGTACACTACACAGGCGCCATTAAGTTTGGATCATACTATACCGGTGATGACGACAGAACCATATCCTGGAATATAGGCCGAATCACACAAGGCGGCGGATGTGAAGTTAGCTACAAGCTGCGCGATATCCAATCCTGACTAGATCTCGCATAAAGCGGCGCGTTGATTGGGTTTCGCCTTTGATTATTTATTGTCAATTAATAATCAAAGGGTTTCGCGTAGGTAGTACCTAGCTAACTTCACATCCGCCGACTCGTATGATTCGGCCTATACCGCCTATCTATACCTATACTCTATAAAATTTAACTTGATCTCTGAGACAGCTGTCAGAAAAATCACGCCTATGAAGTCCTGAATTTCTTAAAAGTACAGACAGTACCTGTCAATGTCATACTTTGCGGGCATGCCGATTAGTGATGGGCGACGAATGATCGTGACCACAGAGTTTTAGATAGAGTTTTAATTAAAATATCGATAGTTTATACTGACGATATTTTAAATAAAACTTAATTTATCATTAATTTTATTGTATATTGTAATATTATAACATTTTTTACATGTGTAATTAAAGTAAACCCAATTATATGTTACATTAGCATCGATAATAGTGAAAAACGTCGATAAATACTATCGTTACATTATTATGAGTATATAATTAATAGCATACCATTATTTACATGTGTACAAACTTGATCTTAAATAATAGTAAGTAAATGAAATCCAATTTCTCACCTTCAACTACTCATTCGATTTCATTACAACATTGTTTAAAAATAGATTTTTTCCACCACTATCCCAACTCTAAAAATGTCAATCTTCTACTGTCGCAGAGATAAAGTTAAATTTTATAGAGTATAAGATTGGTTATCGAAAAATGGTATACTTACATAAACGGCTCATGGCGCCACTGTTTAGTTTCCTCGCACACCAGGCTGCGGCGCGCGGCGTTTGCATCGATTTCGCAATTTTTCTTACATTTCATATTGATAAAACGTCCATCTTTGAGGAGCCCTGACCTATACCAAGCGCACTTATTGTCCGACGCAATATAATTATAACATGATATGAGATATGATGATTAGATTAGGATTTCTGTATCGTAACCTTAGTACCATAACAGGATAAACAAAAAAAAACCGTCAGTTCGCAATTTTTTTATTACATCGTCAATGCCTTTTAGTGTGACCATTAGTTACTCCATTAGTATAAGACCTAGCCTTGGGACAAGCTAAACTATTCAACTTTTCGCCTAAAATATAAATACTCAGCGCCGCACCAGTACTCACGACACAAAAAACGAACTTCATGGTCCAGTTCAGAAGGTCCATAAACGGATAGACCCAGACATTCGTCTTAAAGTATAATCTAAACACGAATAGCGTGTATGCAAAGATGATAGACATCGTCAGACTGAAGCCGAACTTTCTAGAAGGGTAGTTTCGTTTCGTCACGAAAAGTTCTAGAAGGATGAATGGGAGTATTGTAGTGTGCATGACGTGGTTCACCCACGGCGGGATTCTGGACTCTATTTCGACGGGGAAGATGAGATCTTTGTGTATGCTGTATAGTGCCCAGAACGTTATAGAGACGTATACTGCTACAGTGAAGGCCAGGCTGAAGAGAACATCTTTGATTCTTCTGATGATGTGAGGGTTTTTCGGGAACGCGGAGTCGCTCCCGTAGACATCGTTCAAGAAGGACACGCTGAAGTATACGATCTGAAGAACCTGGAAAAGAGATTTATGAACTGTAGTTCTCGTGTTTTTGAAGAAGTTGTCTCTGCTGGGCATAGGTCTCTATAGATTTTCAGTAAAATTGGCTGGAAGCGCCTTGCATTTGTGTCACACAGCAGTACGTGATCTCAATTAGAGACTATCACGGTCCCCAGTTTACAACGAATGTTTAAGAATTACTTGCCTGGCCCACTGCTAGGTACCTACTTACACCGACATTTTGGCCCACTGCTAGGTACCTACTTACACCGACATTTTGGCCCACTGCTAGGTACCTACTTACACCGACATTTTGGCCCACTGCTAGGTACCTACTTACACCGACATTTTGGCCCACTGCTAGGTACCTACTTACACCGACATTTTTCATCCGAATTTTCAACGAATTTATCTTTATCATAACATAAACAGTATTTGGTTTTGCAATAAAGACAGTAGGTATGTTTGCAAACCTGCCATGAGTATGTATAGGTACCTAGTACCTATGTACTTGTCGATTTTTTTTATCGCGAATATCATCAGGCCAGTTTGTGATCAAGCGCGGACTGCTTGATCACAAACTGGCCTGATGGTAAGCGACGTTATGGTCGAAGATGATGCACTCAGACCTAGAAGATAGGTACCTATTCACTTTGACCTTGAAAAGCTTTAGATTATATCTCTTAGGAAACAGGAAAGCATGAAGACTGATCCATTCCCTGGCGGTACGAATCAGAAATGTTGAGTCAAACCGCTTCGTACGTATCGCAGGAAGATTGACAGTGTGGGGTGGTAATGTGGCGTCCTCCTTTGTCCTGTAGTAAAAATGGGATGGTAGGATAAGGTCGTGCAGCTCAGATGCACACTCTCCGAATTGAATCCTATAGAAAATGGACAGAAGATTTTTTTCTTCCGTTCTGTCCCCCGGGGGACAGACTGGAATAATTCGATTCGCAACACTAGGGCGATGCTCCGGGCTAAAAAATTTTTGCAACTAACTTTTAATCACCTATAAGCCGAACAGCACGCCGGTCCACCGATTCCAAGGCCTCGAGCTGATACTTCGCCGAGCCATCCCAAAGATGGCAGCAGTATTCCAGATACGAACGGATCTGTGCTTGATACAGAGTAAGCAACTGTCCCAGTGTGAATACCGCCTATGCCTAACCTTGTTCAGGATACTCAGCTTCATACCAGACAATTTGGCCCTAGATTCTAGGTACGTGCCATAGTTCAATGTGGGAGTACCTAAGTGTTGCATACGATTTGCGTATTTTCACTAATTTTATTGTTTGTCGTGACTATTATAGACAAAAGTAGGCATTAGGTACGTACGTAAATACAATAATACGAGCACACGTGTAATTCAGTCCAGACCGCGTAGGGCATGGTAGGGCAGACGCCCCGGTTGTGGCCAGCGTACCGGTTGTGGCCATTTTAGGGTTCCGTACCTCAAACGAAAAAAAATTCAATTTTTTTTTCAGGTTTAAATTTCCACTCGATATCTTTACGCGTTCCCGAGATAAAGAATCTTGACATACACACAGACGGACAACAAAATGATCCTATAAGGGTTCCGTTTTTTCCGTTTGAGGTACGGAACCCTAAAAACTGCATATTTCGACACTCACAAAAATCAAAACCTTCAGGGTACTTCCCGTTGACATAGAACTATGAAATTTGACGAGAAGCATTGTTTCAGAGTACACATATAGGAATAAATCTACTCTATCATAAGAAACTTTAAAATCCCGTGTCACTATTTTTTTGTTTTTTTGACGAATTTTTGAAAACTGAAATTTCTTAAAGTGGCCACAACCGGGGCGTAAGCTTATCATGCAGTTTGGCTACTAATACCTATGTTATAAAAAAACTACGTACATATCGACGGTTGAAAGGCAATAATTACCAAGCGACATATTGGCAACTTTACACCAGAGCATTTTAAAGTTTTATTTTTTGGAAAAAAAATCATATAAAATTTTCTATTACTCATTTCTACTCGGTTCTAATAGATTATAAATGAAATTTAAAAGCTTTATGAACTGTCATTTAAAAAATACGATTTTTCTCAATAATTTAAGAGATAGTGTCGGTTAGTAAAATTTCGATCAAAATCACAAACAGGTAAAAATTACTAACCAAAAACAATTTTTTATCATAAAACATGTAAAATTAACTAAACCCCAATATTTTATGATTATATTTGAAGCAAAATGATGCATCCAGAATAAACAGATGGTTAACACATAGGTAAAATGATCGAAATAAAAAGATAAACCACTTTACTGCCAGGCAATTTCAACCATAGTCCTATTTAAATAAGGTAAGTGTAGGACAAAAAGTCCTACACTTACCTTCCAAAAAGGGAACAACCTAACAAAAATTCAGGTTTGTACACTACATTAGAAACTTTTGCAAAAGTTTTCAACGGATATCGTCATCACCAATTCTTAAACAGCCCTTGTAGTTATCTACAATCACTCTCTACTGAGTATGAACCTCATCTGATGATGAATGAAAAAAATGCTATCAAAAATATAGTCACAATAAAAACTACTTAAAATTAAAACTATAAAGTTGATATCGGTTTCTGGAAAACCTATCTAAATATTTATAATAAAAATCAACCATGTCAAATCATTACCTAGTTTATTGTTAATTATTGTTTCTATTAATTTGTCGTCGTCGTTGTCTTTGCAGACATTGCACAGCTGGACTAAGGCCTCCCCTATAGATTTCCAATAAGACCGGCTGGAAACGGCTTGCTTCCAGCACGATGCTGCGGTCTTGATGAGATCTTCCGTTCATCTCGGAGGTGGACCCATAATCTAGATATCAAGACTACGCTGCGATTAGGCCCACAGTAATCGACGATCACGTTTCGGGAACACACAACTGTTGCAACTCTCGTCTTGAGGCACTGAGGTTTATCGGATGAAAAGACGTCATGTGGTTTTCCGAACGCTGCCTAGCCGAGTTGGATTCAGCGATTGACCTCCTTCTTGAAGTTGGATTTACTAATTCCAAATAAATATTTTATGGTTACCACCCCGCCGATGGAGCAGGGTGGTTATGTGGGAGTTACACTGATCGGTGTACCCACTACAAACCCCGGGGATCTTGCTGCCTATGTGTTGGAGCTGCGGAGATGCGTTCGCACTCGTTCGCGGCTCCTAGGACCTTGCCCTATTTGAGGGTGGATTTTCAATCTTCTTTCCTTAAGTGGCGCGGGGAAATACCGCACGCTCTTCCTAGCGTAGCCCTCGGGCTACGTTTTTCAGGCAACGAACTCCCTCGAATTCGTTGCCCAAGCCACCTGTTACGGGGTCGAAGGAGAGCGTGGAAAATCCTCCTCCGACGCCCAGTTCTTTGGCGGCGCATCGGGAGTTCCGAAAAGTTCTCCCTTTCGCGCTCCACCGTTTCCTTTCGACACAAGCGCAACATAACTTGTTCGCAAAATGAAACGGCCGTCTCCCACAATCTCTCACAACCAAGCATTGACTGAATCAATGCTGGAAGCGAGAGATCAGTTCCTACACTT
This sequence comes from Hypomecis punctinalis, assembly GCA_949316475.1. Classification (NCBI taxonomy): domain Eukaryota; kingdom Metazoa; phylum Arthropoda; class Insecta; order Lepidoptera; family Geometridae; genus Hypomecis; species Hypomecis punctinalis. Next base: position 23,221,723 of record OX438799.1, on the reverse strand, counting down.
GCGACGAGGCTTCGGCGCTCATTTGCCCATGCTGAACACTCCTCCAAAGTGTGTTGCGCCAAATCCTCGTCGCAGCCGCAGTGGTGGCACTCTGTTGTCGGTTCTCTTCCGGCTATGCGGCACAAGTACTTTTCGAAGCATCCATGCCCAGAAAGCACCTGCGAATGTTGCACGAGCCGGAAGATAAGCGACCCTTGCGCCCTGTCCAGCCAGTCAACGAGGACGGGCTGTATAGCTTCAACGGTCCAGCTGCCAGCTGTATGCTTGGCCAGCTCCTCCTTCCACTCCTCGAGCATGCATGCGAGTGCCGGATTCTGCCCGCGTTGGCGGAGCTCACTGCGCCACGAGTACGAGTATGTTCGCATGTACCTTGTGTTTACTGATTTTAACGATTTACTGTGTTGTCTGAAAATAAAATTATTTATTTATTTACCTCCACTTCTAAATCCCATTGAGGTGACAGCCAAAAGGCATGTCGCGTCATACGAAATAGTGCGATTACCTCTGACTACCCTGATGGCCATTGCGCGTTGTGGTCACCTTAGAAAAGCGACCGTTACTCGGTTTAGCATATAAGCACCCCGCACAAGGCCATCGACCACACCACTCCAAGATAAAAAAGCCGACTAGCGGCAATTGGTTCCCCAAGATTAGGAAGAAGGCGTTTAAGTGACCCAGCCGCACCCATTATTCGAGGAACTAACTGGGCGAAATGCTCCAAAAGTTCCACTTTTCATCGAGGTGTAGCCTTAGATACGTCATCGTAGGCTTCACCTTAATTGATTCACTCCCTAGTGATTCCGGCGGTCGTCGAGGGCCATGGAATACCAGGGCCTCTGACTTGTTCAGCGCTACTTGGAGTCCCAGTTTCACTATCCTTCTCGCCCACCTGCACCGTTGCCATCGCAAGACTGGCAGCCTCTTCGTAGGTTCTCTACACAAACCCATGGCAGTGTATTAAATGCGTTGGCGATGACTAGAGACACGCTACCAACACAGCTACCCCCTCGTCCGAGAGGCCTTTGCAACGTTTAACAGCGTCGATTGTAGACCGGCCCGCCCGGAAACCAAATTGCTCGTCGGACAAGTGTGGACCAATCCTATCAAGATACTGGATGAGGCAAGCAGCTACGAGTATCACGCATTCGAACAGCTTGTCCACCTCATCCAGCAGTACTATAGGGCGATACGCGGAGGGAAAGTCCGCAGGGCGCCCATCTTTCCTCAGAAGGACTAACCTATCCGTCTTCCGTAAATTTAGGAATTGACCTGTCTCCAGACCGGCTGGACTACTTGCGGCATCGCTGGATAGACTCAAGCACAGCCCATGTCTTGACCGAATCAATGGCTATCTCATCCACATATGCTAAACACACTGAAACACACCAAATTACCAAGCTTCTATCTCGCTTCAATCTACTCGCTTTTTTCGATTTTTATGTACTTTTAACAATAGATTTAAATTAATGTAAAATATAAATTTAATAATCTAATATAAAGTCATATCTGAAAATCTATAAATATAAAGTCATAAAATCTTAATAATGCACTTACCGAGTACACAAACAAGCTACGAGATTAAGCACTTTGCACCATGCGCGCACGCATGCGTGTTGTCTAAGCGACAGTTCGGTGAAGACGTAATCGTTATTTTGTTACCAACAGCCACTTAGAATCTGATTTACAGTGCGGATAAGTGACAAAACAAAAAAGGCGCTGCATGGATAAGGTCACTTTTAGAAAAATCTCATATCAGAAATAGTTATCTAAGTAACATAAACTTTAAAAAAATCGGCGGGTAGAAAATTACTTAACGACAAAATATATCCTGTTTTAGGCAGGTAGATATTCACTACTTCACATTTTTGAATAAATTATATTTAGGTAAAAAGTACTAAATGACAAAGACAGTCTATTGAAGGTGTGTTAAAAAGTCTTAAATTACGAGAGAAAATAACAACAATCAGGTAAAAATTCTTAAGTAATGCTAATTCCTGGGTACTCGCAAGGCAGAAAATACTTTATGTTTAGATGCATTATTTAGAGTCGAGGCAAAAATTACAAAATTACTTAGTGTAAATTATAAAAATCTAATCCTTACTATGTGAAAAATATTCATATATCATTAAAATTTTAGTCGCTTGGACGCCGAAAACTGTGAAAATGTGTCTTTTTTTAAGTTACCAAACGACAACAAACTTCGTCCTAGCGCCGTGAGAGTAAGACCAATCGACGCAGTTTTTTTTTCTGATTTCAGTGATATATATAACTCAATATCGCCCAAACTGTCGCTTGGTAATTTTTGCCTTTCAAGCGTCGATATAGAATTACCGAAGGCTCGGCCATATTATTTTATCGCTTGCGGTCTGTTTGGACTGAATCTTATTTTGTACTGTGCTCAGTATGAACTAATTTTAAAATCAACTTTTCCCAAAATGACTGATTTTCAAAATGGCTATTTTCTAGAATGTCAAAATAAAAAATGTCAATATCCTTTAGCTCATGTATAGTAATAATATTTATTTTATTTTAATTTGATTATTTATTTTTAAAGTGTTGTGTGAATATTTTAAGCATCTACCTGTCACCGTTATTAAAATCGAGCGAAATACGGCAAAAAATTTAGGTTTGTTTAATTATTTATTATAAATGTTGTATGGGAAAAAAATATTTAAGGGGGGCTTAATTTTTTTTCTGTCTTTAGTTTTTGTGTTGCGGCAAAAGAAATCGTCATCTGTGAAAATTTCAACGTTCTAGCTATCACCGTTCATGAAATACAGCCTGGTGACAGACAGACGGAGTCGAAGTAATAGGGTCCCGTTTTTACCCTTTGGATACGGAACCCTATAAAGTACTTATAGGCCGAATCATACAAGTCGGCGGATGTGAAGTTAGCTACAAGCTGCGCAATATCCAATCTCTTTGACTATTTCTTCCAATCCTGACTGAAACTCTCACAACGCTGCGCGTTGATTGGGTTACGCGTAGCTTGTAGCTAACTTCACAATTCACATCCGCCGACTTGTTTGATTCGGCCTATAAGTACTTTATAGGGTTCCGTACCCAAAGGGTAAAAACGGGACCCTATTACTTCGACTCCGTCTGTCTGTCACCAGGCTGTATTTCATGAACGGTGATAGCTAGAACGTTGAAATTTTCACAGATGACGAATTCTTTTGCCGCAACACAAAAACTAAAGACAGAAAAAAAATTAAGCCCCCCTTAAATATTTTTTTTCCCATAAGTACAACATTTATAATAAATAATTAAACAAACCTAAATTTTTTGCCGTATTTCGCTCGATTTTAATAACGGTGACAGGTAGATGCTTAAAATATTCACACAACACTTTAAAAATAAATAATTAAAATAAAATAAATATTATTACTATACACTACGGGACAAATCTCGCACTAAAATTACGAGATAAATAAATACCTACCTCATCATCCCTACGTGATGAGGTATTTATTTATCTCGTAAGGAGTTGGTAAACTTTTTATATGGGAGGCGGTCCTTGAAAACCGGCAGCGATGCGAGCTGTATTAATGTTTAGTGCCACATTTAAGAATATTATTTCTCGCAAAAACATATTTTTGTGTATCGCCGTTTTATTATAATATCTCTTTTTTATTTCACTAAGTAGAAAATATTTAGACTGAACTGGTAATACTAAGAGGAGGTGCCTGGCAGCCCCGTCCAAAACGCAATAGAGATGGGCGATTTCAAATATAAAGACTATCGATTCTTACGATCGATAGTTTTGTATTATTATGCGGAAAGAGACAGTGTTGTAGTAATAATTACTACGAGTAGGTACACTTGAATTCGTACACGTGTGGGGAAAAGTAAAATACATCGGTGAAACGTTATTAGATTTATCTACTGTCTTAAAGAACAACATAGCTACTTCCTTCAATATTTGTTTCATAGATTCCTCACTTCATAGATTATATTTTGTAAGACACTTTTGACACACATTATTATTAGTAAAAACTTCCCATTGATCCATCAGCTATAAAACATCTACTGTTGGATATAGGCCTTCCATATAGATCTCGAACAAGATCGGTTTGTAGCGGCTTGCATCCAGCGTGATGTTGTGGCCTTAATGAGGTCATAGGTCAACTTGCCAATCCGCTGGGCTATGTCGGTTAACTTATAAGCTAATCGATGTTCTACGTTCCTATTTCATTTTTTTTATATAGGTACGTGATTTTACTTTTACGTCATAAATAAAAAAAAAACAAACAATATCAAGAAATCATTAACCGCACTGTCATTAGTTGCGTTTGCGATAATTTAAGTTACAATATCGATACATCGATGTTTGACGATACAGCACTAAGGGCACTAACGTGAACAGTGATTTCAAACACAGACTACTATAGATACTACGTAGTCTACGTATCAGACAGGAATCTTCAAACAACCAATAGCGGGCTGGTATTTTAGAGTTTGACATTTATTTATTTTTTAAAACATGGCGACCAGCCCTCTATTGGTTGTTTAATATTGACAATGTCATTTCCTTTTGCTGTTTCATAATGTCACTGTCAGTTTTTTTTTTCAATTTAGGCTTAATGCAGTTATTTGGCGGAGCACATAGTTCATTTTTCGAATGTTTTTAGAACCCATTTAAAAATTAAATGGCGATGAAAAAAATTAAAAAAAATATGTGTTTGAAAAGATAATTATATAAGCTTTCTATTGGTATATATATTGTTTCTGCAAGATTTCAAAAACCGCATCTTTTCCATATCCTTTAGTGCGCGATTAGTCCCTTAGTACCTATAGTATAGTAATAATGTGTTCAAATCGCGATAGTTTAAAAACAACCCATACAAGAAACGTGTTTTTTTTTCTCGATAACGGGAAGATGCTTAAAATATTTACAGAATATTAAGTTGTATATTCCATTCAAAAATAAAATAATTAAATTAATATAAATTAAGGGAGGCTTCCATACGGTACGGAACCCTTCGTGCGCGAGTCCATCTCGCACTTGACCGATTATCGAATTTATTTACGCCTAACCACCCGTTAATTTCTCGTAGGACCCGGGCTAACAAGTTCGAATAGCTCTGGTGGCTAACAATGGTTGTCAGAGTCAAGCATTTAGATAGGTATTATGATTACAATAAAAACAACCGGGGCGTAAAATTATTATAAAATTGCATTTAAGTACATTAGATCGGAATAGATATGCACCTCAGAGATAATTACAGGCCATTTCTTCGTTATTAGGTAGGTATACAAAAATATTACTGTGAGAATAAACCTCAAATGGTGAAACTGCTATTTTATTGAACATTTCATTGTTATAATAATTACTTATACTCAAAATACTAAAAAACAGCTGTTCTTTATTTTACCGAAATAAGTGCGATATAATGATATAGTCGTTGTTTAGTTAGTATACCTACTGCACTTAATGTAATTCATCAGTATATCATTTTGACCGACGAACCACCGGAGGAGGTATACAATTTCGACGCGTATATATTTTTTTATGTATAACCACGTATAACTTTTTTCATAGTGGTCCGATTTCAATAATTCTTTTTTTATTGCAAAGAGTACTTATACTTCGAAATTGATCCCATTTAAATTTTTTCGAAATCGGCTGAGCCATTTTTGATAAATCAACAATAATGTGAAAAATGCTACAGTGCGAAATATTCGCGAATTCTGTACACGGGTGAAGTCGATCATGCTAATTTTTGCAAAAAATAATCTTGTCTCTTTATCTCATTCATTATGCAATGCTGGAGAGAGATCTTGATGAAGCCTTGCATCAAGGGCGTCCAGTTCAGTTCACATTGTAGTTGGACGTCCTACTCGGTCATATAAATCACGTAGGTAAGTACCTATACGTAGTTTGGTCTCTATTAAAGCTTTCTTCTAACTTTTTATAGATATATTGGCCCTCAATTCGGCCTACTGACAAAGTGATTATTTATTTTTCGTACAAAAAATGCTATGATAATTTTTGCCAAAAAACGAGACAACACCCATTCCAAACAATCGTGCCTTTATGTATTCCCACTCTGCTGAAAATTATAGATTCATAATTATAGGCATTTGAACATTCTTCTACATACCTTTTAGAAAAAGAAACACGTGTTCACAAACGTTGAAGCTAACGTGCACAAAACTGCTGAAACAGTCTAATGAGAACCTCGCTCTTTAAAACCGACTTTCAAAAGTTTGTAGCGCCTAAATAATAATAATAGCACCACTTTTCAAATTCATAGGTGTGTAGATTGATTCATTAGCAACTTTGAGCTTGAGAACGATTGTTGGTTGTTACGTTTTTGAATAAAATTATCTAGCAGTTTGTTGATAAACGCAGTGAGATGTGATAAACGCGTCAAAATTAAAACTTACCAAGCACCAAACTGTGAGGAAAATATATCTAGCTTTGAACGGCAATGCTTCAATATCCTTTGACGGAAACGGGAGATCTACGTACAACTGATCGTATAATATCGCGTACGAATCCAGCGCCGCCACAGACACATGAAAAAACATTAAAATTATCTTATTTTGAACCATTTTCAGTCTTGTTCAGTCTACGTTTACAATGTTCGGTGGCTCTTATGTTACTGTGACTTATACAGTCGTGACCGTTCTGATAGTAAAATGTTTTACGATAAACATTTTGTTGGGACACCATTGAGCTCTACATGTAGAGACGGTAAAACTCTGCATAGGTCTTTGTTCTGCATCATATTTTATTTTAAGGCAATTACACAATAAACAGTACAATGTTGAGTTGTAATAGCACATTGACAATTACAATCTCGTTTTCAAAAGTCTTTCTGAGCGTCTGGTGGACGCGACGCGTGACCAAAATGCTGGTGTTTATTTGGCTCAACGTATAAGCATTGCCATTCAGCGTGGCAATGCTGCCAGCATGCTGGGCACGCTGCCAACTGGCAGTGGGCTTGAGCACTTGGATTATCTTTAGACCTTCAAGGGTCTGTGGATGATCCAATTGCTTTCTATGTAGTAGTAGTGTAGTATTGTAATATTCGATGTATGACGAGAAGATAAAAAAAATTGGTTGCCTGTAAAGTCGGTATACGGGCGAAAGTTTTACGTGACAACGACTTTGAGTGGTAAAATAATTTTAATGTGAATATTCATTCGTATAGTAGGAAGAAGGATGAAAATGTCTGTCTCTCTCGCTCTTAGGCGGGCTAACCATGACGCGTGCCTCTCACTCGCTCTCATTGTGAGCGCATAACGTGAGCGGAGCGTAACGCAGTTTCTTGAAGTGTCACCCGGCAAACCAATTTATAAGACGTTGTCACGTCAAAAAAAAATTACAATCTGAATATCTTCAAGTCAAGAGTGAATAGGTATCTTCTAGGTCTACATACTCCATCTTCGGCTTCAGCATCGCTTTCTATCAGGTGAGTTGGTGGCCAAATGTAGCCCTATTCTGAATAAAAAATAATAATTGTGGTGTGTCGTTATGTGGGTATGATATTAGCATCATCATCATGTCAATCGTCGGTCTTCCACTGTTGGATATAGGCCTCCTCTGGACGGCTTGCATCCAGCACTTCTGCATTCTACACAGTCTTATTAGATCGTTTGTACACCTTCCCCCCGACCGCCTGTACTGTACTGTACTGTATCAGCCTTTTTAATAGTCCACTGCAGGACGTAGGCCTACCCACGAAGGGTGATTGGGCCATATGCACCATGCTGGCCCAGTGCGGGTTGGTAGATTCACATACACCATCGAATTTCTTCTACGGACATATACAGGTTGCCTCACGATGTTTTCCTTCACCGAAAAGCCAGTGGTGTGAAATTCCGTACATAAATTCCAAAGAACTTATTGGTACGGGACCGGGATTTGAACCCACGACCTCACGATTGTAAGGCGGGTGTCACTACCTCTAAGCCACCACGGCCTACCCGACCGCCTAAGCAATAGCAATCGTAATAGCAATCGTTTATGACTTCATTTTAGTCATTTGGCACCGCCTATGTGACGTTAGCCATCAATTGCTTTGCGCGGATTGCGAAAGCAATCGTTGAATGAACAACTTTGATGGCTAACGTCACATAGGCGGTGCCAAATGACTAAAATAAAGTCATAAACGATTGCTATTGCTTAGGCGGTCAGGGGGCTGGTGCTGGTCACTAAGATGTGTTCGAGAACTTCATTCCCCCATAGGCCATTAGTTCTGCGTGCTATGAGTATGCGTCAGTTGTATCTGCTGCTTTGTTTTTGGTATGGATCTGTTCATTTTCGACAATCTAACTAACTTGCTTTTGCCTGCGGCTTCGTCCGCGTGATATTTTGATTTTTGTGCAGTCCCATAGAAACCTTTTATTTTTTTGGGTTTAAGACGTAGCCTATGTAACTTTTCGGTTTTCAAACTATGTAGGTACCTAAATGCCAAAAATCAAGTCAGTCCATTGCTCCGTTGCTGCGTGAAAGAGGAACAAACCAACAAATACACTTTCGGATTTATAATATTAGTAAGGATTATGATACAATAGCGATAAATGTATACAACTAGGGTGGGTCATTATCGTGTGAATTTACAACTAGTTGCAGTCCAGCAGAGCTAGATGAAATCGGCAGGTCCTCCCATTCACCCGGTCATTTCGCACTTAGTGTATAAGTCAATGTGCGGTTCGCTTACAAAGCCAAGGTTTTTGTTCTCCACAGTGGTAACGATTAGAAGATCGGTCTGTCAGTTGGTCAGGGATGGTTATTTCATCATTATGTTAGCTGTTATAGTAGAGACATCTTCTTTCTAGTTAGCTATACTATACAAGGTGATTGGTAAACATTTAGCATCCTTTTAGCTTATTCATCAAAACTAACAACTTTTGTTCAACGACTTTTATCATATCTCAAAAAAAAAATTGTCGTTCCATAGAAAAATATCATCCACCCTTGACAAAATGTAAGGAATAGCTGATTTATTTTTTTGAGTTTTGACAAAAGTAGCAGAACAAAAGTTGTTAGTTTTGATGCACTGAGAGCTAAGTGCGAGATTTTCGCTCGAGCTCGATCGCGTTAACGTTTGATGTGATTTCTATGGAAATGGCACAGCGCCATCTTGTGTCTCGTACAGAAAACTGAACAGCTAAGTGTGAGTATTTTTTACGGTAATTTAACGAGCGCCAAACCGATCGAACAGGAGCGCGGCAACGTCTGTGATTGGCTAATTTAAGCGTGTGTGTCAGTGTGCTCGCGTGTGTGCACGGCGCGCACGGTCAACGCGACGTAAAAGTAATTCGATTTGATTTGCCACTTGACACTCAGAATAAGCCCCTAAAATGATGCTAATTGTTTACCAATCACCCTGTATATTCCACATGGCGTTCTTCACTTTAGATATAAATATATATAAATATTCATGATTGGGTGAACAACCTGTGTAGGTAGAGGATGAATCAAACTTTTTGGCGTCTGTGAACACGGGGCGAGTGGTTGCGCAGTAGCAATACTTATATTGTTACGAGATGGGTCCTTGCACAATCAGTTGATAGAGTCGAGCGACCCGCGACCGAAAATTATGTCATAGTTACCTACTTGTCACTCTTTAGATGTAAACAACTCGTCGTAGTCACTGCGCACGCCTACCGCGTGACACTACCTCCTCCCAAGACATGCTCGTCCCGAGCATCGTCGCACCCGTAATATCGCATCAATCGATCCACGTGAACTATCTTGGGGGCACCTCGATGTCTTTTCTGTATGCGGAACGTCACATCGTTGATCTTAGTCACCACTAGGTATGGACCACCTCATTTGGCTTGTAGCTTTGGAGACTTCCCTTTACTGCGTACAGGGTGCAGCCATACCAGCGAGCCTTCCTCGAACTCCAATATGTTATATATCCTTCTGTCGTATCGAGTCTTAATCCTTTCAGATTTTCAGATGCTTGCTGGCCATACTCTCTAATGTGCTCATAGATGTAATTCATCTTGTTCTGAAGGTCACTGGCGTATTCAGTAATGGGTTGTGGAGAATTCGGTGAAATGCCATGTAATGTGTTAGTGTAATTCTCGTCCAAAATTGAAAAAGCGAAAAAAGCTCTCATGAACAGCACTTCATGACAACAAAAAATGGCTGCTTGTCCCAATCCCGTTGTTTGTGTCTTTCGACTACTTTGATTTGTCTGGCTTGCTCAGGAAATTCCCATCCCAAAACCCTACATCATTATAGCACCCATCACTCTGGTATTTCTGTTCACCTCAAGCCGAAGATTACGTTACAGGGAAAAAAAGAGACGAAGAAAAAATGTTAAATCAGATGTTGAACTTTATTTTATTGTCAAAGGTTTGAATCAGAAGTTAGTAAGTAATTAAGATAGTACCTAAAGTATATTTTTGTTATTTGATATACTTAGTAGTAATTTTATGATCTCTTTCAGCTTAATTTTGTTTTCTATTGATAGCATTCTTTACACACCTTTTTAACCTATTCTTTATTGAAGACATAGCTGTAGACCGCACTTCATACAGCAAAATATACTTACACTTCCAAGCTTACATACCTAGGTATATATATTAGAAGCAGCCACATTTGTAAATAAACATCCAAACCTATTCCAATACAACATAAACGGTCTTAGAAAACATTTAATCGTAGCTCCAGAACCTAAACTAGAAATATTCAAAAAAGGACTTAAATAAATGCTGATAAAAATATATAATCACCTACTGAAATATTTGCAAGAAGACAAATAACAAAAGTTCCAAAAAAAGCTTAAGTATTTCTTAACAAAAAATGCTATTACACAGTTGATGAATATCTAGACGGAAAAGTTTTAACCTCACTAAATATATAATACTATAATAATTATCTATCTGTACCTAATTTAAGAACTATCTTAAAACTATTATGTATTTATATTTTAGTATTTAACTTGTAATATACGATTTGCAACACCTATTAACAGGGTTATAATGTGTATAATGTTACGTTTTCATAATTATGATTGTAACTAGACATTATAAGGCAATGTATACTTAAATATAATATAATAAATATAATAGCCGTAGTGGCCTAGAGGTAGTGACACCCGCCTTGCAATCGTGAGGTCGTGTGTTCAAATCCCGGTCCCGTACCAATGAGTTCTTTGGAATTTATGTACGGAATTTCACACTACTGGCTTTTCGGTGAAGGAAAACATCGTGAGGCAACCTGCATACTTCTGTAGAAGAAATTCGATGGCGTATGTGAATCCACCAACCCGCACTGGGCCAGCGTGGTGGATATGGCCCAATCACCCTTCGTGGGTAGGCCTACGTCCTGCAGTGGACTATTAAAAAGGCTGATACAGTACAGTACAAGCTACAAGTTGCGCAAACCCTACCCTTACTGACATAAAATATTTTACTGCGCAACGTCTAGCCTCGTTTTCCCATTAAGTTTTAATTGTAAGTAATACACCGGTGACGGCTACAGAGCCGTATCAATACCTTAGATTGGTTGTCGAAGAATGGTACACAGGATCTGCCAAAGGCGCCACTATTTAGTTTCTATTTTGAGAAGCCCTGACCTATACTAAGCGCAGTTTATATCCAACGCGATATGATATGAGTCATGATGATTAGATTAGGAATACCTTTGTACCATAACAGGGTTAACAAAAAAACCAACAGTTCGCAAATTTTTTATTACATCATCAATGCTTTTTAGCGTGACCATTCACTCCAATAGAATAAGACCTAGCCTTGGAACAAGCTAAACGATCCAACTTCTCGCCTAAAATATAAATTCCGAACGCCGCACCAGTACTCACGACACAAAAAACGAACCTCATAGTCCAGTTCAGAAAGTCCATAAACGGATAGACCCAAACATTCGTCATAAAGTATATTCTAAACACGAGAAGCGTGTATACAAAAATTACAGACATCGTCAGATTGAAGCCGAACTTCCTAGAAGGGTAGTTTCGTTTCGTCACGAAAAGTTCTATAAAGATGAATGGGACTATAGTAGTGTGCATGACGTGGTTCATCCAAACTGGGAACTTGGACTCTATTTCGATGGGGAAGATGAGATCTTTGTTTATGCAGTACATTGCCCAGAACGTTATAGATACGTATACTGCTACAGTGAAGGTTAGGCTGAAGAGGACATCCTTGACCCTTCTGATGATGTGAGGGTTTTTCGGTAACGCGGAGTCGCTCCCGTAGACATCGTTCAAGAAGGACACGCTGAAGTATACGATTTGCAGCACCTGGAAAAGAGTTTATGACGTTAAGTCTCGTGTTTTGAATTTACTCGATAGTTAAATGAGTTGTCTGGACTGGACATAGGCTTTCCCTATAGATTTACAATCTAACAAGGCCGGTTGGAAGTGGCTTACATTTGTTCCTGTCAGTAACTTGTAACTTTCTTTTATATTACGTCTATATTAAGCTGGATCAATTTTGATGTGCGAAGTGTCGCCACAACCACGAACGCCGTCACCGTCGTTTTTCATTCGATCTTTGAATTTCTCTCCATCATAAAATAAACATTATAAAAACAGCATTTAGTATTGCATGTAGGCATTAAACGGACATTAGGCATTTCAACCAATACAGCTTGGCTTTGTTTCGCGGGGTGGATGTGAGGCTGCTGTTCATTCGCTTCGTACTTTTCTCGGTCAAAATTGTGGAGAAGTGTTGCTTAAGGTGGATGTCAAAAATGCTTTCATTTCGGTTAATCGAGACGCCTTGTTAGCACAGGTCAAAGACAAAATTCCCGATCTTTTCAATTTTCTTTGGCAATGCTACGGCAAACCCACTAAATTAATTTACAAAAATGATGTTTTGCTATCTTCCGTTGGCTGTCAACAAGGTGACCCTCTCGGACCAGCCATTTTCAGCCTGGCCATTCATCCAATTGTTCAACGTCTCCAATCTCAACTCAACGTTTGGTATCTGGATGACGGGACTTTGGGTGGCGATGCGAGCACAGTCCTACGTGATTTGGAAATTCTTATTGACAAGTTTCGTCAAATTGGTTTGGAGCTAATTTTTTTCGAAATGCGAACTTTTCGTTTGCGACTCATGTCCGCATAAAGATTTGATACTTAACAAATTTAATGATTTGGCACCTAACATCAAATCGGTAGACAAGTGTTCTCTTCGCCTTCTAGGTTCGCCGATATTAGATGAGTCTTTTCCGCCTTTCGTTCAAGAAAAAATTCAAAATTTTTTGAGTGCCTCTGATAGGCTACTCAAAATTAACGCCCACATGGCTTTTACTATTATAAGATGTTGTCTGTTTGTACCAAAATTTATGTACGCTTTACGATGTAGTCCATTGTGGAAACACAATGAGCTCCTTTTGAGCTTAGACGATGTTGTAAAGCAGTCCCTAGTATCGGTTTTGAATATTGACATGAGTGAAAGGGCGTGGCTACAAGCCTCCTTGCCTGTTAGGCTTGGAGGGTTAGGGGTCCGCCAAATTTCAAGTGTTGCTTTACCAGCTTTCTTGTCCTCCATTCATAGTACTCAGAACTTGATTGAAAAAATCCTCGCACCTTCTTTAGGCCATTCTGGCGTAGATGTAGCTCATTTGAATGAGGCAACGAATGCTTGGAGGGTCGCTTGCCCAAATACCGAGCTTCCAAAGACTTTATCGTCGCAGAGACTGTGGGATCGGCCGATCTGCGAACTAGCATGGAAATCTCTTCTAGACACGTGTCCTAGCGTCGCGGATCGCGCTCGTATCCTTGCAGTCTCTGTATGGGAGTCCGGTCTTTGGTTGCAAGCATTGCCCTCTTTCAATACTGGTAACCTTTTAGACCCAACTGCATTTCGTCTAGCTGTCAGCTTACGCTTGGGTGCAAGGTGTTGTGAAGCTCATCGCTGTCAGTGTGGTACTGCAGTTGACCAGCTCGGTCACCACGGTCTCTCTTGCTCAAGAAGCGCTGGTCGGATTGGACGCCACGCCAGCCTTAACGATGTCATACGCAGGGCTTTTGTCACCGCCAATATCGCAGCCGTACTCGAACCGAGTGGGTTGGCGCGTGGTGATGGCAAAAGGCCTGACGGCATGACGCTGGTCCCATGGAAGTGTGGACGGCCCTTAGTATGGGACGCAACTTGCGTCGATACTTTGGCACCGTCACATCTTCCTGAGACTCAGAGTAGGGCTGGAGCGGCGGCCAATTCAGCTGAGCAGCACAAGCGGCGCAAATATGCTAACCTCGGTAGTGGTTACATATTTGAGCCATTTGGAGTTGAGACTTTGGGTCCGTGGGGGCCGGGAGCTCATTTCGTTTTCAAAAGTCTTTCTGAGCGTCTGGTGGACGCGACGCGTGACCAAAATGCTGGTGTTTATTTGGCTCAACGTATAAGCATTGCCATTCAGCGTGGCAATGCTGCCAGCATGCTGGGCACGCTGCCAACTGGAAGTGGGCTTGAGCACTTGGATTATCTTTAGACCTTCAAGGGTCTGTGGATGATCCAATTGCTTTCTATGTAGTAGGAGTGTAGTATTGTACTCAATAATTAAAAAAAAAAATGGCATTGAAGTGACATTAAACATCATTGCATGAAGGTATGTTTTCTTTTTTTTTTATACAATACAACTTTTTATGCTAAAACTACTTACACTACTACTACATAGAAAGCAAATAAATCATCTACAGGCCCTTGAAGGTCTAAAGATAATCCAAATGCTCAAGCCCACTGCCAGCCGGCAGCGTGTCCAGCATGCTGGGAGCATTGCTACGCTGAATGGCAATGCTTATACGTTGAGCCAAATAAACACCAGCATTTTGGTCACGCGTCGCGTCCACCAGACGCTCAGAAAGACTTTTGAAAACAAGATGAGTTCCCGACCACGGACCCATCGTCTCAACTCCAAATGGCTCAAATATGTAACCACTAGGTTAGCATAATATTTGCGCCACTTGTGCTGCTCCGCCGAATTGGCCGCCGCTCCAGCCCTACTCTGAGTCTGAGAGATGTGACGGTGCCAAAGTATCGACGCAAGTTGCAGGTTGTTGTAGGTAAGTATGTTAGCAGACCTGCCATGAGTATATGGTATCTATAAATTCATATTTTTTAATTTATAGGTATACCTAACTAATGAAATTTTGAAATTTAAGACTTAGTTATTAACATTGAAAAACTAAAACTATTTTGTTTGAAATATTTTAATTATTTTGTAAATTTGATTTATATTGAATGATTATCATTTTGTTCACACAATTTAATATTTGATAATTTATTTGACACAGATTTTTTTTCTTTCTTTTAATTTTAAGGTAATTGTGCTTTGCTTTAGCAAAGCTGAAATTTTAGGAACAATATTATTATTATAATAACAAATGTTATTAATTTGATTTGATTTGGATTGACTCTTGTATTTTGATAGTATCTTGTACCTATTTTTATTGTATATTTTTTTTTTTTTTTTTTTTAATGACAAATTAGTTTTATTGTATATTGTATTTTGATATCAATAAAATAATATGAATATGAACATAACTTCTTTTCGTTCTGATTTGTGTCTTTTTACTAATTTTATTGTTTTTCGTGACTATTATAGACTAAAGTAGCCATTACCTACGTAAATACGAGCACACGTGTAATTCATTCCGGACCTAGGGCATGGTATCAGTTTGGCTACTAATACCTATGTTAAAAAAACAAGGTTGTAGGTTGTAGGAATTACTGAAGGCCCGGGCAAATGATTTTATCCAAATACGGCTCATGTATGGACCGAATCATACAGTAAGTCGGCAGAAATGAATTGTGAAGTTAGCTCTAAGCAGCGCGAAAACCAATCAACGCGCAGCTTTGTGAAAGCTTCAGTCAGGGTTGGATATTGCGCAACTTGTAGCTAACTTCACATCCGCCGACTTGTATGATTCGACCTATAAGTACTTTTTGAAATTACCCATCAGGCCAGCTCCTAACCATCCTAACCTAACCTCCGTTATTAATATTCTCGTAGAACCCGGGCTGGTAAGTTCAAATAGTTTGGACATAACAAAACAGTAAAAACAACCGAAGCGTAAAATTATTTAAAAATTGTATTTATTTTACACTAGATCGAAATAGATATGCAGCTCAGGAGTAATCATACTTAGATCATTCCCTCGTTATTAGGTAGGTAGGTATCTATATAAACATATTATAATGATCATAACCCTGAAATGGCAAAACAGCTATTTTTATTGAACATTTGATTGTCATATACAGGGTTATTTCTAATCAATTAGCATCCTTTTACGGGCTTATTCTGTACATCACAACTAACAACTTTTGTACTGCGACTTTTGTCAAAACTAAAAAAAGCTGATCCATTCATTTGGTCGCGGGTGAACGATATTTTTCTGTGGAACAGCAATTTTTTTTTGATTTTTGACAAAAGTCGCTGAACAAATGTTGTTAGTTTTGATAATAATCCCCTATCATCTGAATAAGCCCCTAAAAGGATGCTAATTGATTAGGAATAACCCTGTATAGTTATACTCATTCAACGAAACAACTAAACAGCTGTTTTTATTAGGCAAATAAGGACGATAAAATGATATAGCCGTTGATTAAATCACAAAAAATAGGGCCTCAAAACTCACAAAATATGGGTTCAAAATTCAAAGTGAGTAAACCTTATCGTGTAAGGTATCATATAAAATAACTTCATTAGCACATATGTGCAATATTCGATGTATGACGAGAAAAGTGAAAAAAAAAACTTTTTTGTCGATGGTTATAGTATAGAGATTTTAACAACTTACTTCCAAATTTTCTGGATTTGTACGGAACCCTCGATGTGCGAGCCTGACTCGGACTTTTCCGGTTTTTTTATTTTTTTTAGGTAGAATAGGGCTACATTTGGCCACCAAATTGCCTAATGGAAAGCGAAGTTGTAGCCGAAGATGGCGTATGTAGACCTAGAAAATACCTATTCACTCTTGACTTGAAGATATCCAAATTCCAATCCCTGGCGGTCCGCATTATGAAGGAAGAAGCGAATCGCTTAGTACGAGCAGGTGGTACGTCGACTATGTAGGGATGATGCTTATGCTTCTTCCGGCTTGTTTTTTCGTCGGTCAAAAATGTATCATTTTTTAAATGCATAGGTGTGTATAAATAGTTCGGTTCACTGTCCCGTGTCACCTAGGTGTGAGATAGAGTTCGATGGCTTAAAGTTAGCTGTTACGTTTTTAATCAAATTGTAAATACACAACTTACCAGGCACCAAACTGTGAGGAAAATATATCTAGCTTTGAACGGCAACGCTTCAAGATCCTTTGTCGGAAACGGGAGATCTACGTAAAACTGATCGTATAATAGCGCAAACAAATCCAGCGCCGCCACAGAAATATGAAATAACATTAAAATTATCTTATTTTGTACCATTTTCAGTCTTGTTCAGTCTACGTTTACAATGTACGGTGGCCCTTATGGCACTGTGACTTATATAGTCGTGATCGATCTGATAGTAAAATATTTTACGATAAACATTTTGTTGTGACATAATTGAGCTCTACATGTAGAGACAGTAGTCATTATAGTATAGCCTTTCCATAAGTTATGTGCATCATATTATTTTGTCACTTGTAGATTGGTGGTGAGCAAATCAATTAAAATAAATAGCACAACGTTGAACTGTGGAGTGTCTTTATGTGGGTATGACATAAACATCATTATCATGTCAATCGTAGGGCTTCTACTGTTGGATATAGGCCTTCTCTGAACTCTGCAGCCCGGCTTGCATACAGCACGTCCCAGATGTGTTTAATCTGGGACGTGATGGATGCAAGACGAGACGATTTAATAAGAGTCATAGGTAATATAATAATAAATATTAAATCGTTTGTACATTTGGTGCTAGTTAATAAGATGATATTCACAACTTTAATCCTCCATAGGCCATTAATTCTGTTTTGTGTGGATCTGTTCATTTTTGATAAAATAACTACGAGTAGGATACAATTGCGATATATAAATAAATAAATATTAAGAGATATCTTACACACGGTCTCTGACCCCAAACTAAGCAAAGCTTGTGATATAGCTGCCAGAGACTGATATACTACATATACATATTTTTAAATACATACTTATATAGATAGTAGGTACCTAAATAACAACCAGACACAGAGCAAACACCTATGTTCATCACATAAATGTTTGCCCTGGGTGGGGATCGAACCCACACTTCTTTGACTCAGAAGCCACTCTCCACTGTCACTAACCACTTAGCCACCGAGGTAGTCAACTACAACTAGGGTGGGTCATTCTCGTGTGATTTACAACTAGTTGCAGTCTAGCGGTGCATACATTAAATGGCAGGTCCACCCATTCACCCGGTCATTTCGTAGGTACTAAGTAGGTAATTGTATAGGTCAGGGTGGTCCGTTTACAAAGCCAAGGTATTTGTTCTATCTCAGAGACTACGATTAGGAGATCGGTCAGTTGGTCAGGGAATAGGGATGGTTAGTTCATCATCATGTTAGATGTTTTTGTGGAGACATTCTCTCTTTTCTGGGCTTTATAGCTCACATGGCCAAAGTGTCAGCATTCTTCGCTATTGTTAAAAAATGCGACAAGTCTACGTCCCCTGAATTTTCAAAGTAGATGTGGACTCAAAATTTTTTGGGGCTCGAACTCCCTTTGGATCCGATACTATTACTTGTCTATTAGTGCTCACTTCGCCTTGGTTTTATGCTTATTGATGGAGCCATGTCTATAAGCTATTCTTCAGATCATTACTAAAAAATCTCTTTAGTTCGACGGTCGCATTGTTGAGAACATAAGGTTTCGAACGCGTAGGTACAGACTAGTTTTAGCCTTCCGAGCGAGCACATTTGCGAAAATTCTACAGTAATCGTATGGTATATATACAGATATACAGGGTTATTTCTAATCAATTAGCATCCTTTTAGGGGCTTATTCTGTACATCAAAACTAACAACTTTTGTCAAAACTCAAAAAAAGAATCTACTGTGACATTCATTTTGTCGCGGGTGAACGTTATATTTCAACAATTTTTTTTGAGTTTTGACAAAAGTCCCAGAACAATATTATAGTTCTTAGTTTTGGTGTACAGAATAAGCCCCTAAGAGGATGCTAATTAGAATTAGAAATTAGAAATAACCCTGTATACCATAGAGTCCATAGACCCCATACAATGTGACAAGTTATACGGAAGACTACACTACTCGTACTAATCTACAACGTTTAACAACAGTAAAACTAACGTTTGGAGTACCTAACATACCTAAGTAGTTTCTGGATACCATTATAAGCCCAAGAGCGGTTAGTGCCTACGTTTATATGATAAATCCATGGTGCATACCTATCTAAGCAAAAAAAATATAAGGGGAAAAAAAATCAGATGCGCGATATATTTGAAATTTTTTTTGTACACTGCATGCCCTTGGTAATTTTAGAGCAGTATATCGTACAGAGGTACATCGCTGCACTAGAACTATTGATTATTAAATATTCTGTGAGGTATCAAAGTTCGAAATGATAAGAGATAAAATATCTAAACAGTATCTCATAATCCAAATTTGCGCCTGATGATTGTAAATTCGTTCATAAATCGTAAACACTAAATATAGATATTGGTAAACGCATGTTTAAATTGTTCTACTGTCTGGTCATGATAAGCACGTAAGAAATTCAAGGAAATAGGAAATTATTATCTATCAGTGGCCTAAAATCTACGACTTTGTACTGCCAAAGTGCAAAATACTGCTTTAAAAATAGTCCCGCTATTGTTGTATCAAAGTTCGAAATGATAAGAGATAAAATATCTAAACAGTATCTCATAATCCAAATTTGCGCCTGATGATTGTAAATTCGTTCATAAATCGTAAACACTAAATATAGATATTGGTAAACGCATGTTTAAATTGTTCTACTGTCTGGTCATGATAAGCACGTAAGAATTTCAAGGAAATAGGAAATTATTATCTATCAGTGGCCTAAAATCTACGACTTTGTACCTACTGCCAAAGTGCAAAATACTGCTTTAAAAATAGTCCGGCTATTGTTTGCCTCTCTTTCGTCTGAAACCCGTTTAGGTAGTTACGGTCCTTACCTACAAGCTTTTATTAGAGACTTTCAAGACTTACATAGTCTAAAACTACATACACTACTACTACATAGCAAGGAATTGGCTCATCCACAGACCCTTGAAGGTCTAAAGATAATCCAAACGCTCAAACACACTGCCAGTTCGCAGCGTGTCCAGCATGCTGGCAGCATTGCCACGCTGAATGGCAATGCTTATACGTTGAGCCAAATAAACACCAGCATTTTGGACACGCGTCGTGTCCACCAGACGCTTAGAAAGACTTTTGAAAACAAGATGAGCTCCCGGCCCCCACGGACCCAATGTCTCAACTCCAAACGGCTCAAATATGTAACCACTGCGTACAATACAAAGTTTTACGGGGTCGTTCCTTAATTTTACCCTGAATACTTTAGCTAGACGCGGAACTTAGCACCTACTAGTGAACGTTTGGGAAAAAAATATCGCGTTCAAAACAAAACGAAACATTGACAGTAGTTGATAGTGTTAAAGACGGGGTATTAACAACGGAGAAAGTATATTTGACTGCCTCGGTGGCTCAGTGGTTAGTGTCCCTGACTACTAGAACAAAGAGGCGTGGGTTCAATTCCCACCCAGGGCAGAAATTTATGTGATGAACATAGGTGTTTGCTCTGTGTCTGGTTGTTATTAGTAATTATCTATCTAAGTATGTATTTAAAAATATTTATATGTAGTATATCAGTCCCTGGCAGCCATATGACAAGCTTTGCTTAGTTTGGGGTCAGAGACCGTGTGTAAGATGTTCCCCTTAAATATTTTATATACTTCTTTCAAAAAGAAAATATTCCCCGCCGTTAATAGTGTTTACAACTAGGTATTAACGAACGGGTACGACTTTTTTTGAGGTGATAACGTCTTATACTCGTAAATTGATGTACGCGTTTAAAAAAAAAAACAAATATTAATGCTCATTAATACTAAGTAGGTACATACATAGCATTGCCATTCAGCGTGGCAATGCTGCCAGCATGCTGGGCACGCTGCCAACTGGCAGTGGGCTTGAGCACTTGGATTATCTTTAGACCTTCAAGGGTCTGTGGATGATCCAATTGCTTTCTATGTAGTAGTAGTGTAGTATTGTCATGTTAAAAACTTAAAGAAAAAAAAATTGAGAAAAGTATAAAAAGTAGGTACAATATATCTATGAAAATATGCTCAAATCTCTTACTCTACTCTAAACTAAACTCTACTCGTTTGTTTGTCCATTTTATAGGAGGATGTCCTACGATAGGTATTATTTTTTCATGCAAAATAATGAAATAAAAGGGTTCATCTTCCAATGAAGATGCAAATGACAAAATAATATAGAAAATACCTATTAATAAAAAAATTGATGATTGATTCAATCAACGTATATTTTCCATTGCCTTAGATAAGATGATAAAATGTGTTGTAAAAAGCGTGTCAAGACACAAACGATACAATTCCGTAGACGAGGATAGTGACGATAAGACGCAGAATTATAACGACATTATAGAGTTGATTACTAAACTACAGTCCGTTCCCAGTTATTTTACCTCTGACATTTGTCGCTGTGTCTCTGAGCTGTCTAACTTGTGATGGTGTGGAATGACTAGACAAAGACAGCGACAAAATGTCAGAGGTATAATGACTGTGAACGGACTGTAAGATTATTGGCGAACAAAACGTGTCTAAGGTTAATGAGCTGCAGGCCAATCGCACTAAAAAATTACAGCTGAACTACAATTGAATTTTAACCAAACTTCGACTTTTTGTCTATTTTCGTATCGCACTAATGATTCTGACTAAAGTTGAAACGAAAGTCGATCAGAGTTGGAACGTAACCGGAGTCAAATGAACGATTGGTGTATGATGTTTAGCGCAATACCTAATTCCTTGAAGCTGAATCGAAACTTAACTACAATTGCAACCGAACTTTAACTGAATTACAGATGGAACACAGCTGTTTAAAATTAACGCGATTGGCCTGGATGCAAACTAACATAGGATCTTTTTTCTCTATTAAGTCTTAGCCTCATAGAAACATTAGTATAATAAACTATTTACCTACCTGCCTACATTCATTAAGAATCCTGTTCTATGAACCACACAAGGGAACACACTCAAAAATAAATTTACTTAATTCCCATTTTGCATAGGTATATGGGAGCTAAATAAATAAATAATAAAAACTATTTAAAAATTATAAATATATACTAGAAAAATGAAAACCTAAAACATGCTATTTGTCTCTAAATGGCCGAGTCAAGCGTGGTTCTCATGTTGATGTTGGTAAAATGTTGTATCTATTTGTTTTACTACGGAACCCTAAAAGACATCGATGCGCCGGAACTCAGGATTATCAGAACTATAAGTTATTCTGTGGAAAATCAAAGGTCGGATGATAAGCGATTATCTAAATTACTATCTGACTGTATTTATGTTCTTTTGCGCCTTATAATACAAAAAAAAGATGATGCAAATTTTGGTAGCCGTCAGGCCGTCACCACCCTCAAGATTTGCTACTAAATTGTACCTAGGAGTTACTATGACTCTAAGTTCTAATAATAATTTTAAACCAATGTGAAGAGTACTCACTTTGACATAAAATAATATTATCTTTGGTAGGTAAGCTTAAACAGATAGTTTGTTTTTCGGTTTGCTCGTCAAAAAAAGATTAAATCCAAGATTTAAATAAAGACAAGCCTTGTGATCGATTGGACCGAAAAGTTATCGAATGGAGACCACGTATTGGCAAGCGTAGCTTACGACGTCCACGCACAATATAGATGATATCAGGACCACGCTGGATGCAAACCTCTTCCACCGGTCTTATTGGAGACCTATAGAAGCCATGCCCAGCAGCGGACTTTAGTCACTTAGTAGTCTTGTGACTCTAGTAAATAGTTGTTATAAACTTCCAAAACTGTGTAATAAACGTAGCTCAGCGACAAATCTCATTTTTTAATGGTGTAAAAAGTTATTGTATCTGTTACTTGATAAGAAAATAACTGATAGAGTTGCATCGCCGCCGGATCTCCGGCTCGTTGTTATTCTACAGACTATCAGGGGTCAGGAGTCACGTGGTTATCTAAACAGTTGTCTGACAATGTTAACTCTACGTCTGATTAAGGGAATTTGTTCACAAATGTAGAGCATTGCATACGTAGCTACGGGCGTGGTTAAGTTTGCAGCATGTCTGGTAGGTACATAGCCGCGGTAGAAAATCGAGCGAACAGAGGGTTGGGTAGGTAATCTCTATGGTAACGGGCATGTATTTTGTATTAGTTTATGCAGAACTGTTATACGGACCCCTCAGATCAAATAAAAATATCAAGACAGAATGTTGAGAAACAAACAAGTGAAGCCGGCTAAACTACGCCTTGCCGTGTACAGACACGATTACACACATACACGTCCAAGGAAACTACACCTTGGCTTGTCAGTCGAACTATGGCGGCGCAACACCGACGCTCTCACCAAATGTATAACAAACCGGCCTCACTAGACTGTTCAACGACGTTTTCTATTGATTTTTTTATTTGCTCTGAGTACCCTATCAAATTGTTTTACTACGAAAAGAAACCAATTATTGAAGAAATCAGGAAAAAAATAAAAGTAAATAATATACCTTCACTGAATAAGTGATCGCTGGAAAGAAATGGAGTTGGGCGGGGCATATAGCTCGGATGTAGACAGCCATCGATGGACTAGACGCATGATTGAGTGGAGATCATGGGCAAATACCAGACCACCAGGCCGCCCGCCAAAACGATGGGTAGACGATGTGCGAAAGCATGCAGGACGAGACTGGGTCGCAAAAGCAGGGGACCGTAAATCATGGCGTGAATTGGGAGAGGCCTACGTCCAGAAATGGAAAACAAAAGGCTAACAAAGAAGAAGAAGAAGAATATACCTACGCTGCACGAGCTCATAAATTGGTATTATACCATTTGGTACCACGATAGCTACAAGGTGCCACAAGTGAGGTAGCTTGGTTTTACGGAATTGGTTAGTATTTTTATAAAGGTGGCGTTGTTGAGATTTGTATTTGCTGTGGTGGACAGCCAAGAAAAAAGCAAAAAGATTTCGTTGTATCAAAAAGTTCGATTCAAATAAAAAATATCTCGCCGCCGGTACAGGGCTATATTCGTATAGTAGGTAAGTAAGAAGATATTATATTATAGCACATAGGAACCACTTTTTAGTGAATTGACTCGTGGGACATGTTAGGTTGAATAAATTATTTTGAAAAACCTACCGGGTACGTAGTGTTTGTGACGTACACAAGCAACCGGTGCTCCTGTACCTACCTCCGCTAAAATCTTACGGTAAAAGAATAGCAAAGAATAACTAATAATCCTGATAATCCTGACTTCCGACATAGTACAATGTACAAGGTACAATGCCCGTTTATCTAAGACTAATAGTCTCATTATTATACTGAGATATAATATATATTATATTATTAATAACATTATTATACTGAGCGCCACACAAATTGAAAGATGGGAAGTTTGCCACAGAGAGCTGCGCAAACGCCAA
The DNA here is from genome assembly GCA_949316475.1 of Hypomecis punctinalis. Classification (NCBI taxonomy): domain Eukaryota; kingdom Metazoa; phylum Arthropoda; class Insecta; order Lepidoptera; family Geometridae; genus Hypomecis; species Hypomecis punctinalis. The sequence continues at coordinate 23,197,149 of OX438799.1, read as the reverse complement.
AATATAGACGTTAGCGGGTGCCAGAGAGACGAGACGCCGGCGCACACCCGCCAGCCAACCTCGTGCCTCCCGCGCGCTTCCTACGCCCGAGCCCACTACTTCGCCATTTGTATAGGCATTGTGCACACATGCGCAATAATTAGCGAATCACGGCGAAGTCATCTGCGGCTAACTTCTCATCTTTCAATTTGTGTGGCCCTCAGTATAACAAACCTTCTACGGTTATGACCCCGTAAAATAGACATTTTTTTTAAATTATGCATTACTTTGTAAATGCTTACCCGTTCCATTCGCCACCAGTTGCTCCGACAGCCCAATATATTATTTCAGCGCACTGTCAGTAGGTACATTTAATCCGCTCAGAGGCCGTGGCCAGCCAGCGAGCGGCGGGTTCCGTACGGGTTTGCCTTAAAACCACACGGCCCCTAATCTGTGTGCATCGCAGTTCGGCACGGCAGGGGACTGGGACCATGTGTTTCGTGATTTCGTAGATATGTAGAAAAATAGTTTTACAAATCGATGCGAAGGTCTCTGCTTGAGCTCGACGATTTTGCTTTCGTCTGTCCGGGTGTTGTTTTTGTCTACATGTCACATTTTTCAACAAATCTTGACGAAACTTGGTACACAGGTTTTATGTGTTTTATGTACTTTTATCGTTGGCAAATTTTGATTGGGATTTCCCTCATAAAGGGGGAGTCGCGCTATTTATCAGCCGATTTTAATTATATTTAGTTATAATGTTTAGTACTGTACCAACCTTTTTAATAGTCCACTGCAGGACATAGGCCTACTCACGAAGGGTGATTGGGCCATATCCACCACGCTGGCCCAGTGCGGGTCGGTGGATTCACATACGCCATCGAATTTCTTCTACGGACGCATGCAGGTTAAATACCTCACGATGTTTTCCTTCACCGAAAAGCCCATGGTGTGAAATTCCGTACATAAATTCCAAGGAATTCATTGGTACGGGACCGGGATTTGAACCCACGATCTCACGATTGTAAGGTGGGTGTCATTACCACTAGATCACCACGGCTTAATGTTTAGTACCTAAATCCTAGATTTGCGAGTAAGAACCAAATAGGTCACGAGCGAGTAAAGATAATTATAGGCTTATGAAGATTCTGTAAAAGAGATGTGTCGTGAACTCGTGAGTTCTACTGCGGAGAACTACTAGTAAGTTTAAACGGTTCAAATCTAATATCGCATAACATATAAATTCCAAAATGCTCAGCTGTCTAAAAACTTATAAGTTTTAAATTGCTCTAAATCTTTCAGAAATTAAATACTGGCTGACGTGAACGAATACCCAATGAATAATCAGCCCCCCTACCGCCTAAGCAATAGCAATCGTAATAGCAATCGTTTATGAATTCATTTTAGTCATTTGGCACCGCCTATGTGACGTTAGCCATCAATTGCTTTGCGTGGATTGCGAAAGAAATCGTTGAATGAACAACTTTGAGGGCTAACGTCACATAGGCCCTGCCAAATGACTAAAATGAAGTCATAAACGATTGCTATTGCTTTAGGCGGTAGGGGGGCTGGACTTGAATCCGAACACTATGAAGTTGTGGCAATAGAAATAGATAGAAACAAGGCACAGATCAGTGCCTTCATCAAGCTGCTGAGCATTCTCCCTCTAGACTAAACTAACAAGTTTTCAACAGTTAATTGTACTTAGTAGATAAATAAATAATTGCGGAAATATAAGAAGACCATAGTCACCCTACAACATGGCAGCGCCTGGGCCAAGAATAAGGTATTAAGTTTTCTATTAACCCTCATCCTTTTACAATAATATAACTGCTAACAGCCGATCCGGGATTGTGTGCTCGGTAAACATCCTGCAGAAATACGCTATCTAAGTCTTTCTTATCTACTTATGTACTTTTTTATTTAGATATAGGTACTTTAGTCAATTAGTTTGGAAACATCGACTTGGCATTTTTTCATGTTTGGAAAAGACTTAAAATTTTGATCTTTTCATCGGCTGGTGATACAATCTTTAGAGCTACCTATAAAGTTTTTCTTTTCACTTTCAATTGGATCCAATTTGTGACGGCAAATAGATATGTTTTACACAGAGGACTAAAGTCGGACTGAATTCTACTAATCTAGAGATACAATACTTATATGCCTATTGTTTCTCTATCTACTCGTATAAAGGGGTCTGTCCACTATTACGTACCACACGATAACCGTGCCAGGCGTACTAAAAATTACGCTACAAAAAAACATACAGAAAGAAAACAAAAAAGTACATCTACCAGCTTTTAGTTATTCGCAAAAATCATATTAAATAACGTAACGGAGCTTGTGCTATGCTCGGATGACCCGTTAAATCGCTACCAGTTTACCAGCTTGGTTACGTTCTAACATAACATTGCTTTGGGGTGTGTTAGCTCTGACACTAGGAGCCACTCAGCATGTACCTAAAACACAAAATATAGCTAGACATATAACACACCTTGTTGTGCTAAAACCTTAGAAAAATCCACAACAGCAGGTAACTTTCTGTCATTACGAGCTCAAAATTAAAAGCCCAACTGCAGCTTTGTCCGAACTTGTGAATTAATATTAATATTAAATTCCATGACGCCGTTCCCGGCTAGAGTTTGCTACTGCCTCGGGCGGAGCCACGACGTTATGAGTGCTCGTGGATATGACTATAACCATAGAATTAGAACTAAAGTAATAGAATGCTTCCGACTTCAACCGTGTAGAGAATTCGCGAATATTTCGCACTGATCGATGTAGTATTTCTCACATTATTGTTGATTTATCAAAAATGGCTCATCCGATTTCGATTAAATTTAAATAGGACCTATTTCAAAGTATATTGTTTCCAGTAAAAGAAATATCGAAATCGGGCCACTATGTAAAAACTTATGCGTTAATTACATATAAAAAAAAAACAAATATACGCGTTGAATTGGGTACCTCCTCCGATTCGTCGGTCAAAAAAATATCTTCCAGCTGTCTTATTCATATCTGGTTATACAGTATACACGAGAGTAAGTGGAACAAAAAACGCATTGTCTGTCGGGATAGGTCAAAATCACAAGTTGGAATGTCAAAATGGTTCATCATCATCATCTTGCCCTTATCCCACTAGGTGGGGTCGGCACAGCTCGTTTCCTTTCGCCACTTCACTCTATCATACGTCACCTCATCATCAACTCCTTTCTCTCGCATGTCTTCTTTCACACAATTCATCCACACTTTTCTTGGTCTTCCCCTCCCGCTTTTGCCACTTACCATCATATTGAGAGATCTTTTTGTGACATGACTATCCTCCCTTCTCATTATATGCCCATACCAAGATAGCCTGCCACTCTTTAATTTTTCAGTCACTGGTGCTACTTTTAGGCTTCCCCTTACATAATCATTTCTAATTTTATCCATCCTCGTCACACCACACATCCATCTCAGCACTCACATCTCCGCTGCAAGCAATTTCCTTTCATTTTCCCCTTTGGTGGCCCAACACTCAGATCCAAACAATACGACAGCTCTTTTGAAGCTTTTTTAAATTTTGCCTTTTAATTTAAGGGGCATCCGCGGATCGCAAGTTGTTCCAGTAACCTGTCGCCATTTCATCCAACCTGCGTTTATCCTGCCAGTAACGTCCCGGTCGATATGGTTAAAATGTCAAAAATAAAAACACCACGTGGGCAAATCCACGGGCAAAAGTTAGTATACAATATTGAGTCAATAGGTAGAGAATAAATAGACACGGACAGCTAACCAGCTACGAAGCTCTGATTTCTTGATTTTGCTACAGTCTCGTAGATCCTACGGCCTACGTAGACCTTGACGTAGAGGCCTCTACCACAGAGATCTTTTTGCAGTATCGTGAGGAAATATTATTTTTTTTGCTGGTAAATTTTTTGAAAGATCATATAATTTTATTATAAATAGTTTAGCTTAGAAGTGATATTAATTTTATTTCAATTTTAATGTGTCATCCGAGACACGATATCGGTCCCGGTTGTTTTAATCGTTTAGCCATGTCAGAGGCCTTCAGGCGGCTGAAAAAGACAACAGGGCTAGGTACCCGGTCTATACGAACTTACTCTATTACTTTCAATCAATTATTGAATGCCATATCTGCAATTTTTACTTCTGCATCTCAGTAACGAAGCAGAGATGAGGCTCGGCCTTTTTCCCCGACGTCGAAGCAATGCCTACAGCGAGAATTAAGTGCTGAAACTAACGCTTTCGGATGAAGTTTTAAAACGAAGTTTTATTTGAAACTGTTTATAAAATAGGTCAGGAAATACGTACTTCTTTCTTTTTGTGATAAACATTTCAAAAATTGACGCGTTCGCAGGATTTGAACCTGCATCCTCTGGGACTCCGGCCCAGATGCTTTGTCCAATTAAGCTAAATCGCGCTCTGCGAAGGCGCCGAATTAGTGAGTGTTTATCATTTTGAAATGTTAATCACAAAAAGAAAGTTTCTATACACCTAGTGTGTGAAGCACGATAAAAATAATTTTCAGGAAATACTTCATCGAAATATAAGTCATATGGCGACTACTGTTGGATTTAGGCCTCTCCTATGGATCTCCAATAAAACCGGTTGGAATCGGCTTGCATTTAGCGCGATCCTGCGATCTTGATTAGGTCATCGTTCCTTATCCTCGTGGGTGAACGTCCTACGCTGTACTTGTCGGTACATGGTCTCCACTCGAGACTTATCAGTCATATTCTTCGAATCCTGGAATAGGCACTTAGCAATCTAGGAACGCTGCCATCTGCCGTCTGTCATCTGTGGATGATCCAAATGCTTTTTGTGTAGTAGTTTTGTATTTTTTGTAGTAAAAAAATTGCTCTATTTAAAGATTTTGTATTTAGACTGTGGTAGTAGAAAAAATATCCATGGTCTCCAAGCTTTCAATCTTATAATGTGGCTCCCTATGCTATTTTAATTCCACCGTCCATTATATTCAGCTCGTAATTTATATTTTCAACTTTATTTAGCAAAAAAGCTTTCCTTCGGGGTTTAACCAAAGCTCGGTCATTAAACGGAGTTAATGAGAAGTATTTTTATTCGCAAGGAAATTCTTAGGGCTCCCCTCCTGCCACAACTAAATGAGGGATTTTAATACCGCCACGACTACTCGCGTAAAATAAAAACATCTACAAAGTTTTACTCATTCTGCTTTTAGCACAAATGACTCCTGACTAGGGCAAAGTAGGTAAGTAGGTACGTCGACGTGCAATATATTTAAGTAGACTCTTAGGTACCTCTATTTAAGTAATTTATTCTTATGCCTCGTTAGATATATAGGTAATTGAGATATTTAACGATATTATTCTTCAGGGTAAGGATCTTATTCACATATTTTCTAGACGCTATTAAAAGTGTTAGTTAAGATGTAGTCACACCTACTTTTTGGGGTTCAAATTAAACAGGGCGTATTTCTAGATATATTCGTCTAATCTTTACGTCGATCTTTAACTATAGTACCAATCCTGAGATCAATGCATAAAATTTCATAAATGTTCTTACAAAATGTTCAATGCCCATCAACAAAATGTACTTATAAAACCGCTGAAAATAAGAATAGTACATTATGGTACAAGTGTTAATGATGGTGATTACCGCTGAGGCGTCATTGAGGGTCTTAAGAGAGCCGAGGACGGTAATTATTAATACACACGTGTAGTCGATCAGTACCCGGGTACTTGAACGTACCGGGTACTGATGGACCCAAGATTTTTTTTCACTCAACTGCTACCGGGTACTGTGTTACCCAAGGTGTGATTTTTCAAAAATCAGCTTTAAACCGTAAAATTAGAAGTCCTTTTTGTAATAACGCTAGTATTTAATATTTGGAATGAACCGTAGAGGGCCTCAGAGTGCTCAAACAGTTAATTTCCGCCTTTTCGAGTCGTCGGCGGCCATTTCAGTCGCGCCAGTCTGGTTGAAGTGGAAAGAAGTGGTGCGATTTGGTGCGAAATATGTCGTAAATTTTAACTAATTCATATAGTGGAATATATTAAAACATTGCTAAAAACATTTCCTTTCGAATGGTGTAAGTGATTTACAGTGATATTTGTGTTATAATCGAAATATTGTGCTCTAAAGTTGGGGATGGCCGGTCCGGCCATTGGCATCTCCGTGTTGTCGTTTACCATTTTTTTTAAGTATTAAGGTAAGACTTGAATCGTAGACTTATGAAAAATACTTTTGCCCATACATTAGGCTATGCCACGGTATTTTTTATTAGAACGTAGCTTGTCTATTGATCCTTTGATGACGTTTTTAGCGGGACAGATAATACGCAACCGCGCGCGAAAAATGTGACACGGGGCGGTAATACGTTAAAATGTAATACGTTTGATGCAAAAATGGGTTCGAGACTCTAGCGTTTAAGTGGTTTTTTTTTAACGCACTTGTGAGTAAAATAATACTAAAAAATATTTTTAATATTGAAAACGAGTTGTGAAAAATGTTTCGAAATGGCGGGAAAAATAAATCAGTTTTCCTATGCGCTAATGGCAATCGGCCATAGACTAAAAGAATAAGGTTTAAGCTCTTTTTTTGGCTTTTTAAGCGAAAGCGTTTTAGCCACGTACAAAATGGGGAATTTCAAGTTTTAAATTGATTACAGACAAAACAAAAGTTATATTTAAATGAAAGTTTTATTTATTAAACACGTACAAGTTGAAATTATCGGTAATCACCATCATTACACACTTGTACCATAATGTACCTAATATTAAAAAAAGGCAGCAAAATGATTGGTCTATCCTTGTGAACCATAATATCTAAATACTATACACATTAGAAGTTTTAGACGTCTGCACATGTGACAGCTATTTTAAGATCTAATTTTACGACGCGTCTCGAGTTGAGTTCCCACAGAAAATACCGAAATCGTTTCTTCTTTACTGGATAAATAATTAAAGTACTTACCTAACATAGATAAAAAATATGTAGAATAGTAACGTTATGTTTCTCATTGGAATTTATATTTTCATATCCTAGGTAGGTATTGTAATGAAGATTCAGATTACTATAAATGCATAGTGTTTTTAGGGTTCCGTAGTAAAACGAAGAACTCTTATAACTTCGTTGTGTCCGTCCATCCATAGTCCGTCCGTCCTTCCGTCGTCCGTCCGTCCTATTGTTACAAAGCCTTATAACTTCCTTATTTATGAACCAAATTGCATTACATTACAATGGATTAAGTTTAGATGTAAATTTTCAACACTTAAAATTTTCAAAAATGTGTACCTATAGCTACCCCATAAAATAGGGATGATTTTTTTTTTCAACTCCACTGTGTCCCGTCGTATAGGACTTTTGAAATATAATTAAATAATCTATATATATAAAAGAAAGTCGTGTTAGTTACTCCACTTATAACTCAAGAACGGCTGAACAGATTTAGCTGAAAATTGGCAGGGAGGTAGTTTAGAGCCAGGAGAAGGACATATGATTTATATATAGGACTTTTTATCCCGTTCCTTTATTTTTATTTTTTTAATAGTTATTCATAAGTATTATATTTTTCATATCATCTATTCCCTTAAAAAATTGTTAGTGAAACTGTCACCTATCACAACGACGCTAAAAGGCCCAATTTCAAGGCACCATCGTAATTATAACAGCTAATTAGAATATTTCTGTTTCTTTTTAACTTTAGGTATTCGAAAGTGAGAACACATTTCATATTCAAATTAAATTTAAGATGGCGCGTTCATAATTGGGCCTGATATGGATTGACGAAACGTAATAAGATGACAGGTGACATACATTGACTGAAGACTTTTTATGAATGTCACGCTTAGCATAGCAAAGAGACAAATTGTCTTTTCACCATTATAGCTCCTCATGAACGAAATATAGTATGGATTGACAATGACAACTGACATTAAAATTGGAATATATGGTTTTTCCCTATGCCATGCTATACATATTAAAATGACGTTTAATACTGGGCCGTCATTTTGTATGATATTAAAAATATTTTTAAATATACCACCATTAGAGGTTAAACATGTTTCTTTATTCAACCTTTATGGTACAGAATCCATACTAATACATATACGAAGAAACGAATCGACTTGATTTTTAGGAGTAGTATGGCATGAGTATAAGTACGAGTATCTTGACTCTAAGGTTATTAACCTTGACTGTGAACTGTGACCTTGACACGAACATACATTTCTGTTGGTTTGGTTAGGATTGAACAGTGATAAAAGTCTCAGTTCGCCTCAGTTGCGGCACTCCTCATGAGGCACGCAACTTATAGGCCAGCCTCTCAGCTGCTTTAGTTAAAAAGCCCAGAAAAGCGGCCCAACCACGAGTGCAAACTTCTAAGCTGCCAAGGGAGAAAAGACCCAAAAAATCGGGAGACCTCGAGCGCCGCCTTCTCAGCTGTCTCCGAAGAAACACAGAGAAACGGCTCTATCTGGGATTCCTGCGCCGCCCATATACCTCGGCTACTAAGTTCCCCCGCCACGACAAGGCGGGAACCCGTACACTCTAACCTTATCTTAATCAACAGAAGCATTTATAAGTATAAGGTATTATGATGTCAGGTTAGGTTTGGACAGTGGCAAGGTGCAAGGGTACTTGACTTTTTTTTATAGAGAAAGTGCCTTTATTAACAACCACTAAATACAAGACTTATAATGTGAAACTTCATAAACTACTACTACATAACAAACAATTGGATCATCCACAGACCCTTGAAGGTCTAAAGATAATCCAAATACTTAAGCCCACTGCCAGTTAGCAGCGTGCCAAGCATGCTGGCAGCACTGCCACGCTGATTGGCAATGCTTATACGTTAGCCAAATAAAAACCAGCATTTTGGTCACACGTCGGGTACACCAGACGCTCAGATTGAAAACAAGACTGGCCACCACGGGCACAATGTCTCAATTTTAAACGGCTCAAATATGTAACCACTGCTAAGGTTAGCATATTTGCGCCGTTTGTGCTGCCCCGAATCGGCCAACGCTCCAGCCCTTCTCTGAGTCTCAGAAAGATGTGACGGCACCCAAAGCGACTTGCGTCGATACGCAAGTCGCGTCTCATACTAAGGACCGTCTACACTTCCATGGGACCAGCTTCATACCGTCAGGCCTTTTGCCATCACCAAGCGCAAACCCATTCGGTTCAAGTACGGCTGCTATATTGGCGGTCGCAAAAGCCCTGCGTATGACATTGTTCACACTGGCGAGGCAACCAATTCGACCAGCGCTTCTTGAGCAAGAAAGACGGTGGTGACCGAGCTGGTCAACTAGGGTATTTGAATAGGTGAGAGCGCTCAGCTATGTGCGGCGTGGCAGCAAGTTGGGTCGACTATCTCGACGATATCATCAATACCACCGGTCGAGCCTGGTCACGACCGGCAAAGAGCCGAGCCAGATGTCGCAGAAAAAGAGAGGCCTATACTCAGCAGTGGGACAAAGAAAGCTGCGGATGATAACCATGACGAAACTTATTAGACTGTTTCTTGGGTTTGAAATGATTGTTTGCTACAATATGTGTGTACTTCACATATGTGTGTATATATGTTCAATATGTGTGTGTTTCACATTGAATTGGGGCTAATATTTTGTGGCACACTTACTATTACTTACTTCGTATCTGCTGATTTTAGACCAATACTCTCTTTACAAAAGTGAGATAGCTTAACCAGATCTACGTTTTGTATGACAGCTGTCGAACTTAAATTAGTTTATCTCCGTAACTGTCAACTTTTGATCAATACTAACTTTTCGAAAGTGAGATAGCTCAACCAGATCTACATTTTGTATGAGAGCTGTCGAACTTAAAAGTAGTTTATCTCTATAACTGTCAACTTTAGAACAATGCTATCTTCACGAAAGTGAGATAGCTCAATCAGATCTACATTATGGATGACAGCCATTAAACTTAAAATATCTTAATGTAGGTATCTCCGTAAGGTCATTCTACCTACATTCATTAACTTTCGCGGTACGAAGTTCGCCGGGTCCGCTAGTGAATTAATAATAATTATTATTAGGGGACATCTTACTCACGGTCTCTGTCCCCAAACTAAGCAAAGCTTGTGATATGGCTGCCAGAGACTGATACACTACATATACATATTTTAAATACATACTTATATAGATTAAATGATTGTAATGTTTTAATTTTATACAACATTTTGTAGATGTGAAAACATCTACAATTTTTTAGGTCGGCATAGTTGAAAAAAGTGTCGTGGTCTCCACCTCTCCCTCCAGCTCCTTAATTTCTAAAGTATACAAGATGGAATTTTTTAACTGTCTGGGTTTATACACCGTACTAAAAACTTTCTTTGAAAATTATTTTGAGCACTGTGCGACTTTTTGAGTTTTTGAGTTATAAAAGAAACTTTAAAGGTGACGTCCACAAGTGGTATATTATTCAGAGAAAAATCGAACCAAGATGATATTTACATCATTTGAAAGCTTAATTTATGGGCTTCTCAAAAATATTTAATTTTGATTTTTTCATCCCTCCATTTTTTTTATATTTGAAAAATAAAAATACAGCTCTGTATTTTTCTAGTTTAGCAATAATAAAGTGCTTCTATCGTTATTTTACTTGCATTCGTAGCTGATTCTTCCACATTCATCTCATAATTTGCTAAAATTAAAAATTATAACCTCTGGTAGGTTATAATGTTGTGACCAGTTAGTATGAATGTGACAAGAAACACTTAAAAACTGTGTCTAATTGGTAAAAATGCTTCTATTTAACAATAATGGAGGTTGCTTAACCAGGGTTGATAGATATAAACTACCTATTGAGCCAAATCTATTTAATTATCCTAATATATTCAAAATTACTTTTAAAAAATCTGAGGGCTCTTTTTTTGTTTTAACTGATGTAATAGACTCAGAAAAATAATGAACTTTCTCGAAATGTAACGAGTGTTTTGGTTAGAATTTTTGATTATTATTATAGCAGCTTCCATACATTTTGTGGACATGTCCTTTTTAAACTTGTACACAGCTCAGAGGTCATTGACTTTATAAAGATATATCATACAGTCTAGTAGTCAACCGTCTAATAACATCATTAATTTAGTCACTATCATTGTCATAATCATCGTCACCATCTACGGAAGCCTATCGCGTGTCTCGACACGCACTTGACAACTTATTTTTTTGACATTGAGATTATTTTTTGCATACAGTTGTGTTATCTCTCTAGTCTGAATCGTTTGTCTATATTGTTACTGTGTACCGCGTTTAAGTTAAGATATATTATTGGTAAAAAATAATGTTACTACCTGATAAAAAGTGTCTGAAATATATGGTATTAATGCGGATGGAAACACTAATATCAGAAACAAACACAACTTGTAGCAGGAGTATCGAATATCGATATAGACGTGACTGAAAATCTGCAAATTGATAATATTTTTATTGTACAAAATGGGACCGGAATGTTATATTTCGAGCAGTGATAGTGATTCAAGGTGAGAATTTAAACGGTTTTATTGTGTAACAAAAGATAATAATTAGTATTCATTCCGTCGTTTTAAAAATAGTGTTGTTGTGATATACGTACCCATTACTTTTTGGTTGCCTAAAGCACTTTCATCGGGACGATGTATAATTTTAAAGCTCTTTGTCTTTTATTTATTTCCAACTTTTAGTTCATTTTTGTTCTCCTACTTCGATAAAGTATATTTATCGATATCATTGACGTGCATTGCACATACTTATTTTACAATGAATGGCTGTGACAATAAAAATTTAGTGAAGTGTTACGGTTGCCGACAGAATTCCTATGAACATGAAGTAGTCATAAATAAATTATAATAATAAAATAAATGTTTAAAAATAGAAGACTTTGAGATCCTTGATATCATGTAGCAGCAGAGTGCTAATCAAGAAAATTAAACGAGCCCAAACACGACGGCTCTAACTTGTTTAGTGCAGGAGTTTCTATTGCCACCTTCCGACTCCATCACCAGATCAGCTCCACGGTACCATATTATTGCATTGTCACACGATATACATATGCGTGCAAAATTTCAGCTCAGTCGGAAACCGGGAAGTTGGTCAAATGTAACTTGCAAGATTCCACCCGAACTTACATACATACATACATACCTCACAAGTTCTTAAAATCTTGTAAAAACAGAAAAATGTCAAGTCATAAAGAATGAATTTCTAATTTTCCAGTTCTGAAGACTCCAGTACTGACATAGTGGGAACGTCTAAAAGTGGCGAGTCTAGTAAGCATCGCGTTTATACGGAGACGTTCACATATTCTAAAACCAATAAAAAGAAGAATGATCCTAGCTTCTACTACGACATGAGTGGACAAAAGCTGTTGTATATCTTCCAAAGCACCACGTGAGTAGACCTCCATACGCACGGATTTACGGTGAAGGAAAATATCATGGCAAATGGACAAATTGTTTTTCTTCCAATTTATTCTATCAAAGAGGAAACCGCCGATTTAAAAGTTTAATTCCTTTGCTATGCTATGGTAGGGGTGCAGGAGAAGTTTGATAAAGTACCTATGTGAAACCACAAACCTGCAAATTGATCAGCGTGGTGTCTCAGACCAAATAAAAAAATCAAGGTAGAATGTTGCGAACAAAACAAGTGAGGCCGACAAAACTCGCCGTGTACAGACAATTACACACACATACACGTAAAAGGAAACTACGCCTTGGCTCGTCAGTCGAACTATGACGCGCATCACCAACGCACTTACCTCATGTATAAAACACCGGCCTCACTTGTCTGTTCACGACGTTCTGACTTGATTTTTTTATTTGGTCTGAACTTGGTGTGAGCCCTATTAGGTCCTCAGAACAATAACTAATTTAGTTTATTGTTTTGCTTGTAGGGCAGTGGCGAGGGAGATAACGTGCAAAAGAGGCTGCGAAAAGCACTGCAATTTTATCTTCGTTTTAAGTTTATTTTTGATTTTAAAGTATAAGCCTCTAAAAAGCCACATTTTTACGGAAAATCTTGGCTGAAAAAAGTACAGAAACGAAAAAAAATCTGAAAAACAAAATAAATAATGTGAGCCCGCAATATTTATTACTCAAGCGATTGACAGCAAAAACAAAACATTTTGTAACAATAAGAGTTTTCTTCCGGAACGTAACCTAACCTAAAAATCTCTCAATGTTCAACAGAGGACGATTCACTGTCCTCTTAAATATGATTTTTGTTGCGTTGTAGACCACTTTACCCATTGCATAAATGCGAAATTAGTGAGAAACAAGAATAATTATTCGCTAGCAAAGAGGACCTATTGTTTTGTTTTTTTTTAGGGTTCTGTACCTAAAACGAAAAATACGGAACCCTTATAGGATCACTTTGTTGTCCGTCTGTCCGTCTGTGTGTATGTCAAGACTCTTTATCTCGGGAACGCGTAAAGATATCGAGTTAAAATGTAAACTGTATACGTATATCTATGATCTCTTGCAGTTGTGTAAAAGAAAAACTTCTCAGTTATCGTATAAAAAAGTTAGAGCCGTTTATGTCGTAAAAAACCGCATATTTCGACACTCACAAAAATCAAAACCTACAGGGTACTTTCCGTTGACATAGAACTATGAAATTTGGCAAGAAGCATTGTCTCAGAGTACACATATTGGAATAAATCTGAAAACTGTACAATTTTATTTAAATCACAAAAAATAGAGCCTCAAATATCACAAAATATGGATACAAAGTGAGTAAATCGTATCATGTAAGGTATCATATGAAAGAACTTCATTAGCACATGCTAAAATAGGTTTTTAATTATTTTAACAATGTGTTTGTACGGAACCCTCGGTGTGCGAGCCTGACTCGCACTTGTCCGGTTTTTTTATAATATATTATAAAATTTATGACATTTCACTCTCTACGATGACGATTCCTACGTCTCCGTTACAATTCGTTTTATTGGAGTGTGGGCCTAATACGAGTACGCCAGCGTAAATTTAGTAGCAACGTAAAAAGCGTTCTCTCTATCGAATGCCTAAAGTGAAAAAGAAACAGAACTATGCTATTTAGCTATTATAATTACGATGGCGCCTCTGTAATCGGGCTTATTGTACCACTCCAGAGATCGAATCCGGCACTCCAGTGTATTTCATACCGCTTTACATTATTCTAAAGTGAAGTATTATCCTTTAGTTGAAATATCACTGGACTGGAATAATGTAGGTCGTAACCAGATCTATCAAATGGCTTTTTGGGCTTCAGCTCAAGGCCCCGTGCATTCCAGGGCCGAGCCAACTTAAGTCAAAGTTTAAAATAGACGATAGGCCCAATTATGAAGGCGCCATCGTAAATTTATAAACGACGTAAAACGTGTTCTCTCTATCGAATGCCTAAAGTGAAAAATAAACAGAAATATTCTAAATTGCTAATATAACTACGATGGCGCCTTCATAATCGGGCCTGATAATGTAGTAAAATCTATAATTTTATCGAATTGAACAGATCGTAAGGTTTACATTCCTGCGAATCCTACGATTAATCAAATCCATGTGTGGCACTTGATGTAGGCACTTCGAACTGACAGTTAAAATGTTCGGCAGCCATTACCTTAACATTTATTCGATCTCGATCGTACTCAGCTGTTTCCCTCTGTCTGTCTCTTTCTATCTTGCTATCCTATACTTTAAGTAATAAGGGGCATAAGTAGTACAAGCCCAGGGCCCCCTTAGCTCACGGCCCGGCCGACTCCGGCCCTGATGTAGATGAACTTGTCATAACTTGATTTTCTTTCTTCTAGGTATCCTCGCGAGTTAATGGAGGGATCAGAAAAAGAGGTAGTGAGATTACAAAAAACTTTTAGCCGAATTGGTTTTACTGTTGCTGAACCATACCGAGCCTACACTTATAGCGCGATTATGAATAAGTTGCAGTATAGTAAGTAATTCAGAGTGTTTCTCTACACTTACTGACATTATGATACACTTTTACTAAGAGACTATCTTTGAATACGCGAAAAAAATCAACTCTCTGTTACATTTTGTTGAGAGTCAGTGAACTTTTATGACCTAGGTACGCCTGTTTTTTTGGTACACCTACTTTTAAAAGTAAAGGGTGTTGTGTTGCTTATTGTAAGGTTGTTTATATTCTCTTAAAAGTGACCAATATCTCAGTATAAATAGGTCTAATCAGACGTGAATCATTCTAAGTAACTTGTCCCGCCAACACAGTATACTAAATTCATATAGTGGCGTATGAAGATCATGTAGCACATAGAAACCTATTTAGTACATAAATAGACTCGTGGGACAAGTTAGGTCGAATAGGTTATTTTAAATCAATAAAAGAGAATGAAGTTTGAATATTGACACTGGCAAATGCTTAACCATGCGACGCCAAAACATGAAAGAAGAAGTATAACTCTTGGCGGGAACGGGGTGAAGAAGAAAAAACAAAGGACGATGACGATGACGAAAAAAAGGAGCAAGGAATAGAAACATGTTTGTAGCGGTATACCAATTGAATTATGGAGAAATAGTTTATAAACTAGGTATATTGTATTACTGACTACGAGGTGTTTAAATCTTACATTATCAAAGCTGCACAATTTAAAAAGTTGAAGGCATAGCCATCATTAGGTACTATTACTATAATATAGTATAATACAAAGTCGCTTCCATGTCTGTCTGTCCCTATGTATGCATATTTCTTTAAAACTACGCAACGGATTTTAATACGGTTTTTTTAAATAGATAGAGTAAATAAATAAATAATAATTTTTTATGTATTGTTTTCTTTATTTTTAGGTATTTTAAGTATTTATATCAATATTATTAGTATGTATGTTTATGTTGTATAATCTTAATTATATTTTTAAATAATGCGCACCCCGTCCATTATTTATACGCTTTCTGTCCTCTCCATCCTAAGGTTGCCTGGCAGAGATCGCTATCAGCGATAAGGCCGCCCATTGTTACACTGTTTATGTATCTTTGTTTCTTGTTTTTGTTTATTTCTTGGTGTGCAATAAAGAGTTAATCTATCTATCTATATATCTGTGCGAAGCCGGGGGCGGTTCACTAATACTTGAATACTTGAATATTGAATGAATACTTTTTTCTATGAGACCAAACCTGAAAATACGAAAATAAGTAGGTAAGTATGTCAGCTGTTCCATACAAATAAATCATTATGCTCGATTTGATTCTCAAGTAAAAGTAACGATGAATGAACACCTTTTACATCCCTAGACTTTGCCAAGCGACACCTTACATATTAATCATCGAGCAAGTACTCGTATCTATACTTGATGATATTAATTTTAGGATCTATTTTTTTAAAGTTAAAAGTAAGTAGGTATTGTAATGTATTTTATTGTGATTTCAGTTCGTCACCTTGATCACAAAGAAACGTCGTGCATTGCTATTGTTATCATGACTCATGGTCACAAAGGAGGTATTCTGGAGGCAGCAGACAGGACCTATAATCTCAGCGAAGTCGTCAATCCTTTTTTGAAGACACATGAGCTCGCAGGGAAGCCTAAGCTATTCTTTATCGATGTGAGAAACAGCAACGCTATCATATTCTTAGTTAGGCAACTTATAGGCAGTCATAGGAAACTTTATTAAGAATATCATAGATTCTTAATCCATGGTAAGTGGTAGTATCTGACCGTTTAACTGGGTCCTCGCCTGCGCGGGTACAGAGGCGCGGGGGTAGACGACAAAGGGGGTTGAGACAGGTGCAGGCGGCGGGCCCCTTCCGTCCGCGTCTCAGTCCGTCTCCCTTTGTAGTCTACCTCCTGATTATTAAGACTATACATAGTCTGACCGCTATACATCCTGCTCTACAAGCAGGATTTTACCTTAGCAAGTGGCATAGTTCATCATTCAACATCAATCGTCTAAAATCCGTTGAAATAGTGGCCCTAAGCTCGTCAATTACGACTAACCTATATGTTACGGCTAAAGGTGGGTCTGAACATAAACTTAAGATTAGCCGGCTAAACTTAAGTTTATGTTCAGACCCACAAAAAAAAGTGGTAAAGGTAAAGGTGGGTCTTAACATAAACTTAAGATTAGCCGGCTAAACTTAAGTTTATGTTCAGACCCGCCTTTAGCCGTAACATATATAACATATAGGTTAGTCGTAATTGACGAGCTATATACATAATTATGTTTAACATTCAGGGTTTTCACCATGGAATATCAATAGTCTAAAATCCATTGAAATCGTGGCACTAAGTTTGTTAATTATGACTGAACCTATAAGTTCAAATTCAAATTTATTTACAGGTTTATTTCTAATCAATTAACATCATTTTAGAGACTAATTCTGTACATCAAAACTAACAACTTTTGTTTTGCGATTTTTTTTAACCCTTAATAGGGCATGGCAGCAAAAGTGTCGTGATTGTTGTAAATTTTTGGATTTAAGGTCTTAAAAAGATTTAAAATAATGCCACATAAACAAAATTCCTATTTATTAGTTACTTTTTTTTTAAAACCATGTGGTCACTATTGGACCATTGCCCTATAAATATTTTATTTTTTGTTGGAGATGCGGTCTCCAAATGAACATTTCCCAAAGCAGTATTGTTAAAAAGTGTATAAGAATCCAGTAATGATACAAAATTAAGGAAATTATACTTTATTCAGTATTGGTTTACATGAAAATTTTCAAAACAAGGGATTATACATAGAGGTACATTACACATTTTGCACATAATATTTGTACGGTGCTGCTCATTCCTTGTGCTGCAAAATTTGCATCGTCTTCTTTTGGGCCATCCTTACATCCAATGGTTGTGTCTTCATCATCTTCAGATGAATCAGATTTAATCGCAGCCAAAACGCGTATAATTTCGTCGTCATTTACGTTTTTACGCCTCTGGAAAGCGATAAAAATTATCAGAATAACAGTAAAAAATAAATTTTTAAAGGGCAAGAGGCCAAATTTGTACCACATAATTTACGCTTTCATAGTTTTCAAATTATATGCATTATACGAAAACTGTGGTACCTAATCTAGTACTGCATTCATAAAATCTAATAAAAACGAAGATAATATGACTTACCGTATTTTTTCGCGACATAGTAATAAAAAACATGCACACTCAAACGAAAAAACTATCAACAACTGACACTTTTTTAAACTTTGCTCCATAGATAAAAGAAAATTGTTCGGATACACACGTAAACTGTTTCATTCTGTGAAGTCATTCACTCACTCGCGACATTTGACATTTAGTGGTACAAATATAGACAATAAGTGTGTTCAAGACCGCGAAAACCGATGTGGTACATTTTTAAACCAAGACCCTATTAAGGGTAACTCAAAAAGATAATCAGCTGTTCCATACATTTTGTCGCGGGTGAACGATATTTTTCAATGGAAGAACGATTTTTTTGAGTTTTGACAAAAGTCGCAGACCGATAGTTGTTAGTTTTGATGTACAGAATAAAGCCGGAAACATACAATCTGAAGACGCGACAATTGCTAAGACGCGACTGACAGCCGCGACTTAGCAATGTGCACAGTCTTAAAACATCCGGTGTGCCAGATCGCTCTCGGACCTCCCAACGCTCAAGGACGTCCGCGACTTATGTCCGATAGTGTGCACGGCTCAGTGTACTTCCATAGTCTAGATACCTAACAGTCGCGGCTGTCAGCCGCGTCCGTAAGCCGCGTCCGATGTTTCCACCTTAAGCCCCTAAAAGGATGCTAATTGATTGGAAATAACCCTGTACATTTGTTAGTTATACATAGGTATACATAACTAGCTGCCCATCCCGGCTTCGCTCCGGTACGGACAGATGTAGAACGCTTTGCCTGGGTCTGTCATCCCGTTAAAGTACAACGTGGGTGTCTTGAAATCCCGAGTAAATAGGTATCTTCTAGGTAAGCGTGCTACACCCTAGACCGCACATCTGCTCAACATCAGGCAGTGTGTAGTCAAACGCGAACCTATTCGAAATAAAAAAACCGTCTATTAGTAAGGCGTGGTGGTCTATAGCTAGTGATACCCGCCTTACAATCGTAAGGTTGTGGGTTCAAATCCCGGTCACGTACCAATGAGTTATTTGGAATTTATGTACGGAATTTAACACCACTGGCTTTTTCGGTGAAGGAAAACATCGTGAGGCAACCTGCATATGTCCGTAGAAGAAATTCGATGGCGTATGTGAATCCACCCACCCGCACTGGGCCAGCGTGGTGGATATGGCCCAATCGCCCTTCATGGGTAGGCCTTCGTCCTGCAGTAGACTAATAAAAGACTGGTACAGTACAGTATATTTAGATATTTTTAGCATTTTGGTTTTCACTATACAGGGTTATTTCTAAAGTCAAAAGTCATAGAACAAAAGTTGTTAGTTTTGATGTACAGAATAATCCCCTTAAAGGATGCTAATTGATTAGAAATAACCCTGTATAATAGCACGGTATTAGACCACTAGCCTATTATGGGATTTGAAATAATCTTAGATCAAACCTTTAGTGGCTACCGTCTATTATTAGTTCTGATATTATGTATTTCTTTGTATGTCTTTCTTCATACTTTCAGCTATCAAAATAATATATCCATAGTACGTAAACGTAAGTGCAGAATTTTAAAATCTTGCCAATATTTTTCAGGCTTGCAGAGGTGACAAGGAGGACCCAGGTCTGCAAGTGTACAATCATTACGACGGAAAACCCGTCGACATCCCCGCTCAGTCGGACTGCCTCATTATGTTGTCTTCTTTCGAAGGTAAGAGAGGTGTGCGAGAAGGTTCGCGCACATTATGTCGGGCCGCAGCGGGGCGGAGCGGGTCGCATCGCAATATTAGTATGAAAATGCGGAAAATGCGGCCCGCTGCGCCCCAGCCCAGCCTCGGTCTCTCCTCCACTTTCGTCTCCGTCCACACAGATTCCCAGCATACCTATGATTTAGGAATGTATTAGATCTCTAGTTTTCATTGTTTATTGTGTTAATGTATTTAATAAGTGTCTTCTTCAAACCTATTCTCATCACGGGTTCCTTTTTTCCGTGGAGGGCTGGTGTGGCGTTTTGTAAACGCACCCATAGTTCGACTATTTTATAATCTGTGATGAAACATGGCCACAACACTAGTTTTAGTTTAAAATGCAAGCTGTGCATGTCCCCTCACTATATAAAAGAGTGTCAAAAACGGCGTGGATTCTTCCTGCTGTATTATTTCAACATTTCATTATAATTAGGCCACTAATTATAGAAATATGTCATTTTTTTCAGAATACGTATCATACGGTACCTCTCGCAGCAGCTGGATGACGAAGGCCCTGTGTAACGTCATAAATGAACACCACAAGCGCCTACACATCTTGGAACTTATGACCCTAGTCAACAACAGGGTCATGATGAACTTTACTACCTCGACAGACCCCCGAGAACGCAATAAAAAACAAATTCCTGAGGTTCAGTTTACTTTAACCAAATTCTTAAAGTTCTCCCGGAAGCCTTTGTGGTATCGACTATCTAAACTGATGAAAAAGAAGACAAAAGAAGGGGGGAGAGAACGTCAAGAGAACATGAATGAGAAGAGAAGACACCTGTGTCATAGACACCATTATTATTGACTGATTTGTTATTATAGACCCTGGTTGTTAGCGAGTGGTTAGCGACCCTGACTTCGGGATCAATGAGGCGTGGGTTCGATTCCCACCTAGGGCAAACATTTGTGTGATGTACTTAGGTGTTTGCTTTGTATCGTACATCTGGATTTTATTTAGGTACTGTCTATATAAGTATGTATTTAAAATAATTGTGTTATGTACTAGTTTTTACCCGCGGCTTCGCCCGCATGATATTTTGATTTTTGACGCAATATCATTATAATTTATAGCCTATGTGTTATTCTGATATATAAACTATATTATTGCAAAGTTTCATCTCAATCCGTTCAGTAGTTTTTGCGTGAAAGAGTAACAAACATCCATACATCCATCCTCACAAACTTTCGCGTTTATAATGTTAGTAGGATTATATCAGTCTGGCAGCCATATCACAAGCTTTGCTTAGTTTGGGGTCAGAGATCGTGTGTAAGATGTCCCCTAATATTTATTTATTTATCATGTTTTAATCTAATTTTCAGCAGAAGATTATGTATAGATACTAAGCTAAGCGTCACACAAGAAGTTAGCCGTAGATGACACTTAGCCGTGATTCGCTATTTATTGCGCATGTGTGGCATGAGGTTGGCGGCGGGTGTGCCCCGGCGTCTCGTCTCTCTGGCTCCCGCGCATACCTATATTTCGGCATTTGCGCAGCGTTCTTTGCATAACTTCCCATCCGCCGACTTGTGTGGCGCTTAGTATACCTACTGTATTGACATATTTGTAATAAATAAATCGACCTTGTAGTTGTGATGTTCTGATGTACTCCTGCATACTGTCCCAGTCCATTACTATGTATCCCTGTCCACTATGTGTTCCTATATCATAAAAGTTCTCTAACCATGCTATATTGGGATGCCATAGTGGTTTTACTACCTTGGTAGCGCTACCGAGATAATAATATTGCAGTTAATTATTTTTCTACCAGGAGAGGTGTTAGTAATTTTTTAAATCATTTTGAGACATTTTTCTACTCCATAAAAAGTTTAAGCTGAACTGACTGACTGTCTCGCCGCAACTCAAAAAATTAGTGACGTTTTACTGTCTCGCTGCTGTACTCAGTAGGTGTAATCGGGCTTTAACGATTTCCTTTTACTAAAAGATCTACAAACTAACTGTTACATACAAAATCTTCAATGACCTTCTGGGAGCCTTAGCCTCCGGATTCAGAAATTAAACAACGATTTGGACGATATTTTTGCACTTTAATCCATTCAAAATCAAAATCAACACACGCAAAATCAATCGCCATCTTTTCTGTCTTGACGAGCATCTGTCTATGTTACCAGATGCATTTTAAAATATCTCCTGAATGGACAGATGCTCGTCACATCAGATTAGGAATACCTATTTTAGGTTTCATGCCAAGGTTTTAACAATATTTAGTATGAATTATGCCTGTAATCTTAGACTTCAACGAAATGTAAAAAAACAGTTGAAATGTTCTCATGAATGTCCTTACAAAGAATGGCAATCATAACGTTCGCGTTGCTAATATATGGTAATATCTAGATCGGTACACACGTGAATAATTTGGTCTGTCATTCTGAATGTAGCATAACTAGGAGAATGCCTAAATACCTACTTATAATTTTTAGTAATAACGACCACATGTAACTATCTTAACACATGTGGTCGTTATTTTTGACCGACAAAACAGAGGAGGTATAATACTCAATCCCACATTTATATTTTTTAAAGTGAAATCTTCTTTAGCGGCGTAGTGGACTTATTAGGATGGATAAAATAAAATCACACCACCTGCTCTAAAATGACACATGTATGTTGTACAATCTCAACGTAAAATAAGTAATTATTATCTTAACACAATCTCGAGGGCTATGGCAGGTCAATAATGTTGTATGAAACTCGCTAGGGAGTAAAGTGATTTAAATTTGGAACGTCTAATTCGTATGAAAAGGAGATATTGCAAAAAGGGCTCTGACTAGGTACAGCAGCTCAAAAAATCCAATAAACTATGATAAATAAATGCGCAGAGTAAAACAACCGCATCAAATGCTTAATATATGAGTACTTTCACATTTTCCAATTTGGTTTTTGTTCAGTCATTGAATTACTGCCATTTTGTTCACATGTAACCTTTTTTATATAACCTACATATAATTAATAGCCTACATGTGAAAAATGCACTGAAGAGTTTAGTTTTGTTAGCAAAACTTTTCAGACGTTAATGTTACATTAAATTGACACGTTTATAGGTACTTTATACTTCGATTAAGACTTTATACGTTTCTTTTGTTTCATTTTCAGATCCAATGAAGTTTATGTAAATAAATAATAATAATTTACTTGTACCCAATAATATTATGCTTAATATAGTATTCAGTAACAAAAGTGACATAAAATAACAATTTATAGGTATTGAATATTATTGAGCATGCGTTGGTTAGTAATTAATAATAATATAAGTTTAGTATAAAAGTAAATAAGTATAGAACAAAGGTGAATATGTAATAGTATGCCTTAGGTAAATATTTGTGTGCTATTATCAACTAGTATTATGTATGATTGTTTAACTGGCAATTCGTATTAAATATTCCGTTTCTTTGTAGTTCAGATTATTATGTATGATACTTCAATGTTTCAGGCTTGAACATTTATTTTTGAAACTTCCTAGGGGCGTTCTGGAAAAATCATGTCGCTGCATTATAATATTATTTTGTTCAACTTGTGTTTCTATCAATGATAATTAGTGGTAAATTGTGGTATTTCGTTAATTATGAGCTGAATTACCTACGTGAAAGAGTATGGACAAGTGCTTTATTATGGTGTATCGTGTGGTTCCGTAAAGTTACCAAAACTCCATAGACGCCTCTAGTAAGAGAGTAGAGACGTGTCCACAGCTATTAGGTATGAGGCATGACTTTGACTTGACCGTGACTTTTTTGGATTATGACTACGACTGTATGACTGTTTTGATAAAATATCAATTCAATTTCATTTTCAATTCTTGTCTGTGGCCTCTATGAATGTGTTTCACAATTTCACCAATGTTTTGAAAAATATTAAAAACTTATTCGTGACACTGGCAAATGCATAAACCACGTGACGCCAAAATATAAAAGAAGAAGAATATTATTTATTTCGGGTTTTTGAGAAAACTGTGATTTAGTTCGTATTTAAACACATTTATTTTTAAAGTACAGGTAAGTTTTATCCACACGAATAAGTATAATTTTATATTAAGTTTTGGGAAATGATGAAATCACATCTGAGCTTCTCAAGGTGGGTCGGCGCTTGAATTGATTTAATTGAGCGAACATGAACCTACAATAATACCTATAAATTATTATAGGATCCTCTGCAAATGCATCATTCCATGAGGCATTGCTTAAAATGTTGCTTGTTTCATATAGATGACAATGATGTCAAAACTCTGTTACCATCGACTACCATGGTTTCTATGATGGACTGGAAAGATGGATGGGAAACCGCAGAAAACGCTGATTGAAATCCGATCCCAATCAGATTTGTTGATTGTTGATCATATTGCATGATTATTAGGACGATTCCACCTATGTATGTCTTTAGATAGCTTCACCTTCTGACGACCTTGAGCGTTCGGACGACCGAGAGCGATCTAGCACACCGGATGTTTAAAGACTGTGCACATTGCTAAGTCGCGGCTGTCAGTCGCGTCCGTCAGCCGCGTCCGATAGTATGTTTCCGGCTTTATTCACTATAGACAGGCGAAAGTAGTCATCTCGTCTCAACGCTGAGTTAGGTTTGTATTTTTTTGTTTAAAACTTAAAAGATTATTATTGTATAGCACCGACCGCAACATTATTTTTCTTTATTCCATCTTGGTTGCCTGGAAGAAACGCTGCGATAAGGTTGCCCTTTATTCTACCGAATCTTTAATAACAAAACAGACAAAGAATGTTAACCATTCTTGCTTACTAAAATAAATGCAAATAAGTGCTTGTTTCGCGCAGCAATGTAAATGGCAGACGATTTGATTTTTTTAAATTGCAGGGTATAATTGTTGCTATGTATCTATGAAATAGGTACGCATTGTCGGTTGTTTTGTCCATGCTATAAATGTTGTACATACTTAATTTTCAGGTTAGCCTACACTATCTGGACCTACCACACAAAATGGAATTTTAGCTAAAAATGAAGAGAAATTGGCTACATCATCAACATGTCAGCAATAGGACTTCAACAGATACATCAATATCTGCGGTCATAATATCTTTGTGGCTACCTTGTGTATGGACATCATATGCTGGGTTAAGGTGGAAACATACTATCGAACGCGATATAATGAATCTACACTGAGCCGTGCAAACTATCGGACATCAGTCACGGACGTCACCTTGGGCTGACCTTGAGCGATCGAACGACAGAGAGTGATCTGGCGTGCCGGATATTTTAAGACGTTCACACTGCTAAGTCGCGACCGTCAGCCGCGTCCGTAAGCCGCATCCGATAGTATGTTTTCAGCTTTATGAGAACTATAATTAAGCTAATAAACAAATCAATGGTTCCACATATTTTGTCGACAGTCAATATAAATATTATGCAATAGCTGTTACCTATATTTTTCTCAATATCTAAGTTGAACCCGTAGTAAAGTACATAATTCAAAATGATGAGTTTACTTATAAATTGATTTAAATCCCTATGTAAATACTGGATGTTGAATTTGTCTTTTGTTTGTGACTCTACAAAGTACACGCACTATCAGACATGCATACGTTGATGATAATGAACATTTTTTATCATGGGACAAACAGCAATCTTCAGTGGTTCATAATAACATAGGTACCACATATAGGTAAATGGTTTCAGTATTATTAGGTCTCTGAGATACACTGTATATGTATGTATCTACCTTTTATGTATCTGTAATTTTTAAAAATATACTGCTGAATATAGTTCTACGAGTCATATTCACCGCGCTATCCCTCAGGAGGATTAGGTTGTAACTTGGTGAAATCGCGGGTTACCGAGAAAGTCGAAGGCAAACGTTGAAGAGGTTTGTTTTTATTTTCGTGTTTATTTGTCATCAACATTTTGTCGTTATATTAATTTTGTAAAACAATAATTAATAGTGTAATGTTATTAAATATTCTCAATATTTCTGTATAAATGGATCTAAACAGCTGTGAATTGTTTAGAAGTAACTTGCCCCACATTCACAGTGCTGTATTCTTATAATGGTGTATGAAGATCACGTAGCACATAGAAACCCCTTTAGTAATCAAACTCGCGGGACAAGTTAAGCTCGAAACATACTATCGGACGCGGCTTACGGACGCGACTGACAGCCGCGACTTAGCAATGTGCGCAGTCTTAAACCATCCGGTGTGCCAGATCGCTCTCGGACGTCCGAACGCTCAAGGTCGTCCGAAGGAAACGTCCGCCACTGATGCCCGATAGTGTGCACGGCTCAGTATACTTTCATAGTCTAGGTCGCGGCTATCAGTCGCGTCCGTAAGCCGCGTCCGATAGTATGTTTCGAGCTTAAAGCCGGAAATATACTATCGGACGCGACTGACTGCCGCGACTTAGCAATGTGCACAGTCTTAAGACATCCGGTGTGCCAGATCGCTCTAGGACGTCCGAACGCTCAAGGTCGTCCGAAGGTGACGTCCGCGACTTATGTCCGATAGTGTGCACGGCTCAGTGTACTTTCATAGTCTAGGTCGCGGCTGTCAGTCGCGTCCGTAAGCCGCGTCCGACAGTATGTTTCGAGCTTTAGATCGAACATTTAAAAAAAATAAAAGAGAATGCAGGATAAATACTTTTTGGCGGGAAAGCGAAAAAAAGAAAGAGTAACTAAAGAGGATCGATGATGTGGAAGTGGAGCGAGGAATAGAAAAATGTTTGTAACCATATATTACTAGGATTATGGAGAATAAAATAATTTGACTACGAAGTGTCTAAATCCTGTATTAGTTAACAATCAAAAATAATCCATCGAATTGCAATGAAACATGTTCTTTTCGTGGAAATAAGAATCCAGGATAATATAGAAATCAGTTTTAAACAGGCTTTTAGCCTATTTTTATTATTTGTGACATTATATATTTATTAATGTTTCAAGTCGAGTATGGCCGCGTGGTTTTTGGCGGGAACGCGGAAAAATCATGTCGCCGCATTTTATTATTTTGTGAAACATGTTTCTATCAGTGATAATTAGTTTGACAATGCTTTACTGAGATCTAACTTGACCGCGACTTTTTTGGACTATGACGTGACTTAGATTGTAACTATTTTGATAAAATACCAAAAAAGGTTCAATACTTATACTTAACACTAGCAAATACATAAACCATGCGACACCAAAATATAAAAGAAGAAGAGTATGGCCGCCTTATTTTCAAACAATGTCAATGTAATTTTCAATCCGAATACAAAAAAGTACTTTTAATGGACACTGTTACTGTAAAAAATAACGGGAAAATCATTTTCCGGAAGAAACGAAGCAAATTATGATATGCTGTACCCTTTGGTGGCCCAATTTCTATATATTTAATTTTTAAATCAGCTGAGCTGTTTTAAAAATCCACAATAATGTGAAAATTACTAATCGATGACATATTGATCCGTGCAATTCGGATTCTGTACACGGCTGAAGTCGGTTATGCCATTTTTGGCGAAAAATAATTATTTAACGCTGTGGTTCATTATTATTATATACTACGGGGCTAATCGCGCGCTGTGGTTCAAGTCCAAAAATTGTGGCAAATGACGGCTATGAATAGATTTAAGAACTTACTTTATTACTTTATTGGTACAAAAATTACACTTATAAATACACACAACTTCTCAATATCTGCAATTTTTGGTGCGTACAGATTACATAACTTAAAATGTTGTAAAACATTGTATAAAACATAGTTTAGTTATGTGGACAAAAAACGTGTTGTTGTAGTAAGTTACATCATGTTAAAAAACAAAGAAATTGAAGTTGACAGCCTCGGTGGCTCAGCGGTTAGTGACTCTGACTGTCTCTGACTCCTGTGCCGAAGAGGCGTGGGTTCTATCCTCACCCAGAGCAAGCATTTTTGTGATGAACATGGCTGTTTGCTCTGAGTCTTGATGTTTACTATCTATGGAAGTATATATGTATAAAAATATGTAATTATGTATAATCATATCATATAATATATATGATATATATATAATGTATGATTTGTACAGAAGAGTGGACAGTATGAGGTGCGTCTAATGATTTTAAAACCCAGATATGTATCCCTGCAAGCTGCGAGACGGTAAAAGAAAATCTCCACCAACCTTCAATCCACGACCGCTTCCAGACTTCAGTATCAGTCGCAACGTCTATGGAACGCCACAGCACTTTTTTGGCACCAGACACTTCCGTTGACACGGGGTAATTTTAAATCTTAAACGATGACTAGTTTCGAGGTAGGCGCAACGTGCGCACAGCTCAGTTCTCGTCGACTTACTGTCGCTTCCGCCCTTCGACGGTAGCGAATATCAAGCGGGTAGAGTAAATATTCCAATCTACCCTCACTTACTTGCAGAGATCGAACAATAATGTATATCAGTCTTTCGCAGCATTATTACAAGCCTTGCTTAGTTTGAGGCCAGAGGCTGTGTGTAAGATTTCCATAATATAATTGTAAAAGTTATGTAGGTATATGTCGTCGTAAGATTTGATAAGCCGTTTCTTTGCAAAAATACGGATAATTAGACGTTGGCTATGATGTTTCTCTATATCACTGAAAAAAGTTACGATTTTTGGATAAATACTTCATGCTTTAGAAAGATTTGATAAATCAAATCTAAACTTAACTCTGATTGGCTTGATTTTGGTTTACTGGCTTAGATTACTGTATGTGATTGGTCCCACGGCCCACCATGAGGACGTGTATATCCTCGTGGTCATACTAGTATGACAACCTAGTATGACCATGAGGAAACACCGGTACCAAATTTTTTGTTTTATTTTATTCCAATTTATTTTTTGGGACTTTTATATAAAATACATGGCAGTCCCATTGTATAATCTAACTTATTCTAGCTTACTAACTACTTAATAGGACTTTTTGGAGAATTGCATATTTCGGATCACTTGATGCGACTCACCAAATCAAATAGCGCTCCGGCTGCGTAGTAGTCTATTATCTTAGATTATTTATAATCAAAGTCTATTACGAGTATATAGTCCAACGTCGAGCCTGTTGAAGTGATAAGTCACCTCAAGTGCCCGTCTTTCATTTTGAATTCGTCGACAATCTACCAGTAGGTGGTATACATCTTCTACCACTCCACGTGTATCGCAATTCGGCGAGTCTGCTTTACCCACTAAGTACGCAAATTTATTAAGCGGCATGTGGCCAGTCCTCAACCGATGCGCTGTAACCATATGTCTACGTGACATTTTAATACTCATAGACCATGGTATGTGAGGAGGCTCACTCACTATTGCTTTGTACCATACCCCTTTCTCGATCGATCTTTCATTGAAATATTCTTTCCAAATATTGTAACAACTCTTTTTATGCTTAGGGAGTAATTCTTCGTGATTTGGTGATAAATGGTATCCTATTCCTTCTAAAGCAGATCTTTTTACCAGAGTGTCAGCCTCCTCATTACCTCTGAGACCGATATGCGATGGAATCCATTGCAATTTGACTTCATAGCCATTATCGTTCAGATCCCATAGTTGTGAAATAATTTAGTAAGCCGTCGAGACCCCCCTCTCACCAGAACTGCATTTAATAATGTGCTGGAGAGCGCTTTTGCTGTCGGTACAGATAAATAACTGTCTTACGATTTTCATTATTACTAATGTATGAAAGCGCCATCGATATTGCAATGAGTTCCAACGACATTATGGTTACATATTTACTAGAAATTCTAAAACAATTATTGATATTGTGTGTAGAATTTATACCGGGGTCATAAAATGCGGCCCCGCGCCCGTCATTACTCTTTGAACTGTCCGTATATAAAACATGCCAATCTTGGTACTTTTCGTTAAGCTCTTTTATTGTCTCAACCCGTAAAGTATTCGTCTCTTGATGTTTTTTTGGACCTCTTAAGCAATCTAAGTTGGTAACAATTACATTTTCACAGTTTAAGTTACTTACCCACGAATCCAAAGAAAATACATCTAATGGAGACGAGGAATACAGAACTTCATTCTTAACTTCCTCGAACGTTCTAATTAGCAATGGCATTTTTTTCCTAAACCAATAATCGTAATTATTACTCGATATAATACACAACTTATGCAGTTCTGATAACAGTCGAACCGTCTCGTTATCAGCCCACGATCGTATCTTCAAACAATATTTTGTTGCTAAGTATCTTCTTCTTATATACAGTGGAGGTATACAGAGCTCACTTTCCATTGTGTGTAATGGAGTACTTCTTATAAATCCTCCTATTATTCTAAAAGCTTGGTTTTGCACCTTATCTATTTTGTAGGTATGAATTCTAGCACAATTCTCAAATAAGAATACTCCGTAGTCTAACTTGCTTCTAATGAACGATATGTATAGTTTACGTAAATGTAATGGATACCCCAATTAGGGCCGTTTAATACTTTAAATAAATTAAGGTGTTTTTGTGTTTTACTGACCGTTTCGTTTATATGCGTTCGCCACAGTAATGAGCAATCTAGCCACGATTTCTATCGATTACTTTCTTCGGCCTCTGCTAAAAACACAAAATTTCAGTCATTTGAAATATTCACAAATATCTGTAACGCGTTTTGTATTTTATTAATTGAATTGCTAGCAGTATTGTACAGTACATTCATTTACATTCATTTGCGTATTGACAAATGTACACAAAATTGATTGATTTATACAATTTTGCTGTCGATATATTAAAAATTATAGGTGAGCTTGGACAGCCTTGCATCAAGCCTTTACTTGTGTATCTAAAAACTTCTACCGAAAGACCAGAGTCATCTTTAATATGAAGGCACCTTAGACGTAAAAAATTCCATAAGTATGTGTATGTACAAAATATTTTACCTACTCCTATTTCATCAAGGATTTCTGTGGCTTTTTCTATTAGAATGTTATTGTTGGATATAATGTAGGATTATTATTTGTAAGTCCTTATTGTATCTGAGTCACTAATCGTACTAAACAGTCCATGCACTACTGTCGTCTGCGAAAGCCCTAGGTAAATGGTGATAGCAAACCGGTTTTTTCTACGAACCATTCGAGACGCTTGTTTATCGTATTGTGCAAGATTTTACAGAGACAGGATAGAAGCGATATCGGCCTTAATTTATTTGATGAACTTGATGACTCACTATGTTTAGGTATTGGAACTACTGTTATGTTACGCCATTGTTGTGGAATTTCTGCAGTGGTGATTAATGCAAGCAAATGTTGTTTAGCGATTCTAGGAAGGTGGTAAACCATGGAAGTTAGTGTAATTTAAATCGGATTCTAAAGTTTCATTTGACGAGCTAAAAGTAGATGCTTTAGGTGTAACATAATCTGGAGCCAAACTACACAAGAGTGTCTCCTTATCTTCTTTAGAAATATTATGTATTTTAGCAGATCTATAGCCCTTCATCCAGCGTAGTCGCCTCCACATGTCAGTGACTGTTGTGAATTCATCAACACTATTACACATCTTTTGCCACCCATCAGACCTAGCTTTGTTAATTTCAGTTTTAGCATATTTATTTTTTTCCGTTAATAATTCTAAATTACGAGGGGTAGGGTTTCTTCTAAAGTTGGATAAAGCTAGTCTACGTTCTGCTATTATTTTTGACAAATTAGGGTTCCAATAGGGTTTAGGTTTAAATTTACTAGTAGGATTTTGATAAATTTTAATGTTAGGTATGTAAATATTTGCCGCTTTGACTATATGCCCCATTAATAAATTTTATAAATTTTGCACATACCTTCAACAGTTGAACAAAATCCTAGGATTTTTGAAAAAATACGGATTTGTTCCTACGACATACACAACATGTTACTAAATCTGTACGCACCCGTACAGAGGTAATTAAACCAATAATATAATATAAGAAAACATTGTAAGCCTTAAGAGTTAACATAATCATGCACAAGTAGGTACCTCGTCGATTACTCTTTCAACTTTTTGAGAACTTCAAGAACTTGGTTAAGGTAAATCGAATCTCAGGGATTTGCTTGTTACTGCGTACTTGAGGGTTTGGCGAGGTAGCAAAGTTCCTCATAACCCTATCGTTGACCAGGGTCATAAGCTCCAGGATGTGCAGGTCATCATAGTGATCATCTATGACGTCACACAGGGCCTCGATCATCCAACTGTTGTTTGAGGAACCGTATGAAACGTATCCTGAAATAAATTACATACTTTTAATGAAGTATATTATACTACAGAGTAACAGATATATTCATCCATCAGCTGTAAGACGTCCACTGCTAGACATAGGCCTCCCCTGTGGATTTCCAATAAGTTCGGTTGAAAGCGGCCTGCATCCAGAGCGTACTTTACAGTATTACAGTCTATGTATCTTAAAAGGATCGACCAGTATTTTCGCGTTTACTGTAAAACTTCGAGAAAATTTTCGATACATTATTGATAAGATTTACTTTCCGGGAGAAAACTCTTTCCACTCCTTAAATTGCAAAAAATGCGACATGAACCTCAGAGATACTGTGTAAATATGCAAACAAGTTGGCCGAAGAGCCGCTGAGGATCGACCGTCACCCACGTGATAACCGGATGAGATATATGTACTTAAAAAAAAAAATTATATACAAATAGGCCTTAGGGGTAGAGACGTGGAAGACCACGTCTAAGTGTAAATATTAGTTGGGTAGCGCTATTAGCGTAGTTTGACTAGGTGTTTGTCGACGGTCACCGACCCGGGTGACCGCGGGTGGCATTTTCCAACTGAACGCTACCGTGGCTCGGATGACACGTTACATTGTAGGTCCCGGTTGTTTTAAATATTAAGCCATGTCAGAGGCCTTCAGGCGGCCTAAAAACTCTGACACCATGGCTAGCCAGCCGGCCAATATGAACGAACTTAGGTATGTAAAAAGCAATTATTTGTACATAATAATATGCTGATTCCACTATTATAATTTTTTTTTGGGAAATTTCTTTACATTTGGGAAAAGTTGTAGAACAAAATAAATAAATATTTTTGGGACATTTTACACACCTAACCTAAAAATGTTTATTTTAATGTACAGAATATGCCCTTAAAAGGACGCTAACTGATTACCAATAAATAACCCTGTAAAAATGAGGCAGTCCAGAAGTCAACATTTGGATGAAAAGATAAGTGTCATGAAGATCGTACCTTCGAAAGAAGACGACATTATGAGGCAATCTGAGTGAGTGGGGATGGTGATGGATCTTCCGTTTTTCGTCTTTCCGTAGGTATGATAGTCTACTTGCAGACCTGAATCCTTCTTACTGCCCCTACAGGCCTGGAAAAAGTTAAGATAACAAAAAATTGGTAAATCATAATTATTATCCTTCATATCTTCATATAGTAGACTTGATGTTTTTGAGTTATTTGAGGCATGATTTGACAGCAGAATGTGTTGCAGTTATATCTATATATAGATTTTAATGTACGGAATATGCCCTTAACCCTTTTTTTTTGTTGACGAGGGGGAAATCTTTTACAGATACCCAGCTACGTTGGGTTATGTGGACTTAACCACTAAAACCCCCTCGGTAGCCGCCTTTTATGCTCTATAGAAGGCACTGGGATCTCCGATGGAACGCACCCGGCACCAGTGCCTTCTAGCATGTACATTGACGTTCCAAAAATGATACATGCCTTATTACAACGATGCTTAATTAGCCGTGCCGTTGTCTCTCCGGCAGATGCCCCTTTTAGTCGGCTTTTACGACAGGCAGGGGATACCGGAACCGTATTCTAACGCCCCGGTTCCAGGTTTCATTCCCTTAACCCTAGAAAGATAATCTTGTTTTGTTTAACTTTAAAGATAATCATGCGTAAAATCGACGCATGATTTTCAACAGGCTATAAAATATTAGTTTATTTACTTATACTAAAAAAACTTATTTTATTTGTTTTTCTAGGTTGTAGTGAATAATATAAACCAAATTTAGTGAATATTTATTATATATGAAATTTATGAAAAATTATTTATTCATACGTCCGCAAAAAAAGAAAAAATATGGAGACTGTCATTATTTTCTTACAAATCGCTTGTCATGTACTTAAAAACTGTAGTTTTAACTTATATTCTCCTTATTAGTGATACATTTATTGGCTTTTTAATTGTCCACTGCAGGACTTAGACCTACCCACGAAAGGTGATTGGGCCATATCCACCACGATGGCCCAAGTATTAATTTTGAATCACTTTTAGTATTATTTTATCAAAATAGTCACGTCATAGTCCAATAAAGTCGCGGTCAAGTCCAAACGTAGTCCAAGTCATACCTCAGTAAAGCATTGGAGACTTTACTATAGGTTTCTCTCTCTCAAATTATGCCAGTGGACAATGACAGATCAATTTATTTGACTATTACGCCATCTAGTAATTTTTGTGAAACTATTTTTTTTTTGGAAAACGCCTCATTGTATACCTTCTCCGGTGGTTCGTCGGTCAAAAAGTAATGATATTAGGTATTGTTGATGGATCTCACATTGATAAAGAACAGCTTAGGCTTCCCAGCAAGCTCAGGTGCCTCCAAGAAGGGGATGATGACATCGTGAAGCTTGTAGGTCCTATCTGCCGCTTCTAGAAGATCACCTTCGTGACCGTGAGCCATAATAGCAATAGCAATACACGATGTGAATCTGTGCTCCTGTCGACGAACTGAAATTAAAATAAATAATAAATTTCAACTAATACACTAGTTGCTTTATATTTTCAATTTCTTTTTAGGGTTCCGTACCCAAAGGGTAAAAAAACCCGGACAAGTGCGAGTCAGGCTCGCACATCGAGAGTTCCGTACAAACACATTATTAAAATAATTAAAAACCTGTTTTAGCATGTGCTAATGAAGTTCTTTTATATGACACCTTTCATGATACGATTTACTCACTTTGAATTTAATTAAAAACCTGTTTTAGCATGTGCTAATGAAGTTCTTTTATATGACACCTTTCATGATACGATTTACTCACTTTGAATTTTGAGCCCATATTTTGTGAATTTTGAGGCCCTATTTTTTGTGATGTAAATAAAAATGTACAGTTTTCAGATTTATTCCTATATGTGTACTCTGAGACAATGTTTCTCGCCAAATTTCATAGTTCTATGTCAACGGGAAGTACCCTGTAGGTTTTGATTTTTGTGAGTGTCGAAATATGCGGTTTTTTACAACATAAACGACTCTAACTTTTTTAAACGACAACTGAGAAGTTTTTCTTTTACACAACAGCAAGATTTCATTGATATACTCGTACGTATACAGTTTAAATTTCAACTCGATATCTTTACGCGTTCCCTAGATAAAGAGTCTTGACGTACACACAGACGGACAGACGGACAAAAAAGTGATCC